>OZ012666.1:72651924-73251924 GCA_963942505.1 Lordithon lunulatus
TTGCATTTCTTTTTCACCCTTTTGACTTTTTATCAATTTGACATTTTTGCCAAATTTGGTCGCAATCTGTTGTGCCGTTTTCTCGAAATTTTGTTCACAGACAGACAGACAGACATATACACAGACATCCCAAAAATCGGGTTTATTGTTTTTGCATTTCTTTTTCACCCTTTTGACTTTTTATCAATTTCACATTTTTGCCAAAGTTGGTCGTAATCTGTTGTGCCGTTTTTTCGGAATTTTGTTCACAGACAGACAGACAGACATATACACAGACATCCCAAAAATCGGGTTTATTGTTTTTGCATTTCTTTTTCACCCTTTTGACTTTTTATCAATTTGACATTTTTGCCAAATTTGGTCGCAATCTGTTGTGCCGTTTTCTCGAAATTTTGTTCACAGACAGACAGACAGACATATACACAGACATCCCAAAAATCGGGTTTATTGTTTTTGCATTTCTTTTTCACCCTTTTGACTTTTTATCAATTTGACATTTTTGCCAAATTTGGTCGCAATCTGTTGTGCCGTTTTCTCGAAATATTGTTCACAGACAGATAGACAGACATATACACAGACATCCTAAAAAGCGGGTTTATTGTTTTTGCATTTCTTTTTCACCCTTTTGACTTTTTATCAATTTGACATTTTTGCCAAATTTGGTCGCAATCTGTTGTGCCGTTTTCTCGAAATATTGTTCACAGACAGATAGACAGACATATACACAGACATCCCAAAAAGCGGGTTTATTGTTTTTGCATTTCTTTTTCACCCTTTTGACTTTTTATCAATTTGACATTTTTGCCAAATTTGGTCGCAATCTGTTGTGCCGTTTTCTCGAAATTTTGTTCACAGACACACAGACAGACATATACACAGACATCCCAAAAATCGGGTTTATTGTTTTTGCATTTCTTTTTCACCCATTTTGACTTTTTATCAATTTGACATTTTTGCCAAATTTGGTCGCAATCTGTTGTGCCGTTTTCTCGAAATTTTGTTCACAGACAGACAGACAGACATATACACAGACATCCCAAAAAGCGGGTTTATTGTTTTTGCATTTCTTTTTCACCCTTTTGACTTTTTATCAATTTGACATTTTTGCCAAATTTGGTCGCAATCTGTTGAGCTGTTTTCTCGAAATTTTGTTCACAGACAGACAAACAGACATATACACAGACATCCCAAAAATCGAGTTTATTGTTTTTGCATTTCTTTTTCATCCTTTTGACTTTTTATCAATTTGACATTTTTGCCAAATTTGGTCGCAATCTGTTGTGCCGTTTTCTCGAAATATTGTTTACAGACAGACAGACATACATATACACAGACATCCCAAAAATCGGGTTTATTGTTTTTGCATTACTTTTGCACCCTTTTGACTTTTTATCAATTTGACATTTTTGCCAAAGTTGGTCGCAATCTGTTGAGCCGTTTTCTCGGAATTTTGTTCACAGACAGACAGACATACATATACACAGATATCCCAAAAATCGGGTTTATTGTTTTTGCATTTATTTTTCACCCTTTTGACTTTTTATCAATTTGACATTTTTTGCCAAAGTTAGTCGCAATCTGTTGTGCCGTTTTCTCGGAATTTTGTTCACAGACAGACAGACATACATATACACAGACATCCCAAAAATCGGGTTTATTGTTTTTGCATTTCTTTTTCATCCTTTTGACTTTTTATCAATTTGATATTTTTGCCAAATTTGGTAGCAATCTGTTGTGTCGTTTTCTCGGAATTTTGTTCACAGACAGACAGACATACATATACACAGACATCCCAAAAATCAGGTTTATTGTTTTTGCATTTCTTTTTCACCCTTTTGACTTTTTATCAATTTCACATTTTTGCCATAGTTGGTCGCAATGTGTTGTGCCGTTATCTCGTAAATTTGTTTACAGACAGACAGACATACATATACACACACATCCCAAAACTCGGGTTTATTTAGACAATTTTAGGCATAAAACGTAACGAAAATTGAATTTTTGTTGTTGACAACTATACCTTCCTTCTGGTGTAGTTTTTTTCCCTTGAAAGTTATCGCATATTTCTACAATCTTAGTTAGAAAACTTTAGAAGGCGTTTTCAACCAAACAATAAATTCCTTTACATCAGTAATGTATTGTATTGACTTGTGTAAACTTCTTGAAGTGATAACACTAATAAACGATTATTATTATTAGTTAAAAAAAAGTTCAAAATATTCTTTTCCATTGAGATGTTTATGGTGATAAATAATAATAATACAGATATGAATAATAATTTTTGTCCTCAAGTAATAAATTTGTACATTTGAAAAATAGACGATTTTCTTCCTAGTCAATTATGAATCCTATTATCTAATTTCTGGCCACATTGCACATACATATAATTGTCGCGAAATCAAGTTATTTTTTTATGCTGTTAAAATATTGATAACTGTTCAAAGCGTTAGTTGTTAGCATCTAATATATTTGATTTGTAATGTGTTTACATTTGAGTTTATCGGACGCGAACGATAGGAGAGGCGAAAAAAATCACACACAATGCAACACGAAACTTTCACGGTCGGGGGCAGTCCTCTATATGTCTATAAACGTTGTTACACAACAATGAACAACTTTTTGCCATAACCGAGCAGTAGTGCGGGCCATTCCCGGAATTTTTGTGTGACATCACAAATGAGCACGGATTCAGTGTATTGTTTACGGTTATTTCGCCTACACGGTTTACTCTATCGACACGTGAACAATGAAGAAAAAACAGAATAAACATAAAGTAAAATATGATAGTGTGTAAGTAGAAACATTTGAGATATTTCTTATAATTCATTTTTTCAAACGAACTTTTTTATTTAATTATAAAAATTTTAGTCAATAAATGCCAAATCTTGATATTCTTATAATTATAATTTTAATTTAATTAAATTTATAATGAATATTATAGAAAGAAGAATTATATATTTAAATATTTATTGTAACATACGTACATACAAGATATACATACATGTACAACATATTATATATATATATATATATATATATATATATATATATATACATGTATATATAATATGTTGTACATGTATGTATATCTTGTGTATGTATGTACGTATGTTATAATAAATATATCTTCTTCTTCCTTCTATAATATTCATTGTAAATTTAATTAAATTGAAATTAAAATTATAATAAGATATATCAAGATTTGGCATATTGGTATTCATAAATATTTCGGAACGTTGGGAGGTTTATTAATTTCATATTTTATCTCTTTAAATATGTTAGTATTACATGAGGAATTATAACTGTGCAAAAAAATAAATAATAATAATAATAAATAATAATTATAAATAATAATAATAAATAATAATAATAAATAATAATAATAATAAATAATAATAATAAATAATAATAATAATAAATAATAATAATAAATAATAATAATAAATAATAATAATAAATAATAATAATAAATAATAATAATAAATAATAATAATAAATAATAATAATAAATAATAATAATAAATAATAATAATAATAAATAATAATAATAAATAATAATAATAAATAATAATAATAAATAATAATAATAAATAATAATAATAAATAATAATAATAAATAATAATAATAATAAATAATAATAATAAATAATAATAATAAATAATAATAATAAATAATAATAATAAATAATAATAATAATAATAAATAATAAATAATAATAATAAATAATAATAATAAATAATAATAATAAATAATAATAATAAATAATAATAATAATAATAAATAATAATAATAAATAATAATAAATAATAATAAATAATAATAAATAATAATAAATAATAATAAATAATAATAATAATAAATAATAATAATAAATAATAATAATAAATAATAATAATAATAAATAATAATAATAATAATAAATAATAAATAATAAATAATAAATAATAAATAATAAATAATAAATAATAAATAATAATAATAAATAATAAATAATAAATAATAAATAATAATAATAAATAATAATAATAAATAATAATAATAAATAATAATAATAAATAATAATAATAAATAATAATAATAATAATAAATAATAATAATAAATAATAATAAATAATAATAAATAATAATAAATAATAATAAATAATAATAAATAATAATAAATAATAATAAATAATAATAAATAATAATAAATAATAATAAATAATAATAAATAATAATAAATAATAATAATAATTTTTAATAAAAAAATAGGTTAATGTCATTATAATTGATCACCTGTTATATACAAGTGTCCCCAATAACAATATATTATAATAAAAAACAAATGACTGTTTAATATTATCCAAAATGCCAAATTTCAATTTATTTATATAAATAAATACAGCTAACGTGTATTATTACAGCAGTAATTATCATTAGTGTGCGTGTTTTTTTTATGCATGCACAACTCAAGCATTCTTATTATTCTATTTATCCGATTATATACGTGCATGTAATTGTTCAAATAAATATCGCAAATTTATTTACTATTTTTACACCATGTGTTAATCGGTGTTTATGTGATATTTTCCAGACAGCCCGATGATCATGATGAAAAGAAAGCAACAAAAGAGAAGACCAGAGATGTTTCTATGCGAGAACTGGTAAATATTTATTTATATTATACAGAGTGTTCAAAAAAAAATTAGCTCGACGCTACATACAAATTGTTTTAGATGTGTAATTTAAAAAAATTACATTTATGTACAAAGTATTCTGTAGCGTATGTATAAATTATATACGTGAGACGATTTAAAAAAAAACTTTCAAAATATAATATACAGGGTGTTCCTGTTTCAGTATGTTTGAGAATTGGTAAATGTTTGTTCATAAAATAAAGCCAAAATAATTTAAAATTTAAGTCAACAGTTACAAAACAATTAATAAATGAATAAAATCATATGCATATATTGAACTTTTTTGTTCAAAATCGTCTTTTATATGGGGCGTTTGTTTGTATATGCAAGTAATATCCTGTCATGTATGACAGTCTTTTGTTTTTGTTGAAAAAATTCTCATATATAACAGTATTATGTTTTTTTTTAAATTTATTTATTTTAATAGTTTTTTTCAATAAAAACAAAATTATTTCATGTATATATGTGCTATACAGTGTGGTCTGATTAGGCTACACCTGTACTGACCACACTGTATAGTACATATTTGAAAATTTCTCTAAAAAAAAAACGTATTTCATGGTAATATTTTTGGTCAATACTATATATTTTATAATTGTTTTCAGTTTAGATTTTCAACATGTTTAGACGTCTGTTTCCTAATCATTGGGGTTGTGGCGGCGGCCGTTGCTGGCATTCTGCAACCCTTCATGTTTCTATTCTTTGGAGAGGTTACTGGCAGTATTATAGAGTTTGCAACGATAATGAAGAACACGACTATCAGTGAACAAGATTTGCATGACGCTGAGGATGATTTTATGACGAGCATTGTGGACTTTGCTGTGAATACCTCAATTCTGGGAGTCATTACCATTGTTCTCATCTATGTGTCGGTGTTGCTGATTAATTTAAGTTCAGTGAGACAGGTAGGAATCTTTTGAAACGTATGTGTGAAAAAAGTCAAAAAATTTAAAAAATATAAAAAAATGGAAAATGTTATACAAAATTAATAATATATAATTTTGTATAACATTTTAAACTTTTTTATAGGTATAATTGTCAACTAGAAAAAAATGTCGAGTGTCAAAAAAAAAGTAAAAAAATGTAAAAAATATAAAAAAATGGAAAATGTTATACAAAATTAATAATATATAATTTTGTATAACATTTTAAACATTTTTATAGGTATAATTGTCAACTAGAAAAAAATGTCGAGTGTCAAAAAAAAAGTCAAAAAATGTAAAAAATATAAACAAATGGAAAATGTTATACAAAATTAATAATATATAATTTTGTATAACATTTTAAACATTTTTATAGGTATAATTGTTAACTAGAAAAAAATGTCGAGTGTCAAAAAAAAGTCAAAAAATGTAAAAAATGTAAAAAAATGGAAAATGTTATACAAAATTAATAATATATAATTTTGTATAACATTTTAAACATTTTTATAGGTATAATTGTCAACTAGAAAACAATTTCGAGTGTCAAAAAAAAGTCAAAAAATGTAAAAAATATAAAAAAATGGAAAATGTTATACAAAATTAATAATATATAATTTTGTATAACATTTTAAACATTTTTATAGGTATAATTGTCAACTAGAAAAAAATGTCGAGTATCAAAAAAAAGTCAAAAAATGTAAAAAATATAAAAAAATGGAAAATGTTATACAAAATTAATAATATATAATTTTGTATAACATTTTAAACATTTTTATAGGTATAATTGTCAACTAGAAAAAAATGTCGAGTGTCAAAAAAAGTCAAAAATGTAAAAGAAAATATTTTTTTTACATTTTTGACTGAAGAAAATATTCTTTTACATTTTTGACTTTTTTTGACACTCGACATTTTTTTTCAAGTTGACTACTATACCCTGTAGTTTTTTTTCTTCCGGAAAAGCATATTTCCACAATCTTAGTTAGAAAACGTGAACACATGTTTTAACTATTTTCTTCTAGATTTCCAAGCTGCGTTCATCGTATATGGAAAGCGTTTTAAATAAAGACATTGGCTGGTATGACGTCAATCAAACCGGCGATTTCGCCAGCCGAGTGACAGAGTGAGTGTTTCCGTTATCTATTTGAACCCATCAATTGACTTTGCATTCTTAAAATTTGATTGCCACATGCAATTCGATCGTTACATCAATCTAATTGTAACATGAAATATAAAAATAAACATGTGTGAGAGAGATTGTTTTGTTTTAGGGATTTAGGTAAAATCGAGGAAGCGCTGGGTGATAAACTATCCAGTTTTGCGTTTTACATGGCAATATTCTTCGCGGGCATTATTTTTTCGTTCATAAAAGGCTGGGAACTGTCTT
The DNA here is from genome assembly GCA_963942505.1 of Lordithon lunulatus. Taxonomy (NCBI): domain Eukaryota; kingdom Metazoa; phylum Arthropoda; class Insecta; order Coleoptera; family Staphylinidae; genus Lordithon; species Lordithon lunulatus. The sequence goes on from OZ012666.1 coordinate 72,658,909, forward strand.
TGATTTGTCTGATTTACTTGCCAGTATCAACTATTTCAATGGGAGTTGTATCTTGGGTAATATTTATATTTCTTTAATACATAATTTTAAAGTTGAATATTTAACATAAATTTTGTTTTATATTTAATGTCCTTAGACCACGTGCCTATGGCTCATACACACAAATGTTATATTTTATATTAAACCACAGAGCATTATAATTATATTGTATTAAACGCACCGACGGCATGCTACTGTAGGCAATTTATCGAACATTTGGTTCGCATGCCAACTGGGAACCAAATGTTCGATAAATTGCCTACAATAGCATGACGTCGGTGCGTTTAACCGTTATAAACTTTATTTTTGGGTAACAATTATCAAAAATTGACTTATTTTAAGCCCAATTACATAGAGAATATAAAATAATATCAAAAATTTAAATATTTTAAATCTTTGATTTTTTTAAATAGTTTTTTATAACTCAGTCGATTAATTTAAAACAGCTTGTACACTAAAAACCTTCGTTCAGACTTTATTTTTTGCTGAAAATTATCAAAATATATCTTATTTTGAGCCTAATTAAATATAGAATGTAAAATAATATCATACATTTATATTTCTTAAATCTTTGATTTTTTATCATTTTGTTATAACTCAGTCGATTAATTTAAAACAGCTCGTACAATAAAACCCTTCCTGCAGACTTTATTTTTGGGTGAAAATGATCAAAATAAAGCTTATTTTGAGCTAAATTAAATATAGAATGTAAAATAGTATCATTAATTTAAATTCTTAGTATCTCTGATTTTTTATAATTTTTTATAAGTCAGTCGATTAAATTAAAACAGCTCGCACTATGAAAACCTTCCTGCAGACTTTATTTTTCGATGAAAATAAAGCTTATTTTTAACTAAATTAAATATAAAATGTAAAATAAGCTCATAAATGTAAAATTTAAAATATTTGATTTTTTTTAATGATTTTTTATAACTCAGTCCATTATTTTAAAATAGCTCGCGCAATAAAAACCTACCTACAGGCTTTATTTTTGGGTGCAAATGATCAAAAAACGGCTTATTTTGAGCCTTATTAAATAGAGAATATAAAATAGTATCATACATTTTAATTTTTTAAATCTTTCGATTTTTTATCATTTTTTATATAACTCAATGGATTAATTTAAAACAGCTCGTGCAATAAAAACGTTCTTGCAGACTTTATTTTTTGGTGAAAATTATCAAAATATAGCTTATTTTGAGCTTAATTAAATATAGAATGTAAAATAATATCATAAATTTAAATATCTTAAATCTTTGATTTTTTTATCATATTTTGTAACTCAGTCTACTAATTTAAAACAGATAGTACAATAAAAACTTTATTACAGACATTATTTTTGGGTGAAAATTATAAAAAATGGCTTATTTTGAGCCTTATTAAATAGAGAATATAAAATAGTATCATACACTTTAATTTTTTAAATCTTTGATTTTTTATAATTTTTTATAACTCGATTATTTTAAAATAGCTCGTGCAATAAAAACCTTCTTGCAGACTTTATTTTTGGGTGAAAATGATCAAAAAACGGCTTATTTTGAGCCTTATTAAATAGAGAATATAAAATAGTATCATAAATTTTAATTTTTTAAATCTTTCGATTTTTTATCATTTTTTATATAACTAAATGGATTAATTTAAAACAGCTCGTGCAATAAAAACGTTCTTGCAGACTTTATTTTTTGGTGAAAATTATCAAAATATAGCTTATTTTGAGCCTAATTAAATATAGAATGTAAAATAATATCATAAATTTAAATATCTTAAATCTTTGATTTTTTTATCATTTTTTGTAACTCAGTCTACTAATTTAAAACAGCTAGTACAATAAAAACTTTACTGCAGTCATTATTTTTGTGTGAAAATTATCAAAAAATGGCTTATTTTGAGCCTTATTAAATAGAGAATATAAAATAGTATCATAAATTTTAATTTTTTAAATCTTTCGATTTTTTTATCATTTTTTATATAACCCAATGGATTAATTTAAAACAGCTCGTGCAATAAAAACCTTCTTGCAGACTTTATTTTTGGGTGAAAATGATCAAAAAACGGCTTATTTTGAGCCTTATTAAATAGAGAATATAAAATAGTATCATAAATTTTAATTTTTTAAATCTTTCGATTTTTTATCATTTTTTATATAACTAAATGGATTAATTTAAAACAGCTCGTGCAATAAAAACGTTCTTGCAGACTTTATTTTTTGGTGAAAATTATCAAAATATAGCTTATTTTGAGCCTAATTAAATATAGAATGTAAAATAATATCATAAATTTAAATATCTTAAATCTTTGATTTTTTTATCATTTTTTGTAACTGAGTCTACTAATTTAAAACAGATAGTACAATAAAAACTTTACTGCAGACATTATTTTTGGGTGAAAATTATCAAAAAATGGCTTATTTTAAGCCTTATTAAATAGAGAATATAAAATAGTATCATACATTTTAATTTTTTAAATCTTTGATTTTTTATCATTTTTTATAACTCAGTCGATTATTTTAAAATAGCTCGTGCAATAAAAACCTTCTTGCAGACTTTATTTTTGGGTGAAAATGATCAAAATATGGCTTTTTTTGGGCCTAATTAAATATATAATGTAAAATAATAATACAAATTTAAATATCTTAAATCATTGATTTTTTATCATTTTTTTAAAACTCAGTCGATTAATTTAAAACAGTTCGTACAATAAAAACTTTTCTGCAGACTTTATTTTTCGGTCAAAATTATCAAAAAAACGGCTTATTTCGAGCCCAATTAAATATAGAATATAAAATAATATCAAAAATTTAAATATCTTAAATCTTTGATTTTTTTGGATCATTTTTTATAACTCAGTCGATTAATTTAAAACAGCTCGCACTATAAAAACCTTCCTGCAGACTTTATTTTTGGGTGAAAATTATCAAAATATAGCTTATTTTGAGCTTAATTAAATATAGAATGTAAAATAAGATCATAAATTCAAATTTTTTAATATTTGATTTTTTCATAATCATTTATAACTCAGTCGATTATTTTAAAATAGCTCGCACAATAAAAACCTTCCTACAGACTTTATTTTTGGGCAAAAATTGTCAAAAATAGCTTATTTTGAGCCCAATTAAATATAGAATATAAAATAATATGAAAAATTTAAATATCTTATATCTTTGATTTTTTTGGATCATTTTTTATAACTCAGTCGATTAATTTAAAACAGCTCGCACTATAAAAACCTTCATACAGACTTTATTTTTGGGCGAAAATTGTCAGAAAATAGCTTATTTTGAGCCCAATTAAATATAGAATATAAAATAGTATCAATAATTTAAATTTCTGAAATCTTTGATTTTTCATAATTTTTTATAACTCGTTTGCTTAATTTTTAAACAGCTCGTACAAAAATAAACCTTAATGCGTATTCTATTTTTGGATGAAAATTATCAAAATATAGCTTATTTTGAGCTTAATTAAATATAAAATGTAAAATAATATCATAAATATAAATTTCTTAAATATTTGATTTTTTATATTTTTTATAACTCAGTCAATTATTTTAAAACAACTCGTACAATTATGTATATCCATAATAGTAATAGTAATGTATTACTAATTTTATAATTATATTTGATATAGTTGAGCAACAAACTAGTCCGAAAAGAGATGGATGCATACGCAAAAGCTGGTTCAATAGCCGAAGAAGTACTAGGAGCAGTTCGTACTGTAATAGCATTCGATGGACAACAAAAGGAAATAGATCGCTACAGAGAATGTTTAGCAGTTGCCAGGAGTAATAACATACGAAGAGCGATTTTCACAGCTTTCAATAACGGCACGATGTGGCTGTTTGTGTACTGCTCGTACTCGCTATCATTCTACTATGGTGTCAGTTTGATTGTGGATGAAAGAGAGTTGGATCCGAAGGACAGAGTCTACACACCGGGGAATATGATAACTGTTTTCTTCGGTGTGCTGGTTGCAACGTGGAATTTTGGACAGTGCGCGCCATACTTTCAGATATTTACAGTGGCTAAAGCGGCGGCATCGACGATTTTTACGGTGATCGACGAGCCACCGATAATTAATCTGAGCAAGGGGAAAGGCAAGAAATTTAGTCAGCTAATTGGGAATATTAGTTTCGAGAATGTTCATTTTGATTATCCATCTAGAACGGATGTGAAGGTAAATGATATACTTTTAAACTCATTTATAGTATTTATTGAGTATTTGTGATAGCATGTAAACTATTGCTTTTTTTATCACTACAATATCGCTACCGACTGCGCCATCATGTATTTTATATAATAAAAAATGATTTAGCTCACATATTAATCGAAGGCCGTTATTTCTATCAGTTTACAGATATATTTCTATCAGTAAAGCAAATAGGGGTTCTAAACTCTTTCTTAAACATTTCTTATTAAAAGTTTGTTCACTTTAACACGTCCGCTGCCAGCGACGCGTCCATAGTGCTTAGATCAATATAGATGCAATTGGATATATTTCTATCAGTCAAGCAAATAGGGTTTCTAATTTTACAGGCGCTTTACTGTAGGTTATAATTCATTGAGGCCAAATAATTATAACCTAAAGTAATGAGCCTGTAAAATTAGAAACCCTATTTGCTTGACTGATAGAAATATATCCAATTGCATCTATATTGATCTAAGCACTATGGACGCGTCGCTGGCAGCGGACGTGTTAAAGTGAACAAACTTTTAATAAGAAATGTTTAAGAAAGAGTTTAGAACCCCTATTTGCTTTACTGATAGAAATATATCCAATTGCATCTATCTTGATCTAAGCACTATGGACGCGTAGCTGGCAGCGAACAAAGTTAAAGTGAACAAACATTTAATAAGGAATGTTTAAGAATTGCTTGTAGGTCAAGTCGAAACAAAGTTTTTGAGCCGAAAACCGAAACCTAATTTCGGCTTTTATCTCAGTAACCCAGAAACACACATTTAGGTGATTGTGATTTTCAAGTTAAAATTGAATTTTATAATATTTTGAATAGTTTTTTTAAATTATAATATAGAGCAATAAGATAATCAAAATCTAATATCATATTTACTATTTATTCATCTAGATTTTGCAAGGTCTCAATTTACAAATCAAAGCCGGCGAGACAGTTGCATTGGTGGGAAGTTCTGGCTGTGGAAAGTCTACTTGTATTCAGCTGATACAGCGCTTTTATGATCCAATGAGCGGAAGAGTAAGTAATTGTTTATTTATCTACTTATGATGTCTTACTCTCAATCATGGCTTGAGCGACCAACAAAATTGTTATATTATTTTATTTTCTTATACTTATAATAATGAAGACAAAAAATTGAGCTTTGTAGGTGCAACGTATGTATTTGTACATCTAGTAGTGCGCTTCGTAATATTAAAAAACAACTCACCAATAGTTGCGGGGTTAACTCACGTTAGGAGACACCCCGTTGATGTCTTCAATTTACTTGCGCGGTGCTCCACCATTCCATCTCCAGCCCATGTAATGCACTGAGTTTGTTTTAAACACTACACACCTAAATTGAAATAACTAACACTCGCGAGATACTTTAGCTAACGCAGTTTAAAAACGCGGACTTGGTATAACGGCACTATTTGGTTTATTTTAGCAATCAAAAGCTACACACGAGAACACCTGTAATAAAACAAACTATTAGTATAGAAAGAGGGTCGCAGGTAACATGATAACTTACATTGTCCCTGAAGCGAATCCACCTTTATCCTGCTTCATGGTTGCGACTAGTGGAACTGCTTTCGCTACAGGGTACAAACACACGCGTTTGCGAAGTTTTAATCACGGAACGGTTCGCGCGCGACGTTGGAATTTTGAAAGAGTTTGGGTTAAAGCATAGTATAGAATATAGTATACAGTGTAGAGTATAATATACAGAATACTATACAGTATACTATATAGTATACTATACAGTATACTATACAATATACTATACAGTATACTATACAGTATACTATACAGTATTCTATACAGTATACTATACAGTATACTATACAGTATTCTATACAGTATACTATACAGTTTACTATACAGTATACTATACACTATACAGTATACGATACAGTATTCTATACAGTATACTATACAGTATAGAGTATACTATACAGAATAGTTGTGTATAGTACATAAGAAATATAGTATATAACTATAAAATGTTCACTTAATGCACATTAGAAATTGATTATATTAAATTTGTACTAAATATGTGCTAAATTTTTAAGTGACTAAATTGAACTTTTGAAGTCTATTCCAATCGATCAATTGTAAATATATATTTTGAATATTTTATGTAAGTAGTAAGTTAATGCAAATTTTCTAAAATAAAATTGAATGGACTTGATCGAAAGGAACTGAATTAGTTTTGGTCTCACATGTACATTCAGAAACTGTTTGCATTCAAAAGGGTGTTAAAAAATATGAAATGTAAAATATGTTTACCAGCACAACTATTTGATTGTTACTAAATAATTAAGGAACGTTCTTAGAAGATTCATTATTTAATTTTAACTATTCTAAATTGAAATGACTTAGTAAATGGTGAAAACGCGTTTTGTGGTTACACACCGGAGGTACAAGAGATAAAAACAGTATGGGCCTTTACTGCTCGAGCTACTTGGTCTTATAAGTCATCATTGCAAATGATTTAGTATTAAAAATAGTTGAGAATACCATACAAAAGTATTGTATATAAAATTACTCAACAGGGTGGTGATTTAAAAATGAAAAAGTTTAATGTCGCATGGACTTAAATATACAAACAGTGATAAAATAATTGTTTGTCCGATTAAAATGTTTAATTGAATTTAATTCGTGGCTAAAAATCAATTTTGAAATCTGGTTAAAAAAATACTTTTTAACGGCAACTTTTTAAATGTTGACTATATCAGTAATGAAACGTAAAGAAAAGTCAAAATTAACAATTGGAAGTATTTTGCAATAACAATTTGTTCGTTATATAACACTGTATATGGAAAGTAAAACATATATGAGATTGAAATCATTAAAAGGGAAACGTTCTCAATGTAAATGTGATTAAGCCTGCTCACCAACGTCAAGGTACTAATTCATCGAGCAAGATTTATTTATTTAATACATTACTCAAAAAATTATATAAATCTCTATAACGATATGTTTTAGGTTAAGGTATCTTCGTTTTCTTAAAATTGTTTTTGGTGAGGCATTTTTGTAAACACATTCTGAAACATTCTATATACAAGGACTCTTTATAAAGTGGCCTGTTGTTTAGAAAATCGCAGAAGCACTCTAAGGCCCAATTCACACATAGGAGGCGAAGAGGCGAGGGCGCGGTGCCGGCGCAGCGAGAGGCACGACGCTTCCACGCCCCCTCTATATAAACATATGATGCTATGCCCACTTAGGTGACGAGGCGCGGGCATTTGCCTCGTGCCTCTCAAAATGGCTAATAGTAAAAAAATTAAAACATTGAAAAAATCCCAAAGAGATATCTTAATTATCTTCAAAGATATGACCGAGTTACTATGGAAATAGACATGTTACTTCTTTTCTTCGGAATAAAAGTAATTTACCACTGTTTAAGTTTCTAAAATATGCTTAATTCAACTAGAAAAATGGATGGTGAACTCAATTTTGATTATCTCTATGAGATATCTTCATCATCTTCAGAAATAAGATGGAGTTACTATTAAAAATACATGTTTTACTTCATTTATCCAGAATAAAATCAATTTATCATGATTTAAGTTTATAAAGTATACCTGATTCGCGTAGGAACATGAATGGGGAAATCAATTTTGATAATCCCAAAAAGATATCTTAATTATCTTCAAAAATATGACCGAGTTACTATGGAAATAGATATGTTACTTCTTTTCTTCGGAATAAAAGGAATTTACTATGTTTTAAGTTTCTAAAATATACTTAATTCAACTAGAGAAATGGATACTGAACTCAATTTTGATTATCCTTATGAGATATCTTCATTATCTTCAAAAATAAGATGGAGTTACTATTTAAAATACATATTTTACTTCATTTATCCAGAATAAAATCAATTTATCATGATTTAAGTTTATAAAGTATACCTGATTCTCGTAGGAACATGAATGGGGAATCCAATTTTGATTATCCCAAAGAGATATCTTAATTATCTTCAAAGATATGGCCGAGTTACTATGGAAATAGATATGTTACTTCTTTTCTTCGGAATAAAAGTAATTTACTATGGTTTAAGTTTCTAAAATATGCTTAATTCAACTAGAAAAATGGATGGTGAACTCAATTTTGATTATCCCTATGAGATATCTTCATTATCTTCAGAAATAATATGAAGTTACTATCAAAAATAGATGTTTTACTTCATTTATCCAGAATAAAATCAATTTATCATGATTTAAATTTATAAAGTATACCTGATTCACGCAATAACATGAATGGGGAATTCAATTTTGATAATCCCAAAGAGATATCTTAATTATCTTCAAAAATATGACCGAGTTACTATGGAAATAGATATATTACTTCTTTTCTTCGGAATAAAAGTAATTTACCATGTTTTAAGTTTCTAAAATATACTTAATTCAACTAGAGAAATGGATAGTGAACTTAATTTTTATTATGCCTATGAGATATCTTCATTATCTTCAGAAATAATATGAAGTTACAATTAAAAATAGATGTTTTACTTCATTTATCCAGAATAAAATCAATTTATCATGATTTAAGTTTATAAAGTATACCTGATTTGCGTAGAAACATAAATGGAGAATTCAATTTTGATAATCCCAAAGAGATATCTTCATTATCTTCAAAGATATGACCGAGTTACTATGGAAATAGACATGTTACTTCTTTTCTTTGGAATAAAAGTAATTTACCATGTTTTAAGGTTCTAAAATATACTTAATTCAACTGGAAAAATGGATGGTGAACTCAATTTTGATTATCCCTAAGAGATATCTTTATTATCTTCAGAAATAATATGGAGTTACTATTAAAAATACATGTTTTACTTCATTTATCCAGAATAGAAGCAATTTATCATGATTTAAGTTTATAAAGCATACCTGATTCGCGTAGGAACATAAATGGGGAATTTAATTTTGATAATCCCAAAGAGATATCTTTATTATCTTCAAAGATATGACCGAGTTACTATGGAAATAGATATGTTACTTTTTTTCTTTGGAATAAAAGTAATTTACCATGTTTTAAGTTTCTAAAATATGCTTAATTCAACTAGAAAAATGGATGGTGAACTCAATTTTGATTATCCCTATGAGATATCTTCATTATCTTCAGAAATAAGATGGAGTTATTATTAAAAATAGATGTTTTACTTCATTTATCCAGAATAAAATCAATTTATCATGATTTAAGTTTATAAAATATACCTGATTCGCGTAGGAACATAAATGGGAAATTCAATTTTGATAATCCCAATGAGATATCTTTATTATCTTCAAAAATATGACCGAGTTACTATGGAAATAAATATGTTACTTCTTTTTTTCGGAATAAAAGAAATTTACCATGTTTTAAGTTTCTAAAATACACTTAATTCAACTAAAGAAATGGATGGTGAACTCAATTTTGATTATCCCTATGAGATATCTTCATTATCTTCAGAAATAATATGGAGTTACTATTAAAAATGCATGTTTTACTTCATTTATCCAGAATAAAAGCAATTTATCATGATTTAAGTTTATAAAGTATACCTGATTCGTGTAGGAACATAAAAGGGGAATTCAATTTTGATAATCCCAAAGAGATATCTTAATTATCTTCAAAAATATGATCGAGTTACTATGGAAATAGACATGTTACTTCTTTTCTTCGGAATAAAAGTAATTTACCATGTTTTAATTTTCTAAAATATGCTTAATTCAACTAGCAAAATGGATGGTGAACGCAATTTTGATTATCCCTATGAGATATCTTTATTATCTTCAGAAATAATATGGAGTTACTATTAAAAATACATGTTTTACTTCATTTATCCAGAATAAAATCAAGTTATTATGATTTAAGTTTATAAAATATACCTGATTCGCGTAGGAACATAAATGGGGAATTTAATTTTGATAATCCCAAAGAAATATCTTAATTATCTTCAAAGATATGGCCGAGTTACTATGGAAATAGATATGTTACTTGTTTTCTTCGGAATAAAAGTAATTTACTATGGTTTAAGTTTCTAAAATATGCTTAATTCAACTAGAAAAATGGATGGTGAACTCAATTTTGATTATCCTTATGAGATATCTTTATTATCTTCAGAAATAATATGGAGTTACTATTAAAAATACTTGTTTTACTTCATTTATCCAGAATAAAAGCGATTTATCATGATTTAAGTTTATAAAGTATACCTGATTCGCGTAGGAACATGAATGGGGAATTCAATTTTGATAAACCCAAAGAGATATCTTAATTATCTTCAAAAATATGACCGAGTTACTATAGAAATAGATATGTTACTTGTTTTCTTCGAAATAAAAGTTATTTACTATTGTTTAAGTTTCTAAAATATGCTTAATTCAACTAGAAAAATGGATGGTGAATTTAATTTTGATTATCCCTGTGAGATATCTTCATTATCTTCAGAAATAAGATGGAGTTACTATTAAAAATAGATGTTTTACTTCATTTATCCAGAATAAAAGCAATTTATCATGATTTAAGTTTATAAAGTATACCTGATTCGCGTAGGAACATAAAAGGGGAATTCAATTTTGATAATCCCAAAGAGAAATCTTTATTATCTTCAAAGATATGACCGAGTTACTATGGAAATAGATATGTTAATTCTTTTCTTCGGAATAAAAGTAATTTACCATGTTTTAAGTTTCTAAAATATACTTAATTCAACTAGAAAAATAGATGGTGAATGCAATTTTGATTATCCCTATGAGATATCTTCATTATCTTCAGAAATAATATGGAGTTACTATTTAAAATACATGTTTTACTTAATTTATCCAGAATAAAATCAATTTATCATGATTTAAGTTTATAAAGTATATCTGATTCACGTAGGAACATGAATGGGGAATTTAATTTTGTTAATCCCACAGAGATATCTTAATTATCTTCAAAAATATGACCGAGTTACTATGGAAATAGATATGTTACTTCTTTTCTTCGGAATAAAAGTAATTTACCATGTTCAAAAGTTCAAAAAAACTGTGGAAATAGCCCTATGTTCTTAGATATAATTGATAGAATATACATAAGTACGATATAGCAAAAAAACAAGAAATCCCGAGTGCGCTATTAGTATCATTATTTGGTTTATTACTAAACACTATGATTATACCAAATTAAATAATCAATTTCCATACGATACACAATGTTTCATTACCACGAATTACATACTGTACGCCGCCAAGTAACCCAATACAATTATCTATGATAACCAACACCATAGGATATGAATGATTCACTTACCTAATTCCTTTCAAGACATTCACAAAGATTCACTATACTACTTAAATCGCGCATAATTAAAACAATTATAGATTGGATGTAGAGTTGTAGAAAAATAAAATAAGCAGACACTCGCGCACAATGAACGTCAGACTCCGAATGACTCAATCGCTGCGGCGTAGAACTCTTCAGCCACAAAGACCGGTCTCTCCGAACTGATAGCGCCCGAGTTATTTTTAGTGGCTACAAAAAACGTGAATATTTAAACTTGTTTATACACGTACCACGCACAATGAAAATCCACAGTGACTTGGATAATATTTAGCATCGACAAGTTTTTTAATTAACCCAATTTTTTTTATTACATATTCTGAAAGGGATTATTTTTCTAAGATTAGAGATGTGTATTATGATATAGGTTACATAAGGAAATTTCCGAGAAAATTTATTTCAAATGTCAGAGAGAGAAAAAACTGGAAACGCAAAATAATAAAAACAAAATCTTCTATCTTTATAGGGCTATCAGCCGTGAGGCTTTTCCGCCGGCCAAGGGAGAAGCTCAGAGGAGTTTAATCACCCGGTATTTACCTTAACTTCACAGAAAACCTCTGAATAACTGTGAAAGGTAATTCGCGAAAATTCGTTCCCCGCTGGGGATCGAATTTAGGCTCCCCAATGCTCAGTACGAGACGGATGACGCCTCTAACCACTCGGCCACTGAGCTGGGTGCGAAATAATATTAAATTAAATTAATTAATTTGTTGAAAACGAATTTGTTCTTCGATTAGCTCATTGTCAGACTGTAAATGGTGCACAGTTTTTGGCTTTTAGTTTTTTATTGTTTAATTAATTATTATTTCGTGTCTCATGTTTTTTTACTCTGACATTTGATATGATTTTTCTCGGAAATTTCCTTATGTAGCCTATATCATAATACACATCTCTAATCTTAGAAAAATAATCCCTTTCAGAATATGTAATAAAAAAAATTGGGTTAATTAAAAAACTTGTCGATGCTATATAATGCTTGTCGATGCTAATATACATCTCTGATCGTACATAAATAAAAGTTTTATTGAATTTATATAATGAATTGATTTTAGGTAATTATAGATGGAACCGATATGCGTGAATTCGATTTGCGATGGCTGCGCAGCCAAATTGGAGTTGTAGGACAAGAGCCCATTCTTTTTGGGACCACTATCGAGGAGAATATTCGGTATGGCAATCAATACGCGACGCAAACAGATATCGAAGAAGCTGCTAAGAAAGCAAATGCTCACTCGTTTATTAAAAAACTTCCCCAAGGGTATGATACTTTAGTGGGTGAACGAGGAGCGCAATTATCAGGCGGCCAAAAACAACGTATTGCAATAGCACGAGCTCTAGTGCGTAATCCTTCTATTTTATTACTTGATGAGGCTACATCTGCGTTGGATACTAGCAGTGAAGCACAAGTACAAGCAGCTCTTGATTCAGTAAGTAAAACATAAAATAAATAACTATGCTAGGTCATGAGATTTTTAGAATATATGTCTGGAGTACATATTTTATAATATGGCATTATTGGACATACGTATATCGATTGTGAATTGTAAGGGAAAAATTTAAATGGAGTCATAAATTCAGGATTAGAAAAATATGTGCTGTATTGTATATTTTTATAATCCTCCAACTATTTCATTGTTAATAAAAAAAATTTACACTCGCCACAATTTCAAGTTTAAAATATTAATTACATTATAATTAAATATACTAAATAGATAGTGATCAAATAAATATTTGTCCAAATAAATTGAATTTAAATTCTCGGATTGTTAATAAAAACAAAATTGCTTTTAAAAAAATGGACGAGATTGAAATCATTAAAAGGGAAACGTTTTCAATGTAAATGTGATTAAGCCCGCTCACCAACGTCAAGGTACTAATTAATCGAGCAGGATTTATAGTTTATTTTAAATTTAGGAAACAAAAACTACAGACAACAATCATAGTTGCGCATAGATTGTCCACCATAAGAGGCGCTAACAGGATAGTGGTAATCTCAGAAGGACAAGTGGTCGAACAGGGTACTCACAATGAACTGATGGGCATGAAGAATGCTTATTATAACCTAGTGACCGCTCAAATTTCAACAGATGTTTCTGCCAAAGAAACAGGTATGAATAAACAATTTTTTATGCTGATTTAATTATAATTGATATACGAGGGTTGTAAAGAAAGTAGTGGCAACAGATAGATTGCCAATTGTTTTTTCAGTTGCTATCGAAAGCAGACCATTCTACGTTTTACAAGAACGTTCTGAACTTACAAAATAGATCCCCAGAACAACCACAACTGGGGAGAAATCACAACATTCAAAATATTGGTTGAATTAGACATTCTAAATCCCCCGACAAGACTGATTAATTTAAACATTTTTTGTGCAGGTGAAATAAACTATGAAGAACAAGCGGTCGATGTAGATCTACAAAAGGCATCATTAACACCATATACTATACAAGTGAGTAATTGTAACTGAACAAGTATGATTAATATTAATTTTAAATATTTTTTAGACTCAGGAAATTACTCAGAAATTGCAGATCAAATTTTTCCGTACTGTTGGCAGTGTACTCATGCTAAACAGGCCCGAATGGTTACACATTATTGTAGCGTGTGTAGGCGCTGCCATTGCGGGTGCTTCGCTGCCGTTGTATTCAATTGTTTTTGGCGACATTGTGGGGGTAAGAAACATTAATGTTACACGTTCTAAATCAACTATGACTGTTAAAGAATTTACTGGATGCATTCTGGCTATACAGTATTCTTAACTAAAAAGCTTAACACAATTCAAAATATGTCCAGACTGACTCAAAACGAATGTCAAATAAAAGACATTCGTTTTGAGTCAGTCTCAATTAATTGTGTTGAGCTTTTTATTTAAGAATTCTGTATTGGTTTTAAGGTTCTAGCACATCCTGACAATGAGTATGTTCGTGTGGAGGGCAACAAGTTCAGTATGTACTTTGCTATCATAGGGTTGGCAACTGGCATCGCAGCATTTTTACAGGTAATATTTGGTAGTTAATATATTGTTTATACTAAAGGTTTCTACATTGTAATTATATGTTTAATTTCTTATTCTTATTATTTATTAAAAAAGAGTTTTACTCATAGTGGTATCTATTCGGAATATCTGGGGAAAAACTTACGATGCGAGTCCGTTCAAAAATGTTTGAAACAATGCTCAAACAAGAGATGGGTTGGTACGACAGGAAAGAAAATGGAACTGGAGCACTGTGTGCAAAGCTATCAGCAGATGCTTCTGGTGTGCAAGGAGTGAGTTAGTAAAATTAGAAATTTCTAATTCACCTTAAAATTGTTTTATTTCGTTCATTAATTAACTATATTCAATTTTGATTGCATATATCTTTGAATATATTTGTATAAATATATATATATATATATATATATATATATATATATATATATATATATATATATATATATGTAATGTATTAAAATACATATAAAACTATAAATCTTGTTCGATGAATTAGTACCTTGACGTTGGTGAGCTGGCTTAATCACATTTACATTGACCACGTTTCCTTTTATTTATATATATTTATATATATAGAGTGGATGGCGGATATAAGTCCAACCCGTCATCCACTCTATATCCTTAACAGTCCGTCAATCTACTTGCTATATTTATATATATATATATATATATATATATATATATATATATATATATATAAATAAAAGGAAACGTTCTCAATGTAAATGTGATTAAGCCAGCTCACCAACGTCAAGGTACTAATTCATCGAGCAAGATTTATAGTTCTTAGATGTATTTGAATACATTACATATATATATATATATATACAGAGTGTACTTCAATTTGAAAACCAAACCAAACATATAGGGTGATTCAGTTTTAATGTTCAAAATTTTAACACAATATTATTCTCGTCGTACTGATTCTAAAGTACACTGCATATATGCCTCTTACTCGTTAAAATATTCAACATATAAAACTGAATCACTCTGTATTATATCATATATATAAATTAAAGGGAAACGTACAATATTAGGATCATTTAAACGAAAATATCTTTTTACAGGCATCTGGACAATCAATTGGCACCATTGTAAACGCTATATCTAGTCTGGGCTTAGCCGTTGGCTTATCATTCTACTACGATTGGAGGCTGACTCTGGTGAACATGTGTTTTGTTCCACTAATTTTCTTAGCCATCTACTTCGAGCAAAGCGTTGTCAATACGGACACATACGGCAATAAAAACGCGATTGAAAGTTCAGCAAAAGTTAGTTTGTTGTTTAATAAATAACCTCAGCTTAAATCATATGTTCATTTCTAATCGATATAAACAAGCCTTGAGATATCATGGCTTACTACAAAATGGACTCTCTTATGTCACCAATACAATTAATCATATTTTACCTACAAGATAAACAGTTACTGTTGTTTTAGAGAAGTTTATTACATAATTTCAGATTGCAATCGAAGCCATTACAAACATCCGCACAGTTGCATCTCTAGGTTGCGAAAAAATCTTTCACACCATGTACCTTCAAGAACTAGGACCCCACTACGCTCGTGCCAAACGCAACACACACCTCCGCGGCGTGGTGCTTGGTATGGCGAGAAGTCTAATGTTTTTCTCATATGCTGCTGGCATTTACTACGGCGGGGTTTTAATCCGAGATGAAGGAATTGACTACTCTATAGTCTTCAAGTAACAAATTACTACAAAATTCGCACATATGTAATAATTGATAATTTTTTTATAAATATATAGAGTGTCTGAAGCAATGATTTCGGGCGCTTGGGCTGTAGGCAACGCACTAGCCTTCTCACCAAACTTTCAAAAAGGCGTCGAATCGTCAGCTAAACTGCTGCGGCTGTTACGCAGACGTCCTGCTATTCGAGATGGAAAACACGCACAATCATTATCTTGGGTGAGATAGTTTTTGAAAATATTAAAATAAATATCTAAAGGTCGTTTTAGACAAGACAATTTCTTGACTCAAAAGTTAGTCAAGATGCTAATCTAAATTGTCTTGTATCATACAGCAAATTATTTGAAATATTGAATTGGATGGTAAATCTAATTGAAATATATAATGCGTTCTATTTGTCAAGGACAAATTGTATGGGAGGAGGATATATGAATTCAACAACTTTAGGGCCAAAAAATTGTCTTGTCTAAAACGACCTTTAGTTTTTTAATCCGATTCAAAGAGGAAGCGTTGCCCGTGGAGTAGTTTAAAGCTATAAAAAGCTACCTGAATTTTATAAACAACTCAAGAAACAGACATTTATATATTCATATATAATTCATTTCTTGAACAACTTTTGAGGTAAGAAATTGTCTTGTCTAAAACTATCTTAACAAAACTCGACACCCGAAAGGGTTTAAAGAGATTTTAAAAGATATAGACTATAAATCTTGCTCGATGAATTAGTACCTTGACGTTGGTGAGCTGGCTTAATCACATTTACATTGAGAAAGTTTCCTTTTATTTCTATATATATATATATATATATATATATATATATATATATATATATATATATATATTATCAATTGCCTTTTACCTACCTTTCGGTGTAGGCTAATATATATATATAATCTAACTAAAATTGTCATTATATATTTAGGTTGATAGTACTATTAACTACAACAAAATAAAATTCGTATATCCAACACGGCCAGCGGTAACAGTTCTAAAAGGACTCAACTTGGAGGTGCTGCATGGTAAAACCGTGGCTCTTGTAGGGCCTAGCGGTTGCGGTAAATCCACCATCATACAACTATTAGAACGATTCTACGATCCTCTAGATGGGGAGGTTACTATCGATGGACATCACTTGCGCGGAATTAAATTGAGTGCCCTTCGGCGACATTTGGGGATAGTGTCGCAAGAACCAAATCTATTCGACAGGACTATTTCAGCAAATATCGCGTATGGCGATAATACACGAGTTGTGCCTCAAGATGAAATTATACGAGCAGCAAAGAATGCCAATATACATACTTTTATAACATCTTTACCTTTGGTATGTCTTATTTTCTTAACATTATTTTTTATTAGATATCAATAATTTCTCTCTCAAGGGTCATACACCTTTATCTTAACAAATATCTTGTGTATGTTTGCAGGGTTATGAGACGCGATTGGGTGAGAAGGGCACACAGTTATCCGGAGGACAAAAGCAACGTGTTGCTATAGCCAGAGCTCTTGTAAGAAATCCACAGGTTCTTTTGTTAGACGAAGCTACGTCAGCTTTAGACACAGAAAGTGAAAAGGTAATTAATGTCCAATTATATTATTTTATTTTATCTATTTATAAAAATAAACATGCTAGAGAAGCAGCGCATGAAGAAATAAAGGATACAATGGCCCTTCTATTCCCATTATTTATTTGGAGTCCCGGAAATAAAAATTAAAATAATGTCCCGGAAATAAAAATTAAAATAATAAAACTAATATAATCAAGCTACTTGCCTTAGTAACTTGTTTTAGCTACTATAGACGTGTAAATATTTCATACATTTTTATATATATTAAAATACATCTAAGAACTATAAATCCTGCTCGATGAATTAGTACCTTGACGTTGGTGAGCAGGCTTAATCACATTGAGAACGTTTCCCTTTTATATATATATATATATATATATATATATATATATATATATATATATATATAGTGAGATAATCATTAGATTAATGTCAAAAAATGGAGACAAATAAATGTATTTTTTTTAGATTGTCCAAGAAACATTAGATGTTGCCAAGAAGGGACGCACATGCATCACTATCGCGCATCGATTGACCACCATACAGGACGCAGATGTGATTTGTGTGATCGACAAAGGGTGTGTGACTGAAATGGGCACACATGCAGAGCTGTTGGCCATCAAAGGACTCTATCACAAACTATACAGCATGCAAATGGGACACAGATAAGGGGTGCCAACAACTCTCACTAGCCGAAGCGAAACAAATAGAGTACAAATAAAGTAGAGAGAATAGAATGAATTAACGATATTACATGTAATAAGTGTGGCAAGCTTTATTAAATAAATAGTTTATTTTTGACTCTGTCCAGATGTTTATGACGAAGAGGTAAATCATATTGGTGAGTAATTTCTATGCAAACAGTGCGCGAAACTTATACTCATATTCCTGCGCAGACCAATCAAGGAACCGCGTTTCATTGAGCTGGTATAACTTCTGCATCGGTAGACAAAGTTTATTCGTTTTCTCTAAGTTGCCCTAGTAAATGAAACACAGAGACCAACTCACTCTAGGCAACTCCTCTTATGCACAACCCATATACGATATATATATATATATATATATATATATATATATATATATATATATATATATATATATATATATATATGACAACTTTAGTTACACCAAACACCATAGGCATCTTCTGTTGCGCTAAATACCCTATGCAAACGATACACGAAACATACTGGACAACTTTAGTTACATAGTTACAAACACCTTAGGCAACTTGTCTATGTCTATGTCTATGTCTATGTCTATGTCTATGTCTATGTCTATGTCTATGTCTATGTCTATGTCTATGTCTATGTCTATGTCTATGTCTATGTCTATGTCTATGTCTATGTCTATGTCTATGTCTATGTCTATGTCTATGTCTATGTCTATGTCTATGTCTATGTCTATGTCTATGTCTATGTCTATGTCTATGTCTATGTCTATGTCTATGTCTATGTCTATGTCTATGTCTATGTCTATGTCTATGTCTATGTCTATGTCTATGTCTATGTCTATGTCTATGTCTATGTCTATGTCTATGTCTATGTCTATGTCTATGTCTATGTCTATGTCTATGTCTATGTCTATGTCTATGTCTATGTCTATGTCTATGTCTATGTCTATGTCTATGTCTATGTCTATGTCTATGTCTATGTCTATGTCTATGTCTATGTCTATGTCTATGTCTATGTCTATGTCTATGTCTATGTCTATGTCTATGTCTATGTCTATGTCTATGTCTATGTCTATGTCTATGTCTATGTCTATGTCTATGTCTATGTCTATGTCTATGTCTATGTCTATGTCTATGTCTATGTCTATGTCTATGTCTATGTCTATGTCTATGTCTATGTCTATGTCTATGTCTATGTCTATGTCTATGTCTATGTCTATGTCTATGTCTATGTCTATGTCTATGTCTATGTCTATGTCTATGTCTATGTCTATGTCTATGTCTATGTCTATGTCTATGTCTATGTCTATGTCTATGTCTATGTCTATGTCTATGTCTATGTCTATGTCTATGTCTATGTCTATGTCTATGTCTATGTCTATGTCTATGTCTATGTCTATGTCTATGTCTATGTCTATGTCTATGTCTATGTCTATGTCTATGTCTATGTCTATGTCTATGTCTATGTCTATGTCTATGTCTATGTCTATGTCTATTGTTTACGTCTTTTGTTTACGTGTATTATCGTTATGTATGTGTCTATGTTTATGTCTATATGTTTATATCTATATGTTTATATTTATATGTCTATATGTTTATATCTATATGCTTATGTCTATATGTTTATGTCTATATGTTTATGTCTATATGTTTTTGTCTATATGTTTATGTCTATATGTTTCTGTCTATATGTTTCTGTCCATATGTTTCTGTCCATATGTTTATGTCCATATGTTTATGTCTATATGTTTATGTCTATATGTTTCTGTCTATATGTTTATGTCTATATGTTTATGTCTGTATGTTTATGTCTATATGTTTATGTCTATATGTTTATGTCTATATGTTTCTGTCTATATGTTTCTGTCTATATGTTTATGTCTACATGTTTATGTCTACATGTTTATGTCTATATGTTTATGTCTATATGTTTATGTCCATATATTTATGTCCATATGTTTATGTCCATATGTTTATGTCTATATGTTTATGTTTATATGTTTATGTCTATATGTTTATGTCTATATGTTTATGTCCATATGTTTCTGTCTATATGTTTCTGTCTATATGTTTCTGTCTATATGTTTATGTCTATATATTTATGTCCATATGTTTATGTCCATATGTTTATGTCCATATGTTTATGTCCATATGTTTATGTTCATATGTTTATGTCCATATGTTTATGTTTATATGTTTATGTCTATATGTTTCTGTCTATATGTTTATGTCTATATGTTTATGTCTGTATGTTTATATCTATATGTTTATGTCTATATTTTTATGTATATATGTTTATGTTTATATGTTTACGTCTATATGTTTACGTCTATATGTTTCTGTCTATATGTTTCTGTCTATATGTTTATGTCCATTTGTTTATGTCCATAGGTTTATGTCCATAAGTTTATGTCTATATGTTTATGTCTATATATTTATGTCCATATGTTTATGTCCATATGTTTATGTCCATATGTTTATGTCTATATGTTTATGTCCATATGTTTATGTCCATATGTTTGTGTCCATATGTTTATGTCCATATGTTTATGTCCATATGTTTATGTCTATATCTTTATGTCGATATGTTTATGTTCATATGTTTATGTCCATAAGTTTATGTCCATATGTTTATGTCTATATGTTTATGTCTACATGTTTATGTCTATATTTTTATGTCCATATGTTTATGTCCATATGTTTATGTCCATATGTTTATGTCCATATGTTTATGTCCATATGTTTATGTCCATATGTTTATGTCTATATGTTTATGTTTATATGTTTATGTCTATATGTTTATGTTCATATGTTTATGTCCATATGTTTAAGTCCATATGTTTATGTCCATATGTTTCTGTCCATATGTTTATGTCCATATGTTTATGTCTATATGTTTATGTCTATATCTTTATGTCTATATGTTTATGTCTATATGTTTATGTCTACATGTTTATGTCTATATGTTTATGTCTATATTTTTATGTCCATATGTTTATGTCCATATGTTTATGTCCATATGTTTATGTCTATATGTTTATGTTTATATGTTTATGTCTATATGTTTATGTCTATATGTTTATGTCCATATGTTTCTGTCTATATGTTTCTGTCTATATGTTTCTGTCTATATGTTTATGTCTATATATTTATGTCCATATGTTTATGTCCATATGTTTATGTCCATATGTTTATGTCCATATGTTTATGTTCATATGTTTATGTCCATATGTTTATGTTTATATGTTTATGTCTATATGTTTCTGTCTATATGTTTATGTCTATATGTTTATGTCTGTATGTTTATATCTATATGTTTATGTCTATATTTTTATGTATATATGTTTATGTTTATATGTTTACGTCTATATGTTTACGTCTATATGTTTCTGTCTATATGTTTCTGTCTATATGTTTATGTCCATTTGTTTATGTCCATAGGTTTATGTCCATAAGTTTATGTCTATATGTTTATGTCTATATATTTATGTCCATATGTTTATGTCCATATGTTTATGTCCATATGTTTATGTCTATATGTTTATGTCCATATGTTTATGTCCATATGTTTGTGTCCATATGTTTATGTCCATATGTTTATGTCCATATGTTTATGTCTATATCTTTATGTCGATATGTTTATGTTCATATGTTTATGTCCATAAGTTTATGTCCATATGTTTATGTCTATATGTTTATGTCTACATGTTTATGTCTATATTTTTATGTCCATATGTTTATGTCCATATGTTTATGTCCATATGTTTATGTCCATATGTTTATGTCCATATGTTTATGTCCATATGTTTATGTCCATATGTTTATGTCTATATGTTTATGTTTATATGTTTATGTCTATATGTTTATGTTCATATGTTTATGTCCATATGTTTAAGTCCATATGTTTATGTCCATATGTTTCTGTCCATATGTTTATGTCCATATGTTTATGTCTATATGTTTATGTCTATATCTTTATGTCTATATGTTTATGTCTATATGTTTATGTCTACATGTTTATGTCTATATGTTTATGTCTATATTTTTATGTCCATATGTTTATGTCCATATGTTTATGTCCATATGTTTATGTCTATATGTTTATGTTTATATGTTTATGTCTATCTATATGTTTTTGTCTATATGTTTATGTCTATATGTTTTTGTCTATATGTTTATGTCTATATGTTTATGTCCATATGTTTATATCCATATGTTTATGTCCATATGTTTATGTCCATATGTTTATATCCATATGTTTATGTCCATATGTTTATGTCCATATGTTTATGTCTATATGTTTATGTCTATATGCTTATGTTTATATGTTTATGTCTATATGTTTATGTGTATATGTTTATGTCTATAAGGTTATGTCTATATGTTTATGTCTATATGTTTATGTCCATATGTCTATAAAGACGTGATTATGTCTCAATATAGTCGAAAATTGTACGGCGATACGTCTCCCCGGCTGAAGTTATGCTAAATGACATTGTAATCATATTTAATAGACATTAATTCACTCAAGACTGATGAAAGTTAATCTGCCTTTATACACTTCAGCCTTAAAGTACTAAATTCAGATAAATCTAACCTACTGCTATTTCGCGACTGAAAGAAATTGTCTATGCATTACACATCTCAAAATAATTTACTGGAAAAAACTCCAACCCTACAGGCTTAGTTGATAGAAATATCCGATTTTATCAAAATCCGCATGTATTCAGTAATTTTCAACATAAATACATAATGTATGAAAAATATCTCATAACAATCATCCAATAAAAAATCTTCAACTAACATAAATTATCGATTGAATCACGATAAATATTATTGAAACCTGTTATATAATTACATATTATGTTACATTTTGCAGCGTACTATTGCAATGCATCAACAATTTACTGTACACATTTTTATTATCGGCAAATATTTCTATATTTATTTTTAGTCCTGCCGGGAATGTTAAAATAAATCATAGCTGTGTTAAACCCTGCATGTTTACACATGTAAGAAGAATGTATAAAATACAACAAACTGATTGTCTTATTAAACCTAAACATATGTAAATACATTCTGCGGGAAAAACACATCCTGTCGCAAATGAGACGGTTGGTGGAGGCGGGAAAGCCACAAAGCACACAGCACGCATTTTCATTATGGGCACATGCAATTCAGTGTGGAGTGGCAGTCGGTTTGGAATGGCTAGTTTTCTGTTAGTGCTAGTTATTATAGCGGTAGTGTCTGCAAATCCTACCACTTTACGCAAATGTTGCCCGATGGGGCAACAAATGGTGTCCTATAAGTGTGTGCCTGGATTAGGGGGTAGTTTCAGTGGAGATTTTGATGTTACATTCAATCGGAGTTTGCTAGAGGACTATGGTGAATTCGAAGTGGCAATTGATAAGAAATGTAGTCATGACAAGATTTGGTTGAATCAGGCGAAGACGGATTTTGGGATTGCACTAAATGGACGATTGCTATGGCCGTACTCTAACACAACGATTGAAGTGGATACATATTGTTTGGATGTTTCTAATGGGCATTGGGGTGCGTTCATTTGCGATACAAGTAATCACATCGTTATTTATATATTATGTGCAGGTTAGTGAAAATATTAGTTGTTCTATTTGTCATAATTTGTGTATATTTAATGAATATTCTTCTGTCAAGAGTAGCCATTTTCTAACAATTGCACGTGCTTAAAATACACACACTTGAACACTGGTGAATAGGGTAATTTTAAATCAGTGTCTCTTCTGTGAAGTGAGTGATGCCCGCCATAATAAGGGATGGGTGTATATTATATTATTATTATTAGGGTTAGTAATTTATTTTAATATAAGAATTTTCTTTTCGTTAATGAAAACGATTTACATCGTGACGAGAAATCGATATTGTCGAGATTATGGATATCGGGTATTGGTATTTTAATACTGTCAGGATATAAATACTAGCAGTATTTCGAATGTTGGTATTTCAATACTGTCGGCATTTACAATGTATGAATATTATGATGGTATTATAACACCATAATTAACCTTATTTAATGTAAAATTTATAGAATTAATTGTAATTGTTTTATGTTGGTGATAAAAACAAATGGATGTGCGATAAAACAGTAAAAGAACAACGGCTAGTTAGCCTTGAAAGCCCCCTCACACTTCACCTTTATTCAGAACATTTTTTTTTTAATTGTCGATAAACGAGTGATTATTATTAAATAGTATTAAAAATAGTTAGATCTAATAAATTGAAATTGTATAGCATACATCGATTGTAAGCTATAATTTGAATTTATTTTATTTTTATTAAAGCTACGTTGTATAAAAGTAGATTAATTTCATAACAATTGCTAATCCGTGATTCATACCTCATTTTTGAGAACTGACGAAATTGCTATATAGGGTGTCTCTAAAGTATGGTATAAATTCGATAAAACTTTTGTTTATAATTTTTGCAAACATTGCTTTGACTGGGTTATAGAACTATAGTAGCCCGGGATTAGAAGTAATCCACTGATAAATGCTATAGTATAGATTGTATATTCAATTTGCATTATTCTCATGTACTTACATTTATTACATACAGGGTGTCCCTAAAGTATGGAATGAGTTTATTAAAACCTTTATTTAGCAAAAATTACTCACACACTTCGATTTTTAATTTTTAATTTCGAATGACAGTGTCAATTTTTTTCGACCATTTTTGAATGAGTAATGACGTCATTTTCAAATGACAACCCTATTTTTTTATTGCGGATTCTGAAAGGGACTATTTTTCTGCAACCAGCGATGTATATTATGATATAAAAAATTGACACATTCATCAGAAATTGGCGATTTAAAGTGTCTTAGTAGTAATTTTTGAGTAAATAAAGGTTTTATTAAATTCATTCCATACTTTAAGGACACCCTATATGTAATAAATGGAAGTACATGAGAATAATGCAAAACAAAAACAAAAATATTTTGCATTGTTTATTGGTTCTTCAATCAATTTAATATATTACTATTTATTGATTGAACAGTTGTAAAACCGGTCAAAACTGGTAATGAATGATTAATTAATGTTATAACTAATAGTTTCCATTTTACAAGTATGTAAAGTAATGTAAAGTATGAGCTGCCGGCGCTCAGATTCCCCATGAATAATTTAAATATGAGAATTTCCGCGGAAGGAATATTTATGCGTACGATACAATGTGACCTTGTGTTAATAAGAAAATACATGCAATTAATTAATATGCGTGTTTTCATAACAACCATGAAAATAACACAAATATCTTTCTTGATAGTGAATATTTGATGGAATCTTTATGAAAAGAGCTTACGAATAAGTACAGTACATCTACGAAAGTGAACTTTAAGAACTTAACCGAATATGGTTTGTAACAGAGTCATGGCTATGTCATATTTCGATAGTTTCGAAAGGACCAAGAAGCAGGTAAAGTGATGGGAAGGGAGAAATTATGGAGACATATAATCGTAGAAACAAAATCAAGTGATTTCATTGAAATATATAAGTCAGAAACTTGTCTATGGCATGTGAAGAGTAAGGAATACCATAATCTCTTTAAGAGAGAAGCGGCGAATAAAAAATTGCGGGCAAAATTAAAAGAGGTGGAAGCTGATGTTGTTAAGAGACAGCTAAAGAATAATTGCAAGGTATATATGTGAGAATGAGGAAAGAGTAAATAAGTATTGGCTGAAGGAGGAAGAGAAAATGGGACAGACGTGGAAAGCGGAGTACTAATAAGATGGGAGGATATACTCGACGAAGACAAACTGCATGAAAAAAACTTTCAATTAAAAAATGAAAATATTTAAGATATAAGGAGAATATAAATTTGATGTTGATTTATAAGATTACAAACATTACAAATCAGTTTATTCTAATATTAGTGTATGTTGTACTTATTGAATACCAATAGAGGTAATAATTGTTAATGTCATACAAATATTTTAATCACAGTTTTAAATCTCTATTAAACTTGTAATACTATAGTATGAATTTTAAAATCACAAACAGCAGAGTCACATCTCTTAATCACAGTTATTAAATGTCCTAGTCATCAATCGAACCATGTTAATTATTCAGCAAATGCAAGGCTTACATGAAAAGATTTTTGTGCGTAGATTTATATATATATATATATATATATATATATATATATATATATATATATATATATATATAAATTTACATTTTATAACTATGTGTTTTAATCAATTAATAAAAATTGTATTACATTCTGCTACATTGTTTTTGCTGAAAGCTTAATACAATTTCACAGTTCACGCCATAAGAAATGATAGTCGTTTAACAGTCATATTTGTTTAAGCATATACCCTTTTATCCTAGTAATAAAAAGTTAATTTAATAAAAATAATTATGTTTCTTCATTCACAGGTATGATAACTTCCATAATATTTCTTCTGACTACATTTACCATCTACGTGATTCTACTACCGGATAGAAACAACATCCAAACCAAGTGTCAGATGGCCTATGTGTTTTCATTAATGTTTAGTTTTGTCATTTTGGTCCTTATGCGATTACTGGATCTTGAATCGGTGGCTTGCCACATATTCGGTATGTAACAGACAACTAAACTTTGATGATACCAAAACTAGCTAGTTATATGAATATGTTGAACGAATTACCATATAGTGGATATTGTTAATTTTGAGCTTACTGCCAGATGGCGTTAAATTTTCTCTATAGAGAGGAAATCTGTATATTGCTAATTGATGTGGTGCCGCCAGATGGCGTTTAACTTTCCTCTTCGGGAGTAAGTGGTACTAAATCTGTATACATTTTAATAATTGTTTTTTTTTATTCTTAGGCGCAATAGCCTTATTTTCCCTTCAGAGCTCATTTTGTTGGATGAATATTTGTTGCTACGACATATTCAGGACATTTGGGTAAGTACAGTGGACTTAAACAGTAATTCACAATAATTTAAATAGTCCGTAATACAACAAATTAAAATCAAATACACTTATTCTAGACGGAAACGGAGTTTTAGTGCAAGTAAAAACGTGGCCACACTCAAACGATTCGCATTGTATTGCATTTACGGATATGGTGTTCCACTAATTATGGTTACTCTCATAATTACCATGAACGAAGACGATGTAAACCTTTGGTTTCATCCAGTTTTCGGCTTTAAAACATGTTGCATAAAATGTAAGTATCAACAAAATTATAGTTTCACGTAAAACGGCAAATGCAGAGTCTTAAGGCTGCACTCACTAGCCGAGTTTCAAACATTTATAGGCGTAAACATACCGCCGACAGTATGAGGAATCCCAACTTCAACCTAGTCGGTACTCTGGTGGCAGAAAATTAACTAAAATCTAGTGGGTAATCTCTATGCATAAAATGTATTTTCTCATAATATATGGGACAATATGTGCAAGGTTTGTCATTTGTTTTTCATTTGTTTTACATGTTTTACATTAGTTTTTCATTTGTTTTTCATTTGTTTCTCTTTTTTCTTCATTTGTTTTACATTTGTTTTACATTTGTTTTTCATTTGTTTTACATTTGTTTTACATTTGTTTTTCATTTGTTTTTCATTTGTTTTTCATTTGTTTTACATTTGTTTTTCATTTGTTTTACATTTGTTTTACATTTGTTTTTCATTTGTTTCTCATTTGTTTTTCATTTGTTTTACATTTGTTTTTCATTTGTTTTACATTTGTTTTTCATTTGTTTTACATTTGTTTTACATTTGTTTTTCATTTGATTTTCATTTGTTTTCATTTGTTTTACATTTGTTTTACATTTGTTTTTCATTTGTTTTACATTTGTTTTATATTTGTTTTTAATTTGTTTTTGAAAAATTTAAAATCGTCACCTAGTATAATGTACCTTCAATTTAAACAGCACCCGCCGAGCTTTCTATCCTTTACATCAATGCTATTTCGATACCAAGACAAACATTTCATATTTGTTTTAGTTTTCTAGTATGTACTACTATAAAAGTACTAAATTTTATTTTTCCAGGTTGTTACCCAGAACCTTTTTATACAGATGGGCTGATTGTTGTACAACAAATCAGTAACATTATTATGTTTGTGCTAACCGCCCTAGCGATGCGAAAAATCAATCAAGATACAGCAGTGTTGCGTACGGATGAAAACAACAAACACTACGACACTTATAAGCAAAGGTAGTAAACTATTTATTTTCGGTGGTGGTAATAATGTGTTATAATAACATCAATATAATAAATATAATATAATGGCAAAAATATTACTACTTATTTTGCAAATGACCAGTAGAGATTATTTGGTAAATAATGTTCGTTCATTTGCACATTCGTTCGTTTGTGTTTCATTTGTTTTCCATTTGTTTGTCATTTGTTTGTCATTTGTTTTTCATTTGTTTTTCATTTGTTTTTCATTTGTTTTTCATTTATTTGTTATTTATTTATCATTTGTTTATCATTTGATTGTCATTTGTTTGTAATTTGTTTGTAATTTGTTTGTCATTTGTTTGTCATTTGTTTATCATTTGTCATTCATTTGTTTGTCTTTTGTTTGTCATTTGTTTGTCTTTTGTTTGTCATTTGTTTGTCATTTGTTTGTCATTTGTTTTTCATTTGTTTTTCATTTGTCTATCAATTGATTGTCATTTGATTGTCATTTGTTTGTCATTTGTTTTTCATTTGTTTTTCATTTGTTTTTCATTTGTTTTTCATTTATTTGTTATTTGTTTATCATTTGTTTATCATTTGATTGTCATTTGTTTGTAATTTGTTTGTCATTTGTTTATCATTTGTTTTTCATTTGTTTGTCTTTTGTTTGTCATTTGTTTGTCTTTTGTTTGTCATTTGTTTGTCATTTGTTTTTCATTTGTTTATCAATTGATTGTCATTTGATTGTCATTTGTTTGTCATTTGTTTTTCATTTGTTTTTCATTTGTTTTTTATTTGTTTTTCATTTGTTTTTCATTTGTTTTTAATTTGATTGTAATTTCTTTTTCCTTTGTGTTTCATTTGTTTTTCATTTGTTTGTAATTTGTTTATCAGTTGTTTGTCATTTGTTTGTCATTTGATTGTCATTTGTTTGTCATTTGTTTGTCATTTGTTTGTCATTTGTTTGTCATTTGTTTGTCATTTGTTTGTCATTTGTTTGTCATTTGTTTGTCATTTGTTTGTCATTTGTTTGTCATTTGTTTGTCATTTGTTTGTCATTTGTTTGTCATTTGTTTTTCATTTGTTTTTAATTTATTTGTCATTTGTTTATCATTTATTTATTTATTTATTTTCCCAACGGTGACAATACCAAAAATGGAAATAACAAACTTCAATAATTCTTTCTGAGTGGTACACTTTTTAGTTCGGACGCAAAAAATGTCATGGTCTTTTTGAATCTTATGATATCATTTGATTTGGTTTTCATTTGTTTGTCATTTGTTTTACATTTATTTGTCATTTGTTTATTATTTTATTGTCATTTAATTGTCATTTGTTTGTCAGTTGTTTGTCATTTGTTTGTCATTTGTTTGTCATTTGTTTGTCATTTGTTTGTCATTTGTTTGTCATTTGTTTTTAATTTGTTTTTCCTTTGTGTTTCATTTATTTTTCATTTTTGTTTTCATTTGTTTGTCATTTGTTTGTCATTTGTTTGTTTTTTGTTTGTCATTTGTTTGACATTTGTTTTTCATTTGTTTTTTATTTGATTGTAATTTGTTTTTCCTTTGTTTGTCATTTGTTTGTCATTTGTTTGTCATTTGTTTTTGATTTGTTTGTCATTTGTTTTTCAATTGTTTTTCATTTATTTGTCATATGTTTATCATTTGGCATATTGGTGCTATCACCTCATTATATTTGTCTCTTTGCCGTTCCATTCTGGAATATGGTACCATTATTTGGTGTTCATATTATGAAAATGTTGGATGTTTTCCAGTTTAGATATGGCGAACTGGAAAACATCCATCATTTATTATTATTAGTTCCTTCTGTGTATATTTTCCTGTAAATGGGCAACTGTTGGGAAATAAAATGTTATTATTATTATTATTTGTTTAGCATTTGTTTTTCATTTGATTGTCATTTGTTTTTCATTGGTTTGTCATTGTTTTGTCATTTGTTTGTCATTTGTTTGTCATTTATTTTTCATATGTTTGTCATTTATAATAATAATAATAAACTTTATTTCTCATAAATTGTAGCAAAATAATAAAATACATTTAATACGGATAAAATAAAGGAAACAGGTCTATATTTGTTTGTCATTTGTTTGTCATTTGTTTTTCGTTTGTTTTTCATTTATTTTTCTTTTTTTTCATTTGTTTTTCATTTGTTTTTAATTTGTTTATCATTTGTTTGTCATTGTTTTTCATTTGATTGTCATTTGTTTTTAATTTGTTTTTCATTTATTTGTTATTTATAATAATAATAATAAACTTTATTTGTCATAAATTGTAGCACAATAATAAAATACAGTTAATACGGATAAAATAAAGGAAACAGGTCTATATTTGTTTGTCATTTGTCTATCATTTGTTAGTCATTTGTTTTTCATTTGTTTGTCATTTGTTTTTCTTTTATTTGTTTATGATTTGATTATCATTTATGTGTCATTTGTTTGTAATTTGTTTGTCATTTGTTTGTCATTTGTTTTTCATTTATTTATCATTTTTTTATCATTTATTCTTCATTTGTTTGTCATTTGTTTTTCATTAAATAAACGAAACAGGTCTATATTTGTTTATCATTTGTTAGTCATTTGTTTTTCATTTGTTTGTCATTTGTTTTTCATTTATTTGTTTATGATTTGATTGTCATTTATGTGTCATTTGTTTGTCATTTGTTTGTAATTTGTTTGTCATTTGTTTGTTATTTGTTTTTCATATATTTATCATTTTTTTATCATTTGTTCTTCATTTGTTTGTCATTTGTTTTTCATTAAATAAAGGAAACAGGTCTATATTTGTTTGTCATTTGTTAGTCATTTGTTTTTCATTTGTTTGTCATTTGTTTTTCATTTGTTTTTCATTTAAAACAAATGTTTATGATTTGATTGTCATTTATTTGTCATTTGTTTATTATTTGTTTGTCATTTATTTATAATTTTTTTATCATTTGTTTGTCATTTGTTTGTAATTTGCTTGTAATTTATTTTTTATTTGTTGTTATTTTGTTGGTAGGTGGGATTAATTTGTTCATTTGTTCATTTGTTCATTTGTTCATTTGTTCATTTATCACAGAAAGTGAGTTTTCACTAATGAAATTTCAGATTCAATATCTACATCAAACTGTTAATCGCCATGGGCATCGACTGGTCGCTAAACTACATTTCATGGCTGGTGGATTGGCTGTTGAATCAGAGTAAATATTCGTACGTTTGGATAGTGGCAGACTTTTGCGGCACCATGAACGGGGTGTTAATCTTTTACCTATTTATTTGGAAGCAAACCACTTGGCTGCTGCTGAAGAAACGGTAAGTGTGAAATATTACACGTGCCATAATAAAAGCATATTATTTTTGTAGCTCTAAAATTGATTAATAACTCGTTGAAGTTAATATAAGCGTAGAATTTGTATACAGTTATAAAACCAACAACATTAAATTGATTAATATTATAACACACATGTAACCGATCAAACATAAATACACATAATTTACTTTGTTGCGTCATATAGTCCGATTGAAAAAGGACTATTCACTATGCACACAAAAAGGACTATGTACGTCGTGTCTCTTATGGCACTAATTCGCGATTCAAACACTAATGGTTTTTGTTTTCAACTAATAGAGCAACAGCTGATATTTGTTACTGCTATCATTAAAATCACTTTTATAATAATGCGTGATTATTTTTAAGCTATAAATGGTATAAATCGATGTGCAACGCTTTCAATCGGACTACATTTGTTTAATATATAATACCAGATTAGTCTAGTTTTTTTAAATTTGGTGAAATTCCCGCCATACGACGGAGATGATTTTTAATTACAAAAATTAAATAATTCTTACTTTTAATATAATGAATGAATACATTTTTAATTGTAAAAAATACGAGGATATGGAAGAAATCCTTCTCAAGATTGAATTGATCAATAAATAATCGTGTAATATTAAGAATAATAAAAAAAAACTAGACAACTTATTGGCATTTGTTACAATTTATTTATCAGTCAGATGGTAAATATTAACGAATTGTATAATTGTGTTTGTTTTAGTTATTACATCTATATGGATGAACCACAGAAAGCACAAGCTGTTTCCATGCGTACTACCACCACCACCACAGGAACGAGTGGAGTAAAGAAGATAAGCATGATCGAAACGATTTCCTCGAAATTTTAGTTGATCACAATATCTATTTCTTGATAAACACATCGAATGCAACAATATTAAATGCTTTTATTACAAAGCTATTAGAAATCTCTCTCAATACAGCAAGGAGAAACTTAATGCTCCGTTTTAGGCAAGCATTGTCACCAGATGGCGTTAAACTTTCTCTCTCCTAGAGAGAAAGTTGTCTTACTACGAATTATTTTGATTTATTTCGAGTAATTTAGATTTTCTAGTTTGTGGATAAAACTCAATACATTTTATACAAAATTAAACGCTATCAATTAGTAATCACCTTATAATTTTTCAAATTTTGTATCAATTTGCACCCACACTCCAATTTCCTGATTACCCTCGCAATTAATTTCGTTTTTAATCAACGCGATAATAAAGCGATGACACACTTGAATTAATTCGGTGTCGGCGTCGATTGTGGCATATGTCGAACGCAACAAATTCATCATGATATCGGGAACAGAATAGGGGGGCTCTGTTCCGATGTCAATAAATAATAATCTCCTAATTGGACGCGCCGCTCAAATATTTACCGTTCATCCCAATGCGCAATACGATTAAAAACTAGAACTAAAACGATGTTATCACACAAATTTAGTATTAGTTTTTATAAGAATATTAAGTAAAATTCATGTCGTTCGACGGAGGATTTAATTGAGTTGTCACCAAGAATGAATGAATTTGTTAAATCGCAGCTTACAATTTTATTGTAAAAACGCAAAATTGTACTGAGAACATTGTTATTACTTCAAAACAATAAATCCAAGTATTCTATAAATGTATCTATTGGACCCATTATTATTATGTGTTGTAGTAACAATAAATACATTATCTAGAGAATGTCGTTAATCAGAGTTATAGAGTTATTAGAGCTTTGATGACACCTTTTGTTTTATTATTCAGTGTGTCCAATAGAGAGACTGTAGTCTCTCTGTTGGACACACTGAATAATAAAACAAAAGGTGTCATAAAAGCTCAAATAACAAACGCTATTCAAGGTGTTTGACATTTGTTTTGGTATATTCTGTCACAATAATGTTATCAATATGTTCATTCAATAGTTTATGGGACCTATAAAGTTTATGGGATGTTGGTGAATACCAAAGACTGTACACAAGAGTACACCGCAACACATGGTGAAAGGAAATCATTTGTCGTCATCGAACATGTGTTCTGACAGGGATATTTGGCGGTAAATTTAAATACCATTGCGATCTCTTACTGCCTAATTTTGAACGTTGCTTACCGTTAAGTTACCACTACCGCGCTTATTGTGAATGACACTGTTTTCAACAATTTTACACGATGGCTTGATTTGTAGGAAATTATCCATAGTGCGAATAGAATATTAAACTTTATAAACGAATATCCATACATATAAATCGCTATCAATATGCGATTATTCTTATAGTTGTTTTTATGTAACTTTTTGATAATTAAAAAAAACACGAACAACAAAACGCAATTGCATAAAAAACAACTTTTAAGTCACGACCAATCCTGAAATAAAATCCCCCAGTAGGTTTTTTACTCGCTGATGCGAAAAACATGTCCTCTCGCTAATGAAACCGTAATGGGAGGTGGAGCCGGAAAGACAAACACACCACATAATCTCGTTTCGCGCTTTAGTTAAATGCACTCGCAATTCAGTCGAGAGCGGTAATCGGCGGGGCATGGCCACTCTTTGGCTGCTAGTGCTAGTGGTGCTAGTGGCGGCAGCCGCCGCAAGCCCTCCTGCCCTCCGCAAATGCTGCCCGCTGCGGCAGCAGATGCTGTCGGCACAGTGTGTGCTGGACGCGGGGGACACCTTCAGCGGCGATTTCGATGGCACGTTCAACCGGAGTTTGCGTGACGACTATGGACTTATTGTGGGCAAAGACTGCAGTCGCAACAAGGTCAAGTTTCTGCTGAACCGATCGGAGGCGAGTGACTACTTTGAGATCGGACGGGATGGACGATTGGTGTGGCCGGACGCTGGGGAGACGTTTGGAGTGGTGGATTACTGTTTGGATGTGTTTGATGGACACTGGAGTGCGTTCTTTTGCGAGGAGAGCAATCAGGCGGTTATCACTACTTATTGTATAGGTCAGTGGAAATATTTCAGTCAAGATATCATTTCGCGTTTATGCATGACTTACTAAATTTATTTTAATAGGCAATATATAAGTTAAATTACGATAACGCTATAATGTTTTAGGTCGAATTTTTATTTGAAACGTTTCTCAAAATTTGTTTTTTCTATGCGCCGTTCTATTTCTACACACACGTTATGGAACACCCTGTATATGTGGAATCACATCTATTATAAATCTATAATTAACAAAATATATTGCAAAAAAAACTGAATTTTTTGGTAGTAAATAATTTTTTCTGCCGTTACTAATGTGAGAAATTAAACAAGTTTCGACTTGTTTCATGGAGAATTCAACAGGGAATATGAATTTTGAAACTAAATTTGTTTACCACATCAAGTTTTGTAGTAACAGCCTCACTTTGTCAATTGTTTCTAAACAATTGTTAGTAATTTTTATGTAGTTACTATTCTGAAAAATTGAACAAGTTTCGACTTGTTTCAAGAAGAATTCAATAGTGAATTTAAATTTTCCAACCAAAATTTTGTATCACCTCAAGTTTGGTAGCTACAGCCACTTTGTGTATTGCTTCCAAACAAAACTAACGTTCGGTAATAAATCAATTGTTCTGTCGTTACTAATGTCACAAATTGAACAAGTTTATACTTGTCTCAAAGTGAATTTAATGCGGAAACTTAATTTTTCAACCGTAATTATTTACCACTTCAAATTTTATACTTATAGCCCTACTTTTTGTGTTTTCAAACTTATCATCTGACAATTGCTAGTAATTCAATTTCTATGTCGTTACTAATGTGAGAAGTTGAACTAGTTTCAACTTGTTTCAAGCAGAATTCAATAAGGAATTTAATTTTACCAACCAGCATTTTTTATCACAAGTTTTATAGCTACTGCCACATTTTGTGTATTGTTTCTAAACAAATTCAGCGTTTACTAGTAAATCAATTGTTCTGTCGTTACTATTGTCACAAATTGAACAAGTTTATACTTGTCTCAAAGTGAATTTAATACGGAAACTTAATGTTTCAACCGTAATATTTACCACTTCAAGTTTTATATTTATAGTCCCACTTTATGTTTTAATTTCAAACATATCTGACAATTGCTAGTAATTCAATGTTTATGTCGTTACTAATTTGAGAAATTGAACAAGTTTCGACTTGTTTCAAGGAGAATTCAATAGGGAATTTAAATTTTTCAACCAGATTTTTTTATCGCCTCAAGTTTTGTAGCTACAGCCGCTTTGTGTATTGCTTCCAAACAAAAACCTAACGTTTGCTAGTAAATCAATTGTTCTGTCGTTACTAATCTCACAAATTGAACAGGTTTATACTTGTTTCAAAGTGAATTTAATACGGAAACTTAATTTTTCAACCGTAATTATTTACACTTCAAAACAAAACAAAAGCGGGGATATAGTACCCCACTTTTTGTTTTGTTTTCAAACATATCTGACAATTGCTAGTAATTCAATTTTTATGCCGTTACTAATCTGAGAAATTGAACAAGTTTCAACTTGTTTCAAGCAGAATTCAATAAGGAATTTTTCCAACCAGCATTTTTTATCACAAGTTTTATAGCTAGAGCCACATTTTGTGTATTGTTTCTAAACAAATTCAGCGTTTACTAGAAAATCAATTCTTCTGTCGTTACTATTATCAGAAATTGAACAAGTTTATACTTGTCTCAAACTGAATTTAATATGGAAACTTAATTTTTCATCCGTAATTATTTACCACTTCAAGTTTTATATTTATAGCCCCACTTTATGTTTTAATTTCAAACATATCTGACAATGGCTAGTAATTCAATGTTTATGTCGTTGCTAATTTGAGAAATTGAACAAGTTTCGACTTGTTTCAAGGAAAATTGAATAGGTAATTATATGATTTTGATACCACTTCACGTTTAGTAATTACAGCCCCACTTTGTGTATTATTTCTAAACAAATCTGACATTTGCTAGTAAATAATTTTGTGTGCAATTTTAATATTACTATTGACGTTCGAAGATTGGAAAGTTGTAAATTTTTTTTTATAGAGAAACGTGTACTGATAGCAGTGATTGACAAACTCGCGTTTCACCTTTATTTGTTTTGCTCGACGCCGCAAATATGTAAATAAATTAATCGCCGCGGGCTGTCGACCCGCATATGTATGGAATTAAATTAATTGCAACAAAATCCCCGGAGATGCAATTTATGTATATTCTAAAATGTGGCCTTGTATTTCAAAATACATACATTTATTCGTGTGCATTATTGAGGTTGGAATAATAATTAAAATTACATTAATCGATAGTGTTTTGTTTTTTTCGTCCATCACGATTTAGAGATTTTATCGCTAGCAAAATTATTCATGTGGCAAAAGGATGCAGAGAATTATTCGCGCAGTTTTCGCTTAAAGTTGATTTCCACTAACTTAAATAGTTTTTCAGTCAAATGTAAAATATCTGGTGTGAGCCCGACACGATTTTCCGAATTATATTGATGTTTATCACTTGTTTGACACATTTTGATATATTTTGACACATTTTGTTATGAGTTATGAGTTATGAATTATGAATTATGAATTATGAATTATGAATTATGAATTATGAATTATGAATTATGAATTATGAATTATGAATTATGAATTATGAATGAATTATGAATTATGAATTATGAATTATGAATTATGAATTATGAATTATGAATTATGAATTATGAATTATGAATTATGAATTATGAATTATGAATTATGAATTATGAATTATGAATTATGAATTATGAATTATGAATTATGAATTATGAATTATGAATTATGAATTATGAATTATGAATTATGAATTATGAATTATGAATTATGAATTATGAATTATGAATTATGAATTATGAATTATGAATTATGAATTATGAATTATGAATTATGAATTATGAATTATGAATTATGAATTATGAATTATGAATTATGAATTATGAATTATGAATTATGAATTATGAATTATGAATTATGAATTATGAATTATGAATTTTGACACATTTTGACACATTTTGACATATTTTTTCACTTAGGGCCGGTTCTACAATTGACTTTTAACTGGAGAATAAGGCTATTTGTGGCTATTTATTCTCTAGTTAAATGTCAATTGTAGAACCGGCCCTTAATCAATTATAATAGGAATGACATAAATTGACTGACAGAGTCATCTGTAAGTCGGTAATGTAAAACGTTGATAGACGTTGAACATCTAGGAGATGATTAATCAATGATATAATTATCGTCAAGCGTAAACATTTTGCCTGAATTGTGCGGGTATTCCAGTTCTTGACATCTGTGTCGTTTAATTTCGTCGATATAGTTTGTAAATTATTCCCCCACCTTAATTGTCATTAAATAAAAATTCTAAATGGCTGGCGCCATCTATTCTTGGATATCACAACTAATCTAGAATCTAGTAATTAAAGTTGCATACCATACGACCAGTTATTAATGTTATTAGTTGCATGTTTTATGGTATCACCTTGATTAAGCGCCCCCCCCCCCCCCAAAATCAAACCTAATTCTTCAGAAATATAATTGTATATGAAAACAATTTATGTGGAATAATATATGTAATACGTATTGTTAATTTTAACTTTTCTTTACATTTCATGACTAATACTCGAAATAGACTATTTTTGGGAGAATGTCTGTTTGTGTGTGTGTGTGTCTGTCTTTATGTCTGTGAACAAAATTCTGCTGAATCGAAAATAAATGGAAAGAGATCAGTTTAATTACCCGGTATTAACCTTAACTTCATAGAAAACCTCTGAAAACTGTGAAAAGATGATTCGCGAAAATTCGCTGACTACTAGGGATCGACAACAAGCTCCCCAATGCTCAGTACGAGACGAACGACGCCTCTAACCACTCACCCACTGAGCTGGGTATATTTCATATATTTGTAAAATTTACATAAATCCATATTCTCCCAATAATTATTCAAACAGTAGCCATGAACTGCAAATGCAGTTATTCAAATCTCGTTTAGAAAAGGCGCAGTTTCTAACACCTTTGTACGCATGCGGCTACCTCTCGCATTCTTCCCAATCGTCATCACCGCAATTTCGAGTAATTCGAAACTAATCGAACGCGCGACATGCAATATGCGTCTCCTCCACTTCCTTCTGGCCCTAGCAGTAGCCGCCGCCGCCGACAAAGAAGCCTACCACTACAAATCGCGAAGGAACCGCGCGGACTGTTCGCGCGACTGCATCCGGAAATGTTGCGAGACGGGGTATAATTTAGCGGGGTCCGTTTGTATGGAGAGTGGTGTACCGGATGAGTTTCCCACGTACGAGGGGTATGATATCAAGGAGTTGTGGGGTGGTCCAAAAAGAAATGTTAGTGTTGGGGTGATGGAGTGTCCACATAAGCAGTATATGTTGGATCCGCTCAAGAAACCGGAGAATGAGTTCTATCTGCAGCAGAATGGGACGTTGTGGTTGCCACACCAGAGGAAGTTTATCGATGGAGATGAGTTTTGTTTGGAGAGGAAGATTGCGAATGGATCGCTTGTTGCGTTGGTGTGCTTCTTTGGCGTGGTGAAGGCGAGCAAGACTGCAGGGACAATGAACATTATTGGTAAAATAATCATATCTCATATTAATTCATTATTATTTATATTACACAAGCTATGGGCGAGTTAGACTCGATATATATATATATATATATATATATATATATATATATATATATATATATATATATATTATATATATATATATATATATATATATATCCCTATAATCTAAAATCTAAAAACATCTTTTGAAGTCCATCGACCTGACATTTATATTTTTTGCGCAAACGAAACAAAACAAATTCACTGTTTTTTACGTTTCATGACTCATATAATCAAAATAGACTAGGACTGCCAAAATGTCTCTATGTGTATATATACGTGTGTGCTGTATGTATGTATGTATGTATGTATGTATGTATGTATGTATGTATGTATGTATATCTGTTTGTTTGTTTGTCTGTCTGTCTGTC
Organism: Lordithon lunulatus; assembly: GCA_963942505.1. Taxonomy (NCBI): domain Eukaryota; kingdom Metazoa; phylum Arthropoda; class Insecta; order Coleoptera; family Staphylinidae; genus Lordithon; species Lordithon lunulatus. The sequence goes on from OZ012666.1 coordinate 72,698,807, forward strand.
TGTATGTATGCCTGTATGTATGTCTGTATGTCTGTAAACATTTGGAAATCGACGGAGAAAGCGAGTTGGGGTGAACATTTGAGTAAAATTTGACATCTAGCGTGAAACTGACACATAACTTTGTAATGGTTAATTTGTACGTTTATAGAAACATTGTGAATGTATAATTTTATTCGGAACAATTTTTATTGAACTAATTTTTGTAAATAAATTTTTTTAAAAGTCATGTGACGTGCAGAGTTAAATGCCAATAAGTATGTGAACAATGTAAACAAATATCGTAATTACCCAACTCAGTGGCCGAGGGGTTAGAGGCGTCGCCCGTCTCTTACTGAGCATTAGGAAGCCTGAGTTCGATCCCCATCGGGGAGGGAATTTTCGCGAATCACCCTTCACAGTTTTTCAGAGACTAAAATTAAGTATTGATTCATGTAAATTTTAGACATACATGAAAAATTACATGAAATATCCGTCGTGCGAAGTAGAATGATAAATTCATAGAATTTTTGCGAATCACTTTTCAGAGGTTTTCTGTGAAGTTAAGGTAAATACTAAAATTTCTTGAGAAATAGAAAGAGAATAATTAATTAATTAATCACGTCAACTATTTCTCAAGAAATTTTAGTATATACCTTAACTTCACAGAAAACTTCTGAAAAACTGTGAAAGGTAATTCGCGAAAATTCGATGAATTCATCATTCTCCTTCGCACGACGGATATTTCATCTAATTTCCTCATGTATGTCTAAAATTTACATGAATCAATACTCTTCAAATCATTATTCAAACAGTGGCCATGAAATGCAAACGCAACTATTGAAATCTCGCTTAGGAAAAGGCGCAGTTTGTCGCGATAACACCTCGGCGCGCATCGTGCACGGCTCCCACTCGCACTCTTCCCAATCATCATCACCACCGCAATTTCGAGTAATTCGAAACTAATCGAACGCGCGACATGCGATATGCGTCTCCTCCACCTCCTTCTGGCCCTGGCAGTAGCCGCCGCCGACGAAGAAGAGGGCTACCGCGTCAACACACGCAAGAACCGCGCGGAGTGTTCGCGCGACTGTATTCGAAAATGTTGCGAGACGGGGTATGGTTTAGTTGGGCCGATTTGTAAGAAGAGTGTTGTACGCGATGAGTTTCCTACGTATGAGGGATATGATATTAAGGGGTTGTGGAGTGATGAAAATAGAAATGTTAGTGTTGGACTGATGGAGTGTCCACATAAGCAGTATTTGTTGGATCCGCGCAAAAGACCGGAGAATGAGTTCTATCTGCAACAGAATGGGACTTTGTGGTTGCCACACCAGAGGAAGTTTATCGATGGAGATGAGTTTTGTTTGGAGAGGAAGATTGCGAATGGCTCGCTTGTTGCGCTGGTGTGCTTCTCTAAGTTGGCGGAGCCCGCGATGAAACGGACGATTGTAATGAAAATGCTCAATATAGGTAAAATAATAATAATGAATTCATTATTTCCTTAAATGTGCAATTCTTTAATTCACTAAAGTATTAGTAGTATATTTGGAAGGTACTTTTAGAAGGTACTTTTGGAAGGTAATTATTTAAAAATTTAAAAATTTAAAAATTTAAAAATTTAAAAATTTAAAAATTTAAAAATTTAAAAATTTAAAAATTTAAAAATTTAAAAATTTAAAAATTTAAAAATTTAAAAATTTAAAAATTTAAAAATTTAAAAATTTAAAAATTTAAAAATTTAAAAATTTAAAAATTTAAAAATTTAAAAATTTAAAAATTTAAAAATTTAAAAATTTTAAATTTAAAAATTTAAAAGTTACTGTACTTCTACAAGTATACAGTTATTTAGCTAAAATAAATCGAAGAGTGACAAAATGTCTCATGAATTGAGTTCAATCAAACATTTAAGAAACAATAATACATATATTTGTGTATTATTCTGTATATATCCCTTCATAAAAATGCAATATTAGTACAATTTTCATTCATTTTTTCATATTTTCACAAAATTTCGTTTTACGTTTTCACGTTTAATTCACGTTTTCACACATTATCTCACATCTTTCCATATTTTTGCATATTCTCCCACATTTTCTCAAATTTTCCGACATTTTCCCGCAGTGTCTCACATTTTCCCATATTTTCTCACATATTCTCGCTTATTTATAATTTTCTCGCATTTTCTCACATTTATTTCACAAATTATCGCACATCTCATAATTATCCATATTTTTCCACATTTTCCGACATTTTCCCACAGTATATGAAATTTGTTCATATTTTCTCACATATTCCCACTTATTTTTTATAATTTTCTCATATTTTCCCACATTTTGCCATATTTTCCGATATTTTATCACATTTTCTTCCACATTTTTACATATTTTCACAAAATTTGGATTCACGTTTTCAAGGTTTCACAAATTATCTCACATTTTCCCATATTTTTCCATATTTTTCCATATTTTTCCATATTTTTCCACATTTTCTCAAATTTTCCGCAATTTATAACGAACTCTCACTTGCTTTTTTATAATTTTCTCGCATTTATTTCACAAATTATCGCACATCTCATAATTATCCACATTTTATGACATTTTCCCACAGTATCTCAAATTCTTCCATATTTTCTCACTTATTTTTTATAATTTTGTCACATTTTCCCACTTATACACATCTTCCCAAATTTTCCTATATTTTCCGATATTTTAAAAAATTGTACAACTTTTTGTTACCAAACATTTGTATTTGTTTCAGAACTGACCTATAAAAAAATGCACAAATAATGTTTAATCTCACAGACGATAAAAGATATGATCATCCGGTTTATACCACAACTGGATTATAGTCAATGAAAATGTCATAGCACTTTCAAAGAAACTTTAACGGCGAACGGAAAACCACGCGTCAATTTGATAAGTGTTTTCTGATTAAAGGATGACTCCATGATATGTATAAGAATTATATAAGCAGTTCCCTTATTCTGCAACTTAACGACAGCTATCAGTGTGTTGAATTATTTTTTTATTAAAGATGAATTTTTAAGAAAATCGCCGTATTTATACCAATTTCGTTAAAATGTCCAGCCATCAATGCAAAGAAACATATCCAGCCGAGTTTTACAACCGGAAATATTTTAACGATTAAGAAACAATGTTAATTTGCGAGATATGTAAGCTTAATATCGCATAATTCCAACATAATTATACCAAAATCCCCAAGAAAATATTAAAATATCCCAAAAAAATACTAAAATCCTCTCTAGTAAAATGGCAGCTTAGCTAGTTTTTGCTAAAAGCTTAATACAATTTCACAATTCGCGTCATAAGAAAAGTAGAGACGTGAACTCACTCTTTTTATCCGACGTTAATTCTAAACTATATAGTGTATGAGAGGAGATATGGTGACCAGGTTCCCAGAAGATATTATTTATTTATAGATTATAGATTAGAGCAATGCCGGTTTCTCGATGCTTGTAATCTTCTAATTGGTTTTACACTTTTCAAATACCCCATATCTAGAATTTACTGTTTGCTTTCAGCTTGCTTGTGTCACGTCTGATAAAAATTGATAAGGTACAGATGTATCTGGTTTCAATTACTCGTTTTCTATGAATACATTTTAAACGCCTGCACCGTTTAATGGACTAATTAATTAATCACAAATCATAAAATAAATAATTTTATTGGTGATTCATTTTTTAAACGATAAATATTACACGTGGTATTCCTCTAAATTCCTACCTTACAAATTTACTACCTCTATATATTTATATCCTCTATATTTAGATGAATTAAATAATAATAATTATAATAATAATTATAATAATAATTATAATAATAATAATAATTATTATTATTATAATAATACTTTTATAATAATAATTATAATAATAATAATTATTATTATTATTATAATAATACTTTTATAATAATAATTATAATAATCATTGTGTAATTTTTGTAACATTGTCAACATGGCTGTCAACTGTCAACTGATGCCACTTGCAACAAATAAAACTTCAATTTTAATATGCCGCAATTCCGAATTACATGACCTATTTCATTTTGTATAACATTTTCAACATTTTTTACTTTTTGGACGATTTTGAATTTTTTTGACATATTTGACATTTTTGGCACATGATATTTTTGAATTTTTTTACTCTTTTGACTTTTTTAGACTTTTTTAAGACTTTTTTGACATATTTGACATATTTGACATATTTGACATATTTGACATATTTGACATATTTGACATATTTGACATATTTGACATATTTGACATATTTGACATATTTGACATATTTGACATATTTGACATATTTGACATATTTGACATATTTGACATATTTGACATATTTGACATATTTGACATATTTGACATATTTGACATATTTGACATATTTGACATTTTTGACTTATTTTTTGACATTTTTTTAATAATAAATTATAACAAACCAGATACCGCAAACATTTCTATATATAAAATACTTCCATTTATTTCCTTTTTTATATTGGAAAGTATTGAAGAATAAAGCAGTTGAACTGGTTAATTATATAAAGTGTTATCATGTTCCAACAGATGTGCGACTTGAATCATTTATATATAAAAATCTAGTAATGTCGTAAATTACAATCTTAATTAAGGTAAATTATATAAATTCTCGCGAGAAATTACGTAAATATATTTTTTTTATAAATAACACCAGTTCTCACCATATCTGGTTAAACGGTTAAAGTTAAAATAGCTCGTTAAAAAATATATAAAAAATATTAAATGCAAAAAGACTTTATATGATAGAAATATGTACGAATGATTAAAAAAAATTAGATATGTAATGATATCTAATTTTTGAAATTTAATTATTTAAATTTTAAATCATATATTTAATAGTAAAACTACTGGAACTATTGCAATCTTTAAAATGCATTTATCTCTATTTACTTTTGGAAGTTAGTAACGACAGTAAAACGCAAATAAAGTAATTATACTCAGAAATTATTGCAATCTTTAAGACGCATTTTCTCTATTTATTTTTGCGTTTTGTACTTAAGTTACATTTGTCATTCTTATGTATATTTTAACACTCCTTTAATCCTTTTTTGCATTTTACTGCGTAACTTCCAAAAATAAATAGAGATAAATGCATTTTAAAAATTGCAGTTTGACTATTGAGTTAATGTTATCCATATTTTTGTTTTAAATAATAGTTTGGTTTATTGAAAACGCAAGAAAAGTTATGACACTTGTTATCTCATGATGAAACTATGAAACTATGAAACTATGAAACTATGAAACTATGAAACTATGAAACTATGAAACTATGAAACTATGAAACTATGAAACTATGAAACTATGAAACTATGAAACTATGAAACTATGAAACTATGAAACTATGAAACTATGAAACTATGAAACTATGAAACTATGAAACTATGAAACTATGAAACTATGAAACTATGAAACTATGAAACTATGAAACTATGAAACTATGAAACTATGAAACTATGAAACTATGAAACTATGAAACTATGAAACTATGAAACTATGAAACTATGAAACTATGAAACTATGAAACTATGAAACTATGAAACTATGAAACTATGAAACTATGAAACTATGAAACTATGAAACTATGAAACTATGAAACTATGAAACTATGAAACTATGAAACTATGAAACTATGAAACTATGAAACTATGAAACTATGAAACTATGAAACTATGAAACTATGAAACTATGAAACTATGAAAATATGAAAATATGAAAATATGAAAATATGAAAATATGAAAATATGAAAATATGAAAATATGAAAATATGAAAATATGAAAATATGAAAATATGAAAATATGAAAATATGAAAATATGAAAATATGAAAATATGAAAATATGAAAATATGAAAATATGAAAATATGAAAATGTGAAATTGTCTGATGTCAACATGTCGAAATATAAATATGGAAAAATATCAAAATATCGAGTTTTCTCGAAAATGTTGTTTCTCTATAGAATTTTTGTAAACGTAAAATGTCAAAAAAAAGTCTAAAATCTCAAAAAATTTTAAAAACCTCGACATCTCATCGTGTAAAAAAGGAAACAATTAACAAAAACACAAGATGTTTTATTTAAAAACCCGTTAAGAAGTTATAGGCAAAACAAAGTTTGAAATGCAAATAACTTTCAGATTAGATTTCAAATTTTGCTCAAATTTCCATAGGGTCGTCCCAGCACACGAGTTCTCAGTCGGTTTCTAAATTACATCGCGATCTGTTGGGTCGTTTTCCCGGAATTTTTGTTTACAAACATACACACATACAGACATTTTTCAAAAAATAAAATGTTGTTCGTCTTCTACGCCTTGCTATAAAAATAAATACATTTAAAAAAGTAAATAACTCCCTTCAACCTAAATGTATATTTGGTTGCATACATCACGCGTCCATTATAGTAGTAGTAAGTGTATTATCTAAATTTGTTTACAAATATTTAAAATTCCATTGTGATTTTAGTATGCCATAAAACCGCACGCGGCACGACCCCGCCCAGTAATAGACGCATGCACGCGTGCCCATGTGCCTGATTTTTGTTTCAAAACAGCTCATAAATCAATCATTCGTCGTCGCCAATTTAAAATTAGTACTCAAACAAATATTGATGACCTCCCGACATATTCATTAAATTTCAATCGTAAAACTTGAAACTCTACAATGTATAGAAAACGCATGGAAATAATTTCAATACAATTAACCTAATACAGAATACAGGATGTAAGAGGAAAGTAAAAAAAAACTGATATCGTTATTTTTAGCGAGTATGAAACAATTGTGAATACCAGAGAATATACCCAGGGCCGCATCTAAGGGAGGATTTTGGAGGTTTAACCCTACACCCCCTAAAATATATTTATTGTTCGTTACATGACTACATAGAAATAGGCATGTATTAACAAAAGTCAATATACAAGCAATAAGAACTACCATGAGGCCTAACTGTCTGTAGCTATGATACCCTCCAGCCAACTATCCAGAACATTATCCAATAAGAACTACCATGGAAACATCAACGGAATACAAAATCCCACTATGCCTCCAATTTATCGATCTGGACAAGGTGTTCAACTCCATCAATATAAGGACCTTCCTATTTTCTTTGCATGACTGCCGAATCAACCATAGTTAAAAAAACATATTCAACAATGATACCCTTTTAATAAAGTTACATGAGAAAACAAAGCTTGTAACAATAAAAAAAATGTACATGGCAATTTCATCAAAACTATTGACGCTGATATTAGAAAATATGTTCAAACAACTCGAATGAATATAGAAAGGAATATGTATGGACAGAAAGAAATTCAATCACCTCAGATTCGCGAACGACATAGTAATCCTGGCCAACAGTAAGGAGGAATTAAGCAGTAGCAAAACAATTTGGTCTGGCGCATTAACAGAAGCAAACCAAAAATCATGTGCGACACATGGGACCAGAAGGTGGAGATAGATGGTCAGGGAATAGAAAAAGTAGACCACTATATCTATTTGGGACAGCAAGTTAGTTTGGCATGGGTGGACAGCTTTCAGTTCATGGTAAACTAGACCAACAACTAAAGACCAAACTAAAAAAAAAACTTCTATCTTTTATAGGACTTTTTGAGGCTTTTCCGCCGGTCAAGGGAGAAGCTCAAAAGAGTTTAATCACCCGGTATTTACCTTAACTTCACAGAAAACCTCTGAAAAACTGTGGAAGGTGATTCGTGAAAATTCTCTCCCCGCTGGGGATCGAACTCAGGCTCCCCAATGCTCAGTATGAGGCGGACGACGCTTCTAACCACTCGGCCACTGCGCTGGGTAGACCAAACTATTTATAATTTTTTTTTTAATGAAATAACCGATATGTAGTATGCTGAGAACAGGCGAATATGATTAAAATTAATTATGAAAATTTAACTCTCGATGTTGCATTGAACGAAGCATTTTTTTAAGACTTAAGGGTATAAATGTTAAATAATATGTCTAAAAAAGATTAATTTTCATGTAAAGGCTGCTAAAGTCTGGCTTCAAGTCCACCCAAGTGTGCATTATTTCAAACAATAAGCTATTTTAACCATAATAAACATAGTAGAATTAACTATTTGTTTAGTTAATCAAAACATTTCGCAACTTCGCATTTTCTACTCACTGAAGGTGCGCGATAAGATAGCCCTTGAGAGGGGGGGGGGGGGCGGAGCTCTATCCACAGACCTCTTTAACGAATTACGACACAGTACATTTGAAGCGCTCGTTTTTTCAGCCAGTTTACGTTAAAAAGGCACGGCACAACCCGCGTATCGCACGCAGTTGCGGTTTCCGCGTGCGCCTGGGGACTAATAAACCGATTCTTTTCCTCCAGTATGCAAATAACTTTGCGCGCAAGATGTTATTATTTTTGCTCCTGTTACTGCCCGATTATTTGGCGGTCTTTACGGCAGCCCAGCATCAGCCATGCCTGAGGAATGTAACAGTGGATATTAGTACGGGCCGATTTGATACTGCTAACAAGTCTTTTATTTTTGATGGATTTGAGTACACGCCGGATAAGTACTTTCGCGATGGGGAGACTGTGTTGGGGTGCGTGTGCTTGGTGAGGACGTGCGTGAGGAAGTGTTGTCCGGAGGGAAAAGCGAAGTTGAATGGTGAATGTGTTTCGCACGCAAAGGATATGCGAGTCAATGTATACGCGGATGAAGAGTTATTGGAGACGAACGCGCGGTATTACGCGATATCGCATGGGGGTTTTAAATGTGGAGGATATGTTATGTCGCCGGACACCACCGAGGAAGACACTTTGTATATTCAGCGGGATGGCAAGCTGTACATTCCGGGTTTTAAATACTATGAGGATTACGAGTACTGTCTTTCGTTCTTTAACGAAAACGCTACTTTGCTGGAGGCGCATGTTTGCGAGGTTGCCGACGATGAGCCACTCATGCTGAACGCATTAGGTGAGCAATATGCTGGCTGGGTCGCACCCAGGAAATTGGTCTTATCTCGGATTTTATTGTTCACACAGGATACAGGTTTTCCGCGATGTAATTTATCACAATCATATCAATTGCAATTATAAATACCACAGATAATATTGCAGTTATATAAGCTAGAAGCTTGATATTTATTAAATTCAAGTGGACAGTGTATCCATTAAAGTCAAACATTATTGAACTATTGATGACCAAGTCAGCTTTTGATATACATACATTTTTGTAAACATGAACCGTGCATTTGTAAATATTTTAAAATACTTCGAAGGATTTTTTTAAAATTAATTTCGTGATTGAATTAACAATATAATAGTTTACCTACTAAAGTCATGATCAAAGCTCTGGGGTGTGAGCATCATATGACTTTCCGAGTTACACAGTAACTTTAAGAATGGTCTCAAAAACTGCTTGCAAACATTATGATATGATGTAAATATATATATTAATGATATAGTTTTAAAGTTTTTAAAATTTTTGTTCTTAGCCTTAGTTCTTATTTGTATTATTAAAGAGAAATTTCCCTTTTTTTGGGCTTGTCCTGTTGGAAAATTGAAATTGAAATTTTTTCACTTTTTTAAGTTTTTTGACTTATTGACATTTTATAATTTTTTACATTTTTGGCATGTAAAATATCAAAAATATCAAAAATATCAAAAATATCAAAAATATCAAAAATATCAAAAATATCAAAAATATTAAAAATATCAAAAATATCAAAAATATCAAAAATGTCAAAAATATCAAAAATGGCAAAAACGTCAAAAATGTTTTTAAGTTTTTTGACTTATTGACATTTTATAACTTTTCACATTTTTGGCATGTAAAATTTCAAAAATGTCAAAAATATCAAAAATATCAAAAATATCAAAAATATCAAAAATATCAAAAATATCAAAAATATCAAAAATATCAAAAATATCAAAAATATCAAAAATATCAAAAATATCAAAAATATCAAAAATATCAAAAATATCAAAAATATCAAAAATATCAAAAATATCAAAAATATCAAAAATATCAAAAATATCAAAAATATCAAAAATATTAAAAATGTCAAAAATGTCAAAAATGTCAAAAATGTCAAAAATATCAAAAATGTTAAAAACGTCAAAAATGTTTTTAAGTTTTTTGACATACTGACATTTTATAATTTTTTACATTTTTGGCATGTAAAATGTCAAAAATATCAAAAATATCAAAAATATCAAAAATATCAAAAATATCAAAAATATCAAAAATATCAAAAATATCAAAAATATCAAAAATATCAAAAATATCAAAAATATCAAAAATATCAAAAATATCAAAAATATCAAAAATATCAAAAATATCAAAAATATCAAAAATATCAAAAATATCAAAAATATCAAAAATATCAAAAATGTCAAAAATGTCAAAAATATCAAAAATATCAAAAATATCAAAAATATCAAAAATATCAAAAATATCAAAAATATCAAAAATATCAAAAATATCAAAAATATCAAAAATATCAAAAATATCAAAAATATCAAAAATATCAAAAATATCAAAAATATCAAAAATATTAAAAATATCAAAAATATCAAAAATGTCAAAAATGTAAAAAATATCAAAAATATCAAAAATATCAAAAATATCAAAAATATCAAAAATATCAAAAATATCAAAAATATCAAAAATATCAAAAATATCAAAAATATCAAAAATATCAAAAATATCAAAAATATCAAAAATATCAAAAATATCAAAAATATCAAAAATATCAAAAATATTAAAAATATCAAAAATATCAAAAATGTCAAAAATGTCAAAAATGTCAAAAATGTCAAAAATGTCAAAAATATCAAAAATATCAAAAATATCAAAAATATCAAAAATATCAAAAATATCAAAAATATCAAAAATATCAAAAATATCAAAAATATCAAAAATATCAAAAATATTAAAAATGTCAAAAATGTCAAAAATGTCAAAAATGTCAAAAATGTCAAAAATGTCAAAAATGTCAAAAATGTCAAAAATGTCAAAAATGTCAAAAATATCAAAAATGTCAAAAACGTCAAAAATGTTTTTAAGTTTTTTGACTTACTGACATTTTATAATTTTTTACATTTTTGGCATGTAAAATATCAAAAATATCAAAAATATCAAAAATATCAAAAATATCAAAAATGTCAAAAATATCAAAAATATCAAGAATATCAAGAATATCAAAAATATCAATATATCAAAAATATCAAAAATATCAAAAATATCAAAAATATCAAAAATATCAAAAATATCAAAAATATAAAAAATATAAAAAATATCAAAAATATCAAAAATATTAAAAATGTCAAAAATTTCAAAAAAGTTTTTTGACTTATTGACATTTTATAATTTTTTACATTTTTGACATGTAAAAAATGTCAAAAATATCAAAAATGTCAAAAATATCTGATCAAGTCAGCTTTTGATATAAATAAATTTTTATTTAATTGTGTTTACTTGAACCGTGCATTTGTAAATATTGTTATATACGTTTTTTTTTAATACTGGGGATTATATTAAAGGAATGTAATGTAATTTTATTATATTAGTTCAATATAAATTGATTTCTATCTATGTTGCAACTACTTTCTATACAGCCCTCGTATAGTAGAATACCACGCAGTAAGGGTAATTCTATTTATTAATCACATCTGTGTTAAATATAGTATAATAATTATGAGTAGAAGTATTGATCGTCCACTCCGACGAAATAGAGTTGTATATGCTCATTGTTTGCCTCCAATAAGTGTCTTTTTATTGAAATTCATATATCCGAACAACGTCCATTAATTAATTACGCACTACGCAATAATTAGAGCAGCACTGGGGGGTTAATGAATTAATGCGTTATGCGGGGAATGTTCCAGAAGTATGTTGTTAGAAAAGCAATAACGTAACGAGAAAGGCGGTTTTTCTACGTCCTCGACGGTGATTATATTACGGCGCCGCACCTACCGTTGGCGACCTTTTTTTTTCGAGCCACCCCACCGCGGGGGGTTGCCCTACCCCGGAAATCCGTTCACAATGCCATGAGGAATGGTGTAATTCATAAAAGTATTTGCGTATCTTTATTTTTGTACAAATAGCCTGAATGTGTACAAAAGAAAAGAAACATCAGATATCTTTTAAACCAACTATTATTTATTTTTACAACAGGTACTGCAGTATAAGTAGAATTCAAACCTGTCACTCTTCCTATTTGTATGTTCTAACGCCATACTGACCATACTGCCGTTTTCTGTGTATATGGTTTGTATAGCTGTATCAAGTTAGCAGCACCGCTAAGTTTGAATTTTCGAAAAATAACTGTCTCATTCGTTTCGTTTGTGCACCCTTCAAATAAAAGTTATATACAAAATAAAATTTTGAGTCCCATTCTTCTTTTTTAAATTTTTCGCGGAATACGTTTGTAAGTCCACGTTTGTTCATCCAAAAGAAGGGCCACTCTGCTTTTTTTAGCAAAATGTTCAAACTGATTTAAAGGACTTAATAAACAAAACTAAAAGGGCCAATCTATAGCTCCCTTATTTCACAAAAATTATAAAAAAAAATCGATTTTTTTTTTACAAATTTCATCGTGTTCCCCATTAATTTAGCTTTTAAAAAATGCTTGATTCGTTTATTTCGCTTAATTATTAACGCCGTAGTACATAAAACTTTATATAAAGTCACTATTCGCAATAAAATTTTTTTTATTTAAAATAATAATTTTGAAAATTATAAAAATTTCATCGTGTTACCCATTAATTTAGCTTTAGAAAAAAGCTTGATTCATTTATTTGTCTTAATTATTAACGCAGTAGTGCATAAAAGTTTATATAAAGTCACTAATCAAAATACAAACAAATGTAAAAAATCAAATTTTGAATTTTGAAAATTATACAAATTTCATCATGTTACCCATTGATTTAGTGTTTGAAAAATCTTGATTTATTTATTTGTCTTAAGTATTAACGCCGTAGTGCATAAAAGTTCGTATAAAGTCACTATTCGCAATACCAAAAATTCTAAAGAATCAAAATTTTGGATTTTGAAAATTATACAAATTTCATCATGTTACCCATTGATTTAGCGTTTGAAAAAATCTTGATTTATTTATTTGTCTTAAGTATTAACGCCGTAGTGCATAAAAGTTCGTATAAAGTCACTATTCGCAATACCAAAAATTCTAAAAAATCAAAATTTTGGATTTTGAAAATTATACAAATTTCATCGTGTTCCCCATTAATTTAGCTTTTAAAAAATGCTTGATTCGTTTATTTTGCTTAATTATTAACGCCGTAATGCATAAAAGTCACTATTTGCAATACAAAAAATTGTAAAAAATCGAAATTTTTAATTTTTGAAATTAAACAAATTTCATCGCGTTCCCCATTAATTTAGCTTTAGAAAAAAGCTTGATTCATTTATTTGGCTTAATTATTAACGCCGTGGTAAATAAAAGTTTAAATAAAGTCACCATCGTAATATCAAAAATTGTAAATTTGTTTTTTTTTTAATTTTGAAAATTATACAAATTTCATCGTGTTACCTATTAATTTAGCTTTACCAAAAAGCTAGATTTTTTTATTTGCCTTGATTATTAACGCCGTAGTGCATAAAAGTTTATATAAAGTCACTATTCACAATAAAAAAAAATGTAATTGTCAAATTTTCGAATTTTGAAAATTATACAAATTTAATCGTATTGCCTATTAAATTAGCTTTAGAAAAAAGCTTGATTAATTTGTTTGCTTTAATTATTAACGCCGTAGTACATAAAAGTTTATATAAAGTCACTATTCACAAACAAAAAATTATAAAAAATACAAATTTTGAAAATTATAAATATTTCATCGTGTTCTCCATTAATTTAGCTTTAAAAAAATCTCGATTTAATTATTTGCTTTAATTATTAACGCAGTAGTGCATAAAACTTTATATAAAGTAACTAGTCGCAATACAAAAAATTGTAAAAAAAAAACAAATTTTGAATTTTGAAAATTATAATTTTTTTTATCTTGTTGCCCATTAATTTAGCTTTAGAAAAAAGCTTAATTAATTTATTTGTCTTAATTATTAACGCCGTAGTGCATAAAAGTGTATAGAAAGTCACTATTTCCAATATAAAAAATCGTAAAAAAACAATTTTTTGAATTTTGAAAATTATACACATTTCATTGCGTTCCACATTAATTTAGATTTAGAAAAAAAAGCTTGATTCATTTATTTGGCTTAATTATTAACGCTGTAGTACATAAAAGTTTATATAAAATCACTATTCACACAAAAAACTGTAAAAAATCAAATTTTTGAATTATACAAATTTCATTACATATAGCCATTAATTTAGCTTTATTTATTTATTGTTATTATTTTTGTTTGTCCACTTTTCACAAGAATTAATTTAAAATATATAAGTACGGCCTTGATTTTGTTTTGTAGGCATTTTTCTACAAATTATAATTATTGGAATCATCAGCTACTGCTATACGTATGATAAAGCAAATTTCTATGGCCATTACAGCGGATTTTTTTTGTTAATATAAAGTGGACCATTAAATTTGCCTTTCCTCGTGTTTGTGTGTTTCGTCGTTCTGACTACGATATTTTTAGAAATTACTAGACCGCACGATTGTTTGTTACAAGAAAAGCGTTTGCTTATGTTCCATCCAAACACGAGAATCTCATTAAAGAATTAAACATGTAAATTTTTGCTTACATAAATTGTTTCTAATCCATCACTGTATTATTACATTTGAGGCAATGGTCATTATTTAGACAACTGTTAGTCCTTAGTGGAGGAGGTTTACCAATCAATGGATATAACTATAATAATAATATCTATACACATATACTAACACACGGCAGAAGGACCCGAAGGTCGATAGTCCAATTACAAATTGTAAGAAATACAGAAACTACTACTAATATTTATAATTATAATCAAAATAATTTATAAATTAAAATCAGCTATTATTTTAATTTATTTCTTTGATATTTTGAAAGCAGTCATCTGTCCTCATTCACAATCTGTCATCATTAACAGTTGCCATATGTCATATGTCAATTTTGACAGCTGTCATCTGTCCTCATTGACAATCTGTCATCTTTAACAGTTGCCATATGTCATATGTTATTTTTGACAGTTGTCATATGTTAATTTTGACAGCTGTCATATGTCAACTTTGAAAGCTGTCATATGTCAACTTTGAAAGCTGTCATCTGTCCTCGTTGACAATCCGTCATCTTTAACTTTGACAGCTATCTATCATATATCAACTGTTCTCATTCACAATCTGTCATCTTTAACAGTTGCCATATGTCATATGTTATTTTTGACCGTTGTCATATGTCAATTTTGACAGCTGTCATATGTCAACTTAGAAAGCTGTTATATGTCAACTTTGAAAGCTGTCATCTGTCCTCATTGACAATCCGTCATCTTTAACTTGGACAGCTATCATATATCAACTGTCCTCATTCACAATCTGTCATCATTAACAGTTGCCATATGTCATATGTTATTTTTGACAGTTGTCATATGTCAATTTTAACAGCTGTCATATGTCAACTTAGAAGGCTGTCATATGTCAACTTTGAAAGCTGTCATCTGTCCTCATTGACAATCCGTCATCTTTAACTTGGACAGCTATCATATATCAACTGTCCTCATTCACAATCTGTCATCATTAACAGTTGCCATATGTCATATGTTATCTTTTACAGCTGTCATATGTCAATTTTAACAGGTGTCATATGTCAACTTTGATAGCTGTCATCCGTCCTCATTGACAATCCGTCTTCAACTGTTGCCCTATGTCATATAAACTATTCAAACATTGAATTGAATCGGCATCTACTTTGTGATAATTCATTATAATAAATAAATAAAACGAATTTTTCTTTGTTTTTTATCACACAAACATGTTTTGAAAAAAAAATCCTGATTGCTAAGTATATTATTCTAAATAAAACATTCGTATAAAGTCACAATTCGCAATACAAAAAATTGTAAAAAATCAAATATTTGAATTTTGAAAATTATATAAATTTCATCGTGTTGCCTATACATTTGGCCTTAGAATAAAGCTTGAGTCATTTATGTGTCTTAATTATTAACGCCGTAGTGCATAAAAGTTTATATAAAGTCACTATTCGCAATATAAAAAACCGGAAAAATCAAAATTTTTAAAATTAAACAAATTTCATCGTGTTTCCCATTTATTCTGCTTTAGAAAGAAAGTTGATTCATTTAGTTGCCTTAATTATTAACGTCGTACCGCATAAAAGTTTATATAAAGTCACTAGTTGCAAAATTGTAAAAAATCAAATTGTTGAATTTTGAAAATTATACAAATTTTATCGTATTACCCATTAATATAGCTTTTGAAAAAATCTCAATTCATTTATTTGCCTTAAATATTAACGTCGTTGTCGATAAAAGTTTATATAGTCACAATTCGCAATACAAAACTTTGTAAAAAAAATCAAATTTTTGAATTTTGAAAATTAACCACATTTCATCGTGTTGCCCATTAATTTAGCTTTAGAAAAAATATCGATTAATTTATTTACCTTAATTATTAACGCTGCAGTGCTTAAAAGTTTATATAAAGTCATCATTTGCAATACAAAAAATTGTAAATAATATAATTTTTTAATTTTGAAAATTATACAACTTTCCTCATGTTGTCCATTAATTTAGATTTAGAAAAAAGATTTATTTACCGTAATTATTAACGTCGTAGTACATAAAAGTTTATATGAAATCACTATTCGCAGTACAAAAAATTCTAAAAAATCAAATTATTAAATTTTGAAAATTATTCAAATTTCATCGTATTGCCCATTCATTTAGCTTTAGAAAAAAACTAGATTCATTTATTTGCCTTAATTATTAACGCCGTTGTGGATTAAAGTTTATATAAAGTCCACAATTCACAATACAAAAAATTGTACAAAAATCAAATTTTTGAATTTTGAAAATTATACAAATTTCATCGTGTTTCCCATTTATTTAGCTTTATAAAAAAGTTAGATTCTTTTATTTGCCTTAATTATTAACGCCGTAGTGCATAAAATGTATATAAAGTCACTAGCGGCAATACAAAAAAATGTAAAAAATCAGATTTTTGAATTTTGAAAATTATACAAATTTCATTGTGTTGCCCATTTATTTAGCTTTATAAAAAAGCTAGATTCATTTATTTGCCCTAATTATTAACACCGTTGTAGATAAAAGTTTATATAAAGTCACAATTCGCAATACAAAAAATTGTAAAAAAATCAAATTTTTGAATTTTGAAAATTATACAAATTTCAGCGTATTGCCAATTAATTTAGCTTTATAAAAAAGTTAGATTCATTTATTTGTCTTAATTATTAACGTCGTAGTGCATAAAAGTTTATATAAAGTCACTATGAGCAAAACAAAAAACTGAAAAAAATCGATTTTTAAATTTTTTTAGAATTTATACAAATTTCATAGTATTGCCTATTAATTTAGCTTTAGAAAAAATCTCGATTCATTGATTTGTATTAATTAATAACGCCGTAGTACATAAAAGTTTCTATAAAGTCACTATTCGCAATACAAAAAATTGTAAAAAATCAAATTTTTGAATTTTGAAAATTATACAAATTTTTCGTGTTTTCCCATTAATTTAGCTTTAGTAAAAATCTCCATTCAATCATTTGCCTTGATTATTAACGTCGTAGTGCATAAAAGTTTATATAAAGTCACTATTCGCAATACAAAAAATTGTAAAAAATCAAATTTTTGAATTCTGAAAATTATACAAATTTCATTGTGTTGCCCATTTATTTAGCTTTATAAAAAAGCTAGATTCATTTATTTGCCTTAATTATTAACACCGTTGTAGATAAAAGTTTATATAAAATCACTAGTCGCAATACAAAATTTTAAAAAAAATCAAATTTTTGAATTTTGAAAATTATACAAATTTTATCGTATTGCCCCTTATTTTAGCTTTAGAAAAAATTACGATTCATTTATTTGCCTTCATTATTAACGCCGTTGTCGATAAAAGTTTATATGAAGTCACTATTCGCAATACAAAAAATTGTAAAAAATCAAATTTTTAAATTTTGAAAATTCTAAAAATTTCATCGTATTGCCCATTTGTTCTGCTTTCGAAAGAAGCTTGATTTATTTATTTGCCTTAATTATTAACGCTGTAGTGCTTAAAAGTTTATATAAAGTCACAATTCGTAATACTAAAAATGTAAAAAAACCAAATTTTTGAATTTTGAAAATTCTATAAATTTCATCGTGTTGCCCATTTATTCAGCTTTAGAAAAAAGCTTGATTCATTACTTTGCCTCAATTATTAACCTTGTAGTGTATAAAAGTTTATATAAAGTCACAATTCGCAATACAAAAAATTGTAAAAAAATCAACTATTTGAATTTTGAAAATTATATAAATTTCATCGTGTTTCCCATTAATTTAGCTTTAGAAAAAAGCTTGATTCATTTATTTACCTTCATTATTAACGTCATAGTACATAAAAGTTTTAATGAAGTCATTATTCGCAATACAAAAAATTGTAAATATTAAAAAAAATAAAAATTTGAATATTATACAAATTTTATCCTGTAGCCTTAATTATTAACGTCGTAGTGCATAAAAGTTTATATAAAGTAACTATTTGCAATACACAAAAAATTGTAAAAAATCTAATTTTTGAATTATATAAATTTCTTTGTGTTACTCATTAATTTAACTATTTTTTTTATAATTGTTTTTACTTTCCGAAAACAGTATTGCTGTATAAGGAAGCTATTATTATCGCAAAAAATTGAGTGGTTAATATTGACTTTTCAACGATTCAACATTATCAAAGTAGACTATTTTTGAAAAATGTCTGTGAGTATGTCTGTAAACAATTTCAGAAACAACCAATAGATTTCAATTGGAAATTCGAAAATGGGCCGTGATTTTTGAGCAAAATCTAACGTGATGGAAACAGCGCGTGCCGTTGCCAGAATATTGTGATGAATTTTTATTTTATTAATAAGATACATATTATTCTTATTAATAAAATAAAAATTCATCATAATATTCTGCGCTGTATCCAGGTGGTCACCCATCACGTTAGATTTTGTTCAAAAATCACAGCCGATTTCCGAATTTCCAATTGAAATCTATCTATTGGTCGTTTCCGAAATTGTTCACAGACATACTCACAGACATTTTTCAAAAATAGTCTACTTTGATAATGTTGAATCGTTGAAAAGTCAATATATATATATATATATATATATATATATATATATATATATATATATAGATATATATATATATAGATATATATATATATAGATATATATATATAGATATATATATTAATTAAAAATAAATTATTTAAATTAAATTTGTGAGATATTAGTATTTCTTAATTATACACCAAATCTTAACATGTAGTTTGACATGTCTGTGTTATTTCTGCTGTTGTATAATCGTCGGATTACTTCAAACAGTATATTGGAAGGATATTTATTTTTAGTGGTGATATTTGTGTGTTGTTTCTATTATATTTTGTTTTCATTTAATACAATAACAAACTAAACGAAATTGTAACACATTTATTTTCTTTACAGGTATGACAATTTCTATACCATTTCTTCTGGCAACATTCCTCATCTACTTGGCAATTCTGCCGGACAGAAACAACATCCACTTCAAGTGTCAAATGTGCTATGTATTTTCACTGATGTGCGCCTATCTCTTTTTGGTGTGCATTCAATTAATTAATCTTCAATCGGCCGCTTGCGTTACAATGGGTGAGTTGTTACTTGTTACTAGTTTTACATTTATAAACTTAAAATTTACTTCATTTTAGCGGCATTCTGTTTATACTCATTTATGAGCTCGTTTTGCTGGATGAATATTTCTTGCTGCGACATATTTTGGACTTTTACGTAAGTTTATCATACAAATCGTCGCTTAAGCAGCAACACCACGCATCTAAAATTTCATTTAAGGTTGACAAGAAGAGAGAGAGAAAAACTGATTATAAAACCACGTGTAATTTAGAACGTTTTTTTTTAATTTTATTGCTTATATTTTATTTATTTTAACCAAGTATACCAAGTAATAGTAAAATAACTATTTTGTTATTACTCTGATAACAACTTTTTTTAAATTGTATTGCTTAAATTTTATTTATTTTAACCAAGAGTAATTTAATTACTCTAATTATTTATTGGATTAATTAAATTACTCTTGGTTAAAATAAATAAAATTTAAGCAATACAATTTAAAAAAAGTTGTTATTAGAGTAATAACAAAATAGTTATTTTACTACTTATAATCAATTTTTAACTTTGTTTTTTTTATTATACTTCAGTTACACTTTGCAACTAGTTTCAGCTAAGCTCTAGCCATTTTTCGAGCTCCTCCGATGACTGAAGAAATTGTAACCGTTTTTAGTCATATTATTTATTATATCGATATATTATCTATTTGCCTTTTACCTTTCGGTGTAGGTTATCAATTATTTATATACAAAGTGTAATTATTTTTTACCGTAAGCATGGTAATCTCACTTATCTTCAAATATATGAGAGCTCGGTTAAATGATATTTTTATTTGTCATGTTTTTTTAGAGGAAAACGAGGTTTCGGTGGTAGCAGCAATGCTGCGGAAATGAAAAGGTTTGCAATGTACTGCAGTTACGCGTATGGTTTCCCATTAATTCTGGTTGCGCTGATACTGGGCATCAATAAAATCGAGGATACAAACGCCTGGTATCATCCGAATTTCGGGTTTACTAGGTGTTGGATCGTTGGTAAGTATACGGGCTGAAAGTTACCCATTATTGTTTTTAGAAGATTTAATAGATATGCAATTAAAAAAAATCATGAAATTATACACAATATACTAGCTGTACTAGAAATTTATTATTATTATTTAATAAAAAAAAACTTTATTTGACTTAACCCCTCAAAAAAATACAATAATCCCCCAATACACAATGCTCATAACAGAAAAAACAAAAACAAAATTATTATGTAATATAATTTTATAATTATTTTGACGCTTGTTCAATTCTCCAAACCACCGATTTAATTATTATTGACACATTTCAATAACAAATTGTAATAATAAAACAGAAACAGATGGTAATAGAAGCTAAATCAAATAATCTATAATTTGTTTTTAGGTGGATTCCCTCTATTTATATACTTCTACGGCCCCATGGGTTTATTACTTCTCATCAACATGATTTTGTTTGTGTTGACCGCTCTTAAGATACGTCAGATCAACCAAGATACAGCCATGCTGCGCACGGAGGAGAACAAAAAACACTACGAGTCCGACAAGCAGAGGTACAAAGATAGGTATTGTTGGGATTGGTACTAAACCACTAAAACTCAATCCAGGGGGAGATTTATACTAAAACACTAATATGATTTGAATATATTTATACCAACCAATATTATGTTAACTTAAAATTTCAAGTGATAAACCCACCATTCATCTTTTTTTTTTGTAGATATACAATTAATTTTAATTTTACTTTCTATATAATTATGATTATGTTATCACATCGCAAAAATAAGGTTTATTTCGACAGTTTTAGGCATACAATCCTAGTTTCCTAGGACGCGGTCGCTTTTGACGTCATTTTTAAAAATGGTTTTAAGTGTATACAAATGCCTATGGGTTACCATAAAGAGTTACACCTCAATGTAATGCAAAAAGGTAATGAGTTACGATGAAAAATGGTGAGCTATTGAATTATTTATACTTAAAACGATTTTTGTGATGTGTAAATGACGTCAAGAGCGTTCGCTCTTAAGCGACCGCTCACCTAGGAAACCAGGACATAAAACACATTTTTTTCTAAATTGTCGAAATATACGGCAACTTTCTGGGGAAAAAATCTACACTATAAGGAAGGTATTGTTTCCTTATAGTGTAGTTTTTTCCCAGAAAGTTGCCCCATATTTCGACAATCTTAGTTAGAAAAGGTGAAGACGTTTTCGGTAAAACAATACCTTCCTTTATATCAGTGATGTATTCAGAAAGTAAAAACATCCAACGATGTATGACGTGGATTTCGCATTTAAAAAAAATTCCATACAAATGTTACAGATTCAATCTCTACTTCAAGCTGTTAATTGCAATGGGTATCAACTGGTCACTCGAGTTTATTTCGTGGCTGGTGGATTATCTATTGGGAGCGAAGGCAATTAAAGAAATTTGGTACGCTACAGACTTTTGCAACGCCATCTATGGAGTGTTCATTTTCTACATGTTCATTTGCAAACGGACCACTTGGATCATGATGAAGAAACGGTAAGTGATATTCTGATTATTTTAGAGTATCTGCTGCCCAAGGACAACATACAAGAGAACGTATAAGTTGCATAAATACAATAAAGACATGCCGACAGGCATTTGTTACCGCGAATACAGTGTTGCCATTCACAGCTTTATACAGATTAAGAACGTTGCTGCATTGAATATGTTTAGGCGCTTTCGTTTAGCATGGTTTATCATAAAAAAGGCTACACTTGATTCGCAAATATATGACTCTCGGCGGACGAAATAAAAAGTATGTGCAGCGTTTTACATTTTAATTATGTGTGTGTTTCAGTTATTATATTTTCATGGGTCAACCACAAAAGGCACGAGTTCTATCAATGCGTACCCCCACCAACACTATGAGTGAAACCGAGAAGACAAACATGGACGAATCCACGATCTCCACGAAAGTGTAGTTGACGAAAAAAAAATACGCATAAATATAACGCAACAATATTATACGCTTTTATCCTGAAGACATACAAATTCTATTCACACTGTATAAATATAAATAGTGTTCTGGGCAAGCATAGTGTGGAATTGGAACGATATGTTCATATTCTGCGTGCACAGAAGTTACTGCCATATACGTTCAAGCACTTCGCGTTGGTATTCAATTATTATATATATAATATAATATTGAAATTTTAAGCTTAACAACGAAAATTGCATTGGAAAGATCCTGGGAACTATAGATTATTTTCGTAGTTTAAGGCTAGGTTGTATAAAAGCAGATTAATTTCATAATACCAGATCAATTTCAAAATCTGTGATTCAAATGTCACGTTACTTATTAATCGATGTTACCAAATGAAAACAGAGGAAACCCAGTCTAAATTATATAACAATCTAGTTGTAATAGTATCTGATGTGTGTTCATTTGTTTTATTAGACATAAATCGGTTTAAAACAAATGAACACATCAGATAATATTACAGCTAGATTATTATATAATTTGGGCTGGGTTACCTCTGTTTTCATGTGGCAATAATCCATAAATTTGATTGCACTGCATGATTTCTGATATTTACATGTATTGTATGAAATACCATTGTTATGCCTCTTCAAACTTTGCCATAAATGAGTGTGTTGTGATAGGTGTGTTATTTATAAATTTCTATATGTACAAATGTAATAAAACACAATTTATAATATATATCATATTCTGTGTCTTGTTTATATCGACTTGATTCACTAAGGCTGGGTTGTATAAAGCAGATAACAACTGTATTATCAACAGTCAGATGTTAATCTGACATTTTATCATTTATTTTAGAACTGTTTAGTTCTGTGTTTGCTATGCAGAGACGTGCTATACAAATAATAGCAGGTATTGCTAGTAGAGTGTAAATGAAACCAGCCAAACATTTTGTTATTTCTATTAAAAATAAAAATTAAATTATTCTGGTTTTAAATGATAGTACAAATATCGTACAAGTCTTCAAAATATCGTATATTCGATTACGATTATAATTTATTATCGTTTATCATACATCGGGGCTCAAAAGAGCAGTACGAGCATATACCAAAATATATATAACCACCTGCATACACATATAGTACATGCAGATAGGCATTCGACTAAATAAATAAATATGTCTATTATATTTCATTTAAAAAAAAACCTTAATCCGGCCCTGTTGCATTACAACAAAAGTATCACGCATAACAATCATGGCGGCCAAAAACAAAAACCGCGTTATAGGAGAAACAAAAAACATATAACCAATAAGTCTCGATTATGATACAAATAATATAGAAATGCAATGCACCACAGCACTACGCTGCTTGCATCAAACTGTACACACTTTAAATGTCGGAGCTGCTGCATAATAAAGATGCAATGGCCGCTCGGCGTCCGCATAAATGAAAAATTCGCTTACCGTTTGTCAGCGTCCCCCGCACCACCAATGCAAGCGCCGATCCAGATTCCCGTGGCCAACACATGTCTCTTGTAGTAATGATCGCAACACCCGGCGTGCTGTACAGCCCTGAAAACGTTTTAAAATCACTTGAAAGTAACTTCTTCGAAATTAAACACTACCGCACTTGTGACAACTAAACAGGCGTCTGGCGGTATTACAGAACACGATATGTCAACTTGCTCAGCGCGAGTTGCACGCAATCGCCGATAGATGGCGCTAGTAGTTCTATAAACTAATATAATTATTTAGATTTATTAATTCTTATTACCCAATAACCATAAACAGTGCAAAATGATTATTATTTATTATTTTACTTATGATTAATTATTTTATATTAATATT
Source organism: Lordithon lunulatus (assembly GCA_963942505.1). Lineage (NCBI taxonomy): Eukaryota > Metazoa > Arthropoda > Insecta > Coleoptera > Staphylinidae > Lordithon > Lordithon lunulatus. The sequence continues at coordinate 72,723,405 of OZ012666.1, forward strand.
ATCCACCTTTAACACATATAAATTTGGATTATGATAATCATCGCCACTTGAGCCTATATAGCAAGGCATATGATAGCTGGGGATGCTGTAGTAGCATAGTTCTTGCTTCTGAAGGATTACCAATCAAGTCTCGATTATGATACAAATAATATAGATATACAATGCACCACGCTGTTTGTATCAAACTGTACAAACTTTAAATGTCGGAGCTGCTGCACATTGGCTTAGCTAGGGGTTGTGGGGCAAGGGGGGCATCATGCCCCGGGCGCTACTCACAAAGGGGCGCCAAATGGTTATATTAATGGTTTTCGAATGGGGGGCGCAAAAAAGGTATTGAGCCGAGTTAAACTCGCTACGAGACTGCTGCTGCATAATGAAGATGCAATGGCCGCTCGGCGTCCGCACAAATGAAAAATTCGCTCACCGTTTGTCAGCGGCACCCGCACCACCAATACAAGCGGCGCTCCAGCTTCAGCTAGCCTACACATGTCTTTTGTGGTACTGAACGCGCCATCCTGCGTGCTGTACAGCCCACAAAACGTTTTAAAATCACTTGAAAGTAACTTCTTCGAAATTAAACACTACCGCACTTGTGACAACTAAACAGGCGCCTGGCGGTATTATAGAGCACGATATGTCAAATTGCTCGGCGCGAGTTGCACGTAATCACCGATAGATGGCGTTAGTAGTTCTATAAAGTAATATAAAAATCTAATAATCATTTAGATTTATTAATTCTTGTTACCCAGTAACCATAAACAGTCCAAAATGATTATTATTTATTATTTTACTTATGATTAATTATGTTAATTCAACAGTAACCCACTTTAACACATATAGATTTGAATTATTATAACCAACAAGTCGAGACTTGTATATATTTATATTATTTGTCGAGATTATGATACAAATAATATAGATATACAATGCAACCACATCAAAAAGCTGTTTGTATCAAGCTGTACACACATTAAATAATGTTGGAGCTGCTGCACATAGGCTTAGCGTGCGGCGGTGGGACAAGGGGGTCATCATGCCCCGGGCGCTACTCACAAAGGGGCGCCAAATGGTCATATTATATGGTTTTCGAATGGGGAGCGCAAATAATTATTGTGCCGAGTTAAACTCGCTACGCCACTGCTGCTACATAATGAAGATGCAATGGCCGCTCGGCGTCCGCAAAAATATAAAATTCGCTTACCGTTTGCCGGCGTCACACGCATCACCAGTGCACGCGACGAGTAGCTTCATGTGGCCCGCACATCTCTTTTGTAGTAATTTGTTCGTCATCCGACGACTGTACAGCCCACAAAACGTTATAAAATCACTTGAAAGTCACTCCAAACAAATTAAACACTACCGCACTTATTTATGACAGCTAGCCGAATGGTGGTACTGCAGAGCACGACATGACATATCAAGCTGATTACGCTTCTTTGTATCTGCCGCTAGATGTCGCTAGTTGTACCATAAATAATAATAATGTTTTTAAAACACCAATTGAGCTATATATGATTGATTAAACGAGTCTAATTAAACTTCTCAATCAACATCTGCATCCTCTAGCAGTCCTAGTGTCCATACATTGATTATACACATTTATTTTTTCAAAAACCTTTTCGAGGTTAGACGTATTAATTGAGAAAAGTACTGATTGCACTAATACAAATAACGATTGGCAACAAAAATATAAATTACGGTTTAGTTGTTTCACCCACAATATCTATTTAATTCGATTTATTTTAATTGATTTGATTTTCGAAGTTCACACATTTTATAATTTTTCGAGGTTGCGTTTTAAAATTCGAGGTTGGCGCGATCAATAAATTTAAAATTGTCATGTAATTTAAAAAGGTTGCGGTTACCTAAATGTGTTCAGCTGTTGAATGTGTTGGCTTTTAATTAAATCGGTGGTTTAATTTCGAATTGATTTGCAATAGTAGGACTATTGTCTTAAATTGTTGTCTATGAGTAGGATTAGTACTGATAACAGCTAACTTCAGATTAGTGGCAGCTGATATGTGTAAATAAATAAAAACGCTAGTGGTCTGGAAAAACAAAAACAAAAACATAATTATGTAGACGATTTGCTGGGGTTGCACGTTTTTAGTCTGCGACGAGAGTCAGGATTTATTTGTTGCTGGCTGTGAGAGATTGAGGGAGCAGAATGGCGAAGTAAGTGATTTTGTATTGTATTTGTAGTTACGTTTGTTATAATGGATAAAAGTATGTGGTTTTATATCTATTTGAGTTTAGTTAGGTTGATAGATATGTAGCAGCTTTTGTTTTATTATATTTTCAAACAATGGTTTGTGAAATATATTCATGACACACTACTATGTAATTTGTGGCCTACGACTATTTCAACAGAAGATGCTAGTATACAATACCATGTATGCTGGTGTCAGCATACATGGTATTGTATACTATTTGTATGCTGATACTACTTTTACATTGTACACAATGGGGAGAATCATGTCAGCAGCCCTTTTCTACCATTATGTGGTGTAAGTGTTTTCATTATTCCATATTCCTTTATATAAAGATGCTATACAAAAAACTATTCATACATTGTACACAATGAGGAGAATCGTGTACAATGTAAAAGTAGTATTAGCAATGATAAACCATGCTAAACGAAAGCGCTTTAAATAGCTACATAGTATTTTCTCCATCACTATCACACATATGTTTTCATCAATTTTATATTTGTTTTACATTGTTCACTATGGGGAGAATCATGTCAGCAGCCCTTTTCTACCATCATGTGGTGTAAGTGTTTTCATTATTCCATATTCCTTTATATAAAGATGCTAAACAAAAAACTATTCATACATTGTACACAATGAGGAGAATCGTGTACAATGTAAAAGTAGTATTACTTTTACATTGTACACAATTCTCCCCATTGCGTACAATGTAAATATAGTATCAGCATACAAATTCAATGATTTCAGTCACTTACAGTAAAGCGTGATTGTTAATATATCCGCTGCCCTTTTCAACCATAATGTGGTGTAAGTGTTTTCATTGTTCCATATTCCTTTATATAAAAATACTAAACAAAAAACTATTCTAACATATTTTGAAAGATCCCTGATTGCTAAAGCATATTATTCTACTGATGAGTACATAAATTGTATTTGCCAGGACTTAGAACTCACTAATACTGACCCGTAACCATGTAATTAATTATAATCTTGGCTAGGTATTTTTTTTTATGAGCTCTGTACCCTCAAGTACAGAAATCTCATAAATGGGCTTTTCTAGGTTCATTCATGTGAAACCAAAGAACTTTTTCCTGCAGACCTTGAATGTTTCTCAGCTAGTCATTATATGTAGTGAAATGTTATCATTTCCCCCTACAACCTCTGCATGTTGGTGATTTATCTATCCTAAAAGTACGATAATGAGATGTAAAAACATTTTACTTTCAGGGAAATGATGATTATCTTTGTCTATGACACCCAGTTGCTTAAACATGAAGAAGATGATCCAGCCAGTGCTATATTATACTTCCACCCTGGCTGGGTGTCTGACCAGCAACGTACTGCACTTTGTGGACAAATCATGGGCAGCACACATTTCCTGAAATCAGTATTCACATGCCCAAAAGTGATCTCATTACAAAGTGGCAAGTTTTCGATTAGAGAGTATGGGCGATTCATGTTGGTAAGCTTATTTTCAATACGAAATTTAAACATAACAAATATTTTTATCATTAACATTGTGCTATTTGTTTTTCTATTGTTAATTTGTTGTAATATATGTCAGAGTGAGTGTCGATGCAGTAGATATATCACTCATTCTGATCTTTTATTACTAATAATAATTAGTATACGCTAACATCATAAAAATTATGCCAAATATCCTACAGTACTGCATACTAGGTAGCTATCTGGGAATCGGAAAGTGTCATCAGATGCTAAAAACTGATTTACAGTGTGAAATAAGACTTCTTTATCTCACGATTGATGAAAAGAAAGGTTAAATATTTTTTAATTCAGTATCATGTAAGCTATTTTGTAGCATATTTAAAAAAATAACATTAATTTCCAGTTTGACTCGAAGTGTATACAACTTTCAATTCTTAAATGGCATTTCATACTTTTTTGCAGTTTTTTCTATATATTATTCTGTTAATTCTCTTTATATTTTATATAAAGAAATTTTCAAAGATATTCCGGTTAAAGATTTGGAGAGAATCATGAATTTTATTTTATAGACAGACGAATCAAAATTTACTAATAATAGAAAATTTGATTTTCTTTTGTTTCCATAGCTATTAGCACTTTTACTTTAAAATATTCAATGTAATTCTCTCCAAATTAATTTTTGATAAGCCAGATTGTATGTTTAATCATTTAATTTTCTGTACAGGCTGTGGGTACTGATCGCAACATTGCCGACTGGGTACTGGAGTACCGAGCTGACACCCTCAGCTCCTTAATTACGTTCTTCCACAATGATCTTGAGGTGCTTTCAGAGGTTTATCCAAGTGGGGAAACTCTGTCAGCAAAGCTTTATCATATGTTTGAAACATACCTCAAGATTCTTACATACAGCAGCAATCTGTTTTCAAACATTCCAAAAATACAACTTCCAAAGGTAAATTAATTCCCACTAATTCTATTTCAATATTAAAAAATAATTTTGTCTATTCTTTCAAGATTGCTATGAGTTCAGTGATTATAAAAAAAAACAGATCCAAGTGGGTAGATTATACACCCTGATGTATAAATTAATAATTAAAAATAAGTTTGCCTTGAAATTCTGTCAATTTGACATATATTAATAATTAAAAACAAGTTTGCCATGAAATTCTGTCAAACAGTTTGACATATCCATGTTGCAATTGTTTATAAAATAAAAATGTATCAAAAACAATTGCAACATGAATATGTTAAATTGTTTGACAGAATTTCATGGCAAACTTGTTTTTAATTATTAATATATGTCAAATTGTTTGACATAAATTCATAGAAGCTGTTTGTCATACCAATGTTGTAACTGTTTTTGTTGTTTACTTGTTTTATTGAATTATTTCTGTTAAAAATTATATTAAATTATTCTGAATTTGTTTTAGAGTGCCAGTAATGTCTTCCTAGAAGCTGTACAAATCCTACAGTGTTGCCAAGAGGTTGATCAAGTATTAGGTGGCACCATGTTATACCACAACAAGTAATAATATCTTCCATATAAAAAAAAAAAACGTCATTTTGTTGCAATTTGAATTAATTTTTAGAGTGGTTGCTACTCAACTCAGCTCCAACCTTACCAAACGACTCGTATTGACTGATCCTTATCGCATCAAGTCACCCGCAGAGGTGGTTGATGTGGATTTTCAGTTACCATTGGGTGTACAACTGCTACAAGTATATATTGAGGGGAATGATTATCAGGATTTACTGGAGGATGCCACTAGGGCGCGTACTGTGCATCAGTATTTGAACAAGAAGACATTTAATAAAAAAGTAAGTTATTTATTTTACAAATATATAAATAAATAATATTTAAGAGGTCTGTAATGTATATTATATCCACAGGGTAAGTACAAAATAGCGTATTTGCTTTTTAGTCTGTTGTATGGGATTTGAATACGAGAAAATAGAACATACAGTGCTGAAGTTTTACATTTTATTCATTTAGTAGAATTGTTTTTACTTTCCGAATACAGCACTGCTACACAACTCCGGGAAAATGGCACAACGGATTGTGACCAAATTTAGAAATCAACTGAGAACCCTTCCTGGGAGGATTTTGTGAAAATTGAGCAAAATCGATCCACTAACAGAGAAGAAAACTCGATAAAACCGATTACATGCGCACAATTGTACGGGGCCGTTGCATTAGTATGCTTGGTCTTGATATACCCATTCTAATTTTGTCCACATATAGTTTTTAGATAGTCCACAATAATTCTGAACTGGGTGTGGTATCGGAATGAGATGTGATTTCTGTTAGAACAATTATTAGCATCAGTTTCACGTATGGAGCTGCTTCTAAAGTGCCTTTCGTTTATCACTCTGGGCTGGTACGGGCTTATTGTTTATTGTTCTATTTGCCGCTTCTGATGCGCATAATTCTACCAGGGCCCTTACAATCGACCGCAATACCTAAGCGATACTGCACGCCACAGGGGCGACTAGCAATGATAAACCATGCTAAACGAAAGCGCTTTAAATAACTACATAGCATTTTCTCCATCACTATCACACATATGTTTTCATCAATTTTATATTTGTCTAACAACGAATTAAAATCTTAACTTTTAGATTCAACCTGTAAAAGAGCCGGTCCTATCAGCAATGAAACGCGACCAATCGCTAATATTCACAACCGTTCCTGAAGAGGACCCCGACGCCCACTCCCCCATCAACATAGAAAACACAATAATCCCCGCCAAATCACTAACCCGCCCGAAATTCCTCAACTTACGCAACAAAACAACAGACCAAAAAACAGAACCACCCCCAAAACCCGTAATCACCACCCCATTCCACGGACAAACCAGTATATGCTCAACCCCGATGACCGATCTCAACAAAGTATTACACCAGAACGTAATGTCGATTTGCGTGAACCCCGAACAACCACCAGCCAACTCCGAGCAATCAGACAGCCTGAATTCAGTATTATCAGCAGTATCCGAACACTCCAACACATCATTCCTAAACAAAACCCCTTATCTAACAATCACCAACACGGATAATACCAAAAAATCATCCAGTTTACTAGACATACACGCCAAACCTTCAACCCCAACAAGAGTACCTTTAAAAGCCACGAAAATCTATAAAACCATCGCTGATCCAACATTTCCAGTCTTCAAATCGGACGGTTCGGTTATATCCGAATCACTGTATGAGCAGCATTTGAACATACATGTTGATTCTCTCCAGCTGGAGGTGGGCAAACAGTCAGAAACGAATACAGAAGAGTGGAAATCAATTGAGGATTTCGACGCATTAACACCACCCCGTAAAACACTTCCAGCGGTGACTGAAAAGAAAACAGCCCGTAAATCCCTGAATTTACCCTTAAAATCACTTTCAACTGATGCAACTGATTTCGGGAAAAATTGTGGGGGTGTTCAATTAACACCACTGATGTCGAAGCTGAGTTTGTTGGCGAGCATGGAGGAGAGGTCTAGTGGGTTTTGTAGTCGCGATACCACGCCTAGTGAGTATAAGGATTTTCGGTTTACACCTACACATCCGCCTGCGTATACTTTTGCGAGTAAGAACGGGCGGGAGAGAAGTGAAGGGAAGTTTAGGAAGCATATCAGTGATAAACTTAAAAAGGGGGTGTTGTTTGTGTGCGGGCAGCAGGATATGGTGGTGGTGCTGTTGCTGGAGGAGAATGCGTGTGGAAATCCGGATATTGTTAGGAAATTGGTGAGTTAAATCAAAATGAATAATGAATTATGAATTATGAATAATAAATTAAATCTATGTAAATGTGATTAAGCCTGCTCGCCTCGTCAAGGTACTAATTCGCCGAGCAAGTTTTTTAATGATAACAAAATGAGTTAGAATAATACATATATAGCATATATGCAAGGATACTAAACTAAGAGTGGATTTTATAAAGATAAGTAAATGTGATTAATTTGATTGTTGTAATGAATAATGAATAATGAATGATGAATTATGAATAATATTAGTTGAAAAATGATCAACCATATCAAGGTTCAGAGGAGAGTGAATCATGAATCATAAATCATGAATCATGAATCATGAATCATGAATCATGAATAATGAATAATGAACTATGAATAATATTAGTTGAAAAATGATCAACCATATCAAGGTTCAGAGGAGATTGAATAATGAATAATGAATCATGAATAATATTAGTTGAAAAATGATCAACCATATCAGGGTTCAGAGGAGAGTGAATAATGATTAATGATTAATGATTAATGATTAATGATTAATGATTAATGATTAATGATTAATGATTAATGATTAATGATTAATGATTAATGATTAATGATTAATGAATAATGAATCATGAATCATGAATCATGAATCATGAATCATGAATCATGAATCATGAATAATGAATAATATTAGTTGAAAAATTATCAACCATATCAAGGTTCAGAGGAGAGGGTTATCAATGTTATCTTAATCAAGCAAATTGTACTAGATTCGTCAAGAAACTTGAACAAGTTTCTAGTTTGAATTATTCATGTGCTATAATCAACTCATACTTGACTACAAACTAATCATGTCTTGAATAAAAGATATTCGTAGTACATGAAACTAGAAACTGTTTCTTGATTGATCTAGTACAATGTAATTAACGCTTTATACAAACAAAGTGATTGCATTTTATTAATTTATATACTAATAATGTGATATCATAATATAATATTAATATTTAGTGAACATTTTACAGTGGGAAATGTGTATTGAATCATTGGGACGATTGGAAAAGCAATTGAGGCAATGTTTGGAAACCTATCCAGGTGGAAACTGTCAGACTGAAAATGGAGAACCATACAGCTACCTCAGTATGGATCAGCATTGGGATACTGTGCAAAGGGGTGGACCATGGGGTGCCACCGAGCTCGGTGCTTTGACACATCTTCATCGCGACTTTACAAACACAAAGAATTTGACGGAAATTTTACTGAGGTAAGTTATGTCCTAGATGTTGGACTTTAACTAACTTTCAGCTGTTGAAAACTCCTAATAATTCATATGGAATTTTATACTAAGTGCAAACAACGTAAATGCGATTAAACTAACTCATTTTATAAGTGTGATGTCTTTAAAACATCGATGGTTATGGATAGTGTACAAATAAAATATGGCTATTGCCTTCATTAGGTTTTAATATATACTGGGTATAAATATCAACAATAACAAATAAACTCGAACTTGTGTATATACAGCGAATTAGTACCTTGACGAGGTGAGCAGGCGTAATCACATTTACATTGAGAACGTTGTCCTTATTGTAATGTATACAAACACATACATTACACTAAGGACAACGTTCTCTATGTAAATGTGATTAAGCCTGCTCACCTCGTCAAGGTACTAATTCTTGGAGCAGGTTTTTAAGCGATAATAAAATGAGTTAGAATAATACAAATATAACATATATTTAAGGATACTAAATTAAGAGTGGGTTGTATAAAGGTAAGTAAACGTGATTAATTTGATAGATGTTGCATAAATGTATGTTAATTTTGCATTCCATAGCCTAACATACGTACGTTTAGATCTGGCAATGTTGCTGTATACATCAAATTTGTCTAAAGTGACATTAACTCAGAGGTATGAAAGTAATCTGCATTTATAAAACCCAGCCTAAGCATTGCTTATTGGCTCTCATATGAGAGTGAAGCTGTCATGCAGTCGGCAATGGCCTAAGGGAGGATAATTATATGTCCTATTGGCCCTAATTTCATCAAACAAACAATTGTCATCGATTTTAATATCCTGCATTTCTCATTTCACTTTTCAATAGTGTAGTTTTTTTGACAAGTAAATTGGGTAGATATTGAAAATTGTGTTCAATTTTTATCGAAAGAAATGATAAAAATTGAACACAATTTTCAATATCTACCCAATTTACTTGCCAAAAAAACTACACTATTGAAAACTTTAATAATGACATTGATTATTTAATTATATTGATGTTTTAATTAGTCACATAATTGTCAAATAATATTAACCATATAACTATCCAAAATGTGTTGCATAAACTTGAAAACAGGCAACTACTTAATGGGTACAATGTTTTTCATAACCAACATCGTATGCATCAGTTTTGCATTAAAGTTCCTATTTGCATCAAGCGAAAGCCGTATGTTTCACATCTACATCGGATTCCATGTGATTTTCGCCATACCATACGTTACATTTATATTCGGCGTGTACTTTTTATTGCGATGCCTCGTGCTGCCCATGATGTGCTGTTCAGCCGCGTCCATCGTGCTAAACATAGTCTGCATTGCAATGTTCCTTGCAACGAGCAATAAGAACGAGTTTAGTAGTGGTATATGGATTATACCTTTTTGGAGTTATATTATTTTGTTTGATATTTGTTTTATACTGGTGATTATACGTTTTCTAAAGAAGATTGGAGGGAAAACTGCGTTACAAGCGCATGAGATTCCAATGCAATATTCATATGCGTATACTAGATTTGGTATGTATATGTAATCCAAATTTTGATTACAATATTGCCTATCTGCTGTGTTATTGGTGTAAGGCTCTAATGTATATATTATAGACCTGAGCGTTACTGCACGCCACGGGGGCGACTAGCAATAATAAACGAAAGCGCCTTATATAGACGATGTAGGAATTCCGCGGTTCGGCTGGTTCTAAGCTAGCTAAGACCAGCCTAAAACAGCTCCAGAACGATAAACGAAAGCGACTATATATGTTCATTATCTACATTTAGGTCTCGTCCTTTCCTTTCTTCTATTTGTCGTCCGGGCACGGGTGTCTATGTATATTGTGTCTATATTTCCCTCCTATCTTGTGTTTATTGTTTAATCTGTTTTCATTTTGTTTTTTCTATTTGTTTCTTCTTTCATTCTGTCGCCCCATGTTTTCCTTCATCTCACAACGTAGTAGCTTCATGTTGCTCTGCTCTCGTATAACTTTCTATTGGCATCCGGCATATGTGTCCTAACCATCTGAACTGTCCTATCTTCATTCATTTCCTCATTGATTACTTCTATTCGGAGGTTTTGTCTATATATTTCGTTTTTTTAGTTTGTCTATTCTTGTGAAAACTATTGAAAACTTCTGAAAACAGTAAAAGGTGATTCGTCCCGATGGGGGTTTTAATTCAGGCTCCCCAGTGCTCAGTAAGAGACGGGCGGCGCCTCTAAACACTCAGCTTGTTACATAAATTTAATATTAATTTTATTTTTGTTTTGTTTTCAGAGACGATGATTCTATAATTTATGGACACCACGGTGGTAAGACGGAGGTATTTTATATGCAATCGGCTAGTAGTAATGCGGGGCTGCCCACACCAGCGGATCCAATGGGAGTGGTGCCATTAAAAGCAAAACGGCGCTTGGAGAGGGACCATGCTATTATTCTATTGTAAAGTTTATTTTATTCAGACAGAAGGAGGGTGGGTAACGTCCAGTGTTATTAGGTATTGCAAAATATGCGTCATAAAACATGACCATAATCTTTTTGTTTAATGGAGTTTTCTCTTGATGTTATTTTGTTCTCATGACATTCCGATCAATCAGATTAATATTCGATTCAATAAGAAATTACATAATAAGACGTCATAACAAACGTTATATATATATATATATATATATATATATATATATATATATATAACTTTCTAGATTATTTGTATTATTGTATTTATTTCGATTCCAAAGTGTAGTGTACCTGGGCATGTTATTACATAAATAGTTATTATTACAGTGCTGCTACTATCCAAACACTAGGGCGCACCTGTAACAGCGCCTAGTCAATTTTTGTGCCAATATCCGTGATATTTTTGTTTTTATAGTCCAAAATAAATGTTCTGGATACAGTTTTAATTGTATTCATATGTGGTAACAATATTTTTCAGTACCTTAAGGCTCGGTTGTAAAAAAGCAGATTCAAAAAAAGTAAAAACAAAATAGAGACTTTTATTGGGCATATTTACACAAAACTTTTATAAAAAATTGCCCAATGAACAATACTCTCGCAGAAACAATAAAACAAAATATTCGGAAAGTAAAAAACTAATTAATAGTTAAGTAACAAGTAAATATAATGTAAAAATATGTTAAACACTTAAAAGTGTGTTTTGACCACAGAGCATTATAAGAGAGTGTTCAAGTCATGTTAAAAGTTGGTTTTGACGCTGCTGTCGCCATCTAGCGGCAACTCCTGTAACTATTCATAGCGGCCATTTTGTCGGTAACTGCAATGTCAAGTGTCACTTGTTAAAGTGCGCGCGTTGCTGGTGCCGCAATTTCCAACAGCTATCAAGTTCTGAGGCCTACACAATGTTTAAAAAGGACCACCGCGTGTCCTTTGTGTGCTGCAAGTGTTGAGCGCATCATGAATTGATTCCAAAGCCATGTATCGATTTTGCACGGTGTTAAACGGCCTGCCGGCTAGCGGTGAGTACATTTTTCATGCAATCATGCAAGCGCGGGCTTATTATAATTGTTTCGTTCTTCGTATGTGAATAGTTGGTCTGCTTAGAGGGAAACGATCGAAAGTTTAGCAGAAATATTATATTCTGAATATAGTCGAGGCATAACACGTTTTTATGTTTTTGGCTTTTGTTTCTTTAGCGTCATTTAGCCGCCATGATTGTTATGTTGCAGGACAGGACTATGTTTATTTTATACAGTGCAAGTTGTACATTTTCACTATTATTATTTTGTTTCATTGTATATAGTAATTATAATAATATTTATATGTATGTATGTATATATGTTGTACTTTTTGTATTTTCAAGTCATAATTTTATTATACGGATAAATAAAATTATGACTTGAAAATCTGTATGTTGTACTTTTTGTATTTTCAAGAGTCATAATTTTATTATACGGATAAATAAAATTATGACTCTTGAAAATACAAAAAATACAACATAAATAGATAGATACCTTCCATATATACTTAGATACCTTACATATATACATAGATACCTTACATATATACATAGATACCTTACATGACTAAAATAAGATTTCCATTCACGATTTTACGTGACTCGAACTATGCATATAATAGTTTTTCTCAATTTTTTTTACGTATCAATCAATTAAATTGATTAACGAAGTCTTTCTTGTAATGAAAAATCATACCCTGTCGAATGACGAATATTTCAACTAGAAATAATAAAAATATGTTGTATTTATTTATTTTCAGCATTACTAGCGCCATCTATCGGCAATTCCCACAACTATTCGCGCCGGCCATTTTGTCGGTAACTGCAATGTCAAGAACTGTCATTTGTTAAAGTGCGCGGTATGTGGCTGCCGCAATTTCGAACAGCTACCAAGTTATGAGGGTTATACAATGTATTAAAGTGACTACAACGTGTCCCTGGTGTGCTGCATGTGTTGGGAACATTAGAAATCCACGGCAAGGCGGTAAATGATTGATGCACGACACCGAACTGACTGCCGGCTACCGGTGAGTAAATTTTCCTTCGTTCACGCACATAATGCGATCGCGGGCTTATAATCTTATAGTGCTCCGGGTTTATACTCGTTTTTACATATTCGTATATTGAATCTCTTTAGATAAAATGCTTTGCAGTTTGTGGTGGCATATGTGTTTTTTTTAGTATGTTATCGCCTCCTATGCAGTTTTTGTTTTATAAACGTCATTTAGCCGCCATGATTTTGGCGTGATACAACAGGGCCGGACTAAGTTTATTTCGATGCTTAAGAAGTAACACTGGATACCTCATTTTTTTGGTGGTTTTGAGTTTGGTGCCCTATCTATTGGAAAAAGGCGTTGTGGATTGATTGGTGAAGGCTAGTTTTACTCTTTTAAAGCAGAAAAGAGTTTATAGAAGCTACTCTTATTTTGCCTCAATGTGCCTTGTTTACCTCATGTCGTTAATTTAATCTTATTTTGTCTCGTTTTGTTTTATGTTGTCTCATTTTGCTTCGTTTTGTTTTATTTTGTCTCATTTTGCCTCGTCGGATGACGAACATTTCAACTAGAAATAATATAAAATATTTTGTATTTATTTATTTTCAGCATTACTAGCGCCATCTAGTGGTAACCCGCGCAACTATTCGCGCCGGCCATTTTGTCGGTAACTGCAATGTCAAGAAGTGTCATTTGTTAAAGTGCGCGGTATGTGGCTGCCGCAATTTCGAACAGCTACCAAGTTATGAGGGTTATACAGCGTTTTAAAGTGACTACAATGTGTCCCTGGTGTGCTGGATATGTTGGGAACATCCGAAATCCACGGCAAGGCGATAAATTGATTGATGCACGACACCGAACTGGCTGCCGGCTGCCGGTGAGTAAATTTTCTATCTTTCACGCACATAATGCGATCGCGGGCTTATAATGTTATAGTGCTCAGGGCTTATACTCGTTTTTACATATTCATATATTGAATCTGTTTAGATCAAATGCTTTGCAGTTTGGGGTGGCATATGTGTTTTTTTTAGTATGTTATCGACTCCTGTGCAGTTTTTGTTTTTTGTTTTTTAAGCGTTATTTAGCCGCCATGATTGTGGCGTGATACAACAGGGCCGGACTAAGTTTATTTCGATGCTTAAGAAGTAATACTGGATATCACATTTTTTCTGTCTCATTTTCCCCCATTTTGCCACATTATGCCTTATTTCATCTTATTTTGTTTTATTGTGCCTTATTTGATCTTAATTGGTGTTAATTTGCCTAATTTTGCATAATACTTTCTTATTTTGTCTCGTTTTACCATATTTTGTCTTTATTTCTCTAATTTTATCTTATTTGCCCCATTTTGTCTGATTTTGCGTCTGTTTACCTCATGTATCCTCACCGTATCTTAATTTGTCTTAGTTTTACCTCATTTTGTCTTATTCAGCTTCAGCTTTTGCATCAATTTGCCTCGTTTTGTCTCCGTTTGCCTCATATCCTTAATTCGATCTTATTAAAAACTCATGATGTCTCGTTTTGTTTTATTTTGTCTCATTTGGCCTCGTTTTGTTTTATCTTGTCTCATTTTTTGACAAATCTAGGTAAATGTAACCCACGCATGTCTCATTCTGTCTTCCATTGTCTTATTTGGTGTTTTATTTTGTCTCATTTTGCCTCAGTTATCCTCATTTGGCTTCGTTTTGCCCCCTGTTGCCTCATTCTGTCTTCCTTTGTCTTTATTTGTCTTAGTTAGTCTATTTTTTAAAAACAAAAGACGCATACTAGTCTTTTGTTTTAAAAAAATAAGACTAAATAAGAGAAATAAAGACAAAGGAAGATAGTCTTAGAAGCGAGTTAACTATAGCCCGTGATCACAATGTTAGATATGTATACACGTTCGGGATCATCGTATAAATTTGCTCCAATATCATTTATTATGTAAGTAAATTTTACAACAGTTAAACTTTAGTATAATCATAAATCCATCGCCGGTAAAACGCCACATTGGTGAAGACATCCGGGTAGCCTTTAGCGCAAGGAACCCCCCATGAAACCACCCCAAACTGTTCATTTTCGTTAATAATCAACGGTCCGCCGGAATCCCCTGAGCATGCCCCAAAACCTGAATACGCCGCGGTGCACACATGTCGCTGTGTTACCGGCGTCGATGTGGGGTTGGACGAGGCGCACGTCCACACATCCAGTGTGCGTAGTTTTATAAACTGCAACGCATTAGGTACATTCCCCGGGTAACTAGTGAGTCCCCACCCACTAAGCACGACAACCTGTCCACCAGGTGGCGGTTGTGTGGCTAAACCTATAGCGCGAACAGTTGGGCCAAAAACAAACGGTTGTTGCACCCTAACAACAGCTATATCGTGTATTAGACTGTCTGGGTTGTAGCCATCATTGGTGATGTACTGGGCGACGTCGTGTGCGTAGCCGCCTTGGTTGAGGTAGTTTGTGCCCACGACGACTGTCATACCAACAATTGACATTCTAGAAACAAAAAAAGTTGAATGATTACTTACAGTGATTTTATTATGAAATTTTAAACAAAAGAAGTTATCGCATATGAATATGTTACCTAAAATATTTAGTAATCGATATATTGAGTTTTACATAATTTCTTTTAACTAATAAATACATAACCATAAATCTTGCTCGGCGAATTAGTACCTTGACGTTGGTGAGCAGGCTTAATCACATGTACATTGAGAACGTTATCCTTTTAATTGATTCAATTTGGCATTTTCTTTAAATTTTGAAGTAATATTTTTACGAATTAAATTATTTAAAACATTTTATATGTATAAAATGTATAAACAATATTGTTATACTATCTGTATAAGCCAATAGATTTTTTTTAAATTACACTTTTTTAAATTGCTCTTCAACGTTACATTTTTAAATGCCATTCTGTTGAATAACTATAGCTATACTAATTTGGTGGCGATACTGACAAGAAGGACCTCATGGCTAAAAAAAGCTCAGAGCTTGTACTTTAACGTTACATTTTTATTACCATTCTGTTGAATAGCTATAGCTATACTAATTTGGTGATAATACTAACAAGAAGAAGCTCAGGGCTTGCACTTCAATGTTACATTTTTAATTGCCATTCTGTTGAATAACTATAGCTATACTAAATTGGTGGTAATACTAACAAGAAGAACTTCATCACTAAAATAGCTCTGGTTCTTCATGACAATATTGTAATTATCATTCTGATGAATACCTGTAGCTATACTAATTTGTTGACAGTATTAACAAGAAAAACTTTATGGTTAAAAAAGCTTAGAGTCTGGTTCTTCATGACATCAATATTGTAATTACCATTCTGTTGAATACCTGTAGCTATACTAATTTGGTGGTAAAACTAACAAGATGAACTTCTTGGCTAAAAAAGCTTAGAGCCTGATTCTTCATGACATCAATAGATCTCCGAACGGCAATCAACAAACTAAAGATATTTCAGATGATAGCCAATATCTGGCACGGATAGGCACTTATGGTAGAAGAACAATCTCAACAATCTTTCTTATATAGTCTTCTATAGTATATAGTTATTATTTATATTAGTATGTAATATCTTGTTGTTGTCCTGTAATTAGAATTTTATTATTCTGTTGGGCAATAAATACATTTATTTATTTATTTATTTATTAAATCCACTGCAAAAAAATTAGACCGCTCGACTTGTAGGCAGTAAAGGCCCAATACTTTTTCTATAATTTTCAATTCAGTGTGTAATCATAAAATGTGATTTGGCAATTTATTAGCCATCGCAATTCAAAAAAATATTAAATCTTCTTTTAGCTATGCCTTTTCCTTAAATGAAGTTGACGACCATATGTCTATACTCGTCCCAATCTTGTTCAAATCGTATAAAATTAAATCATAATTTCTAAATTTTCTAACATCATCTTATTCATTCATTTAGGGACAATGATAATAATTGTATTAGTCAAAATAATTTTCAATTCAGCAATTATTTTTTAAATAACCTGTTTTGGGTTTAAATAGTTTCTGAATGTACATGTGAGACCAAAACTAATTCAGTTCCTTTCGATCAATTTCACAGTAATTTTATTTATATAAACTTTACATTAACTTCTTTCATAATTTTTTCAAAAATTATTTACAATTGATCGATTGGAATAGACTTTCAAAAGTTTCAATCTACAATAACTAATTACTTTATTAATAACACAATCTGTAATATGATAATAATAATAAAGTTTAGGCTACACCGAAATGTAACAGATAATAGCAAATAGATATAGTATACAGAATACTATATAGAATACTATACAGTATAGTATACAGTATAGTAGTATACAGTATAATATACAGTATAGTATACAGTATACTATAAAGTATAGTATACAGTATAGTATACAGTATAGTATTCAGTATACTATACAGTATAGTATACAGTATAGTATACTGTATAGTATACAGTATAGTATACAGTATTCTATACAGTATACTATACAGTATAGTATACAGTATAGTATACTGTATAGTATACAGTATACTATACAGTATACTATACAGTATAGTATACAGTATAGTATACAGTATACTACACAATATAGTATACAGTATAGTATATACTGTATCCTATAATCCATACTAAATTTTTAAAACGTCGCGCGCGAGCCGCTTCGTGATTAAAAGTCCGTAAACGCGTGTGTTTGCACCCTCTAGCGAAAGCAGTTGCACCAACCCAACCATGAAGGAGGAAAATGGTGGATTCGCTTCAGGGGCAATGTAAGTTATCATTTTAACTGTAACCCTTTCTCTATACTAATAGTTTGTTCTATTACAGGTGTTCCCGTGTGTGTAGCTTTTGATTACCAAAATAAACCAAATAGTGCCGTTTATTAGACCGCGATTTTAAACTACGTTAGCAAATGTATCTCGCGAGTGATAGTTATTTCAATGTAGGCAACAGTGTTTAAAATAAAAATAATGTTAGTGCTTTACATGGGCTGGAGATGGAATGGTGGAGCACCGCGCAAGTAAATTGAAGACATCAACGGGTGGATTTCCTAACGTGAATGAAGCCCGCAACAAGTAGTAAGTGGTTTTTGAATTACGGGTTGTGATCGCGTTACACGTTTTAGTCGCGCTGTATCGTTATAATAAAATTTGTTGTATATTTTTCTCAGTACAACTTATATATATATATATAACCCCCCACACCCTTTACATAATATTTTGGAGGGGGTTACAAGAAGGTTGAGATTACTTATTTTTTAAATTCTCACCGATGAACACAGTGTGCAGCTGTTAATGTCCACTGATTACTGATAATGGAGCCGCCACAAAAGTGGCGGTTGTTGATTCGAATGGAGGTCTGATGAGGGAAAGCCCCTTCTGCAGCTCTCTGTCCTCCCACGATTTTCGTATCATTTTCAGCACCTTAATAACAATAACAATTAGAATAAAGCTTGAATTACATTGTACTAAATTCGTCAAGACACTTAGGCCCTGTCCGTTTGGCTACTACTACTACTATATGACCAATTACGTCTTGAATAAAAGACACTAGTCGTCATAGTGCGAGTTAACAATAGCACATTCACGCCCTGTCCGTTTGGCTACTACTAGTGACTAGTAGTCACACATGCTGACGACCCACTCATACAAATAGTAAAGGGTGACGAATAATTTCTCAAAAATTATATTACATACCTTGTACAAGTAATAGAACACTTATTATTATTATATAAATAAATAATTTCTCAAAAATTATACTACATACCTTGTACAAGTTTGTCTGCTATTAGCAGACACATGGCAACCAACACAACTTGTTTGTGACTCCACATTGTATTTGTTTGAAGTGTCATTTTACTGTAATACAGTTTTTATTTATATAAACTAGTTACAGTTTTAATTACAAAAATATCAACGCGATATTTGCTGCAAATTACAGCTATAAAGATTACCAAAAGCGCAAACATGACAAATAGGTCACCGTTGCAATTTAATTTTATATAAAAAAAAAAACATGTATATATGTTACTGATTATTGAATCAAAAAAGTTGTAATCAGAAATTACAGTGGGAAAATTATATCAAATACAGGGTGATTTATTAGCTCAGTAACAAATTGTGTCCGATTCGTTTTTGTTTTGGAGTTATATTTATTTATTTATTTTTCCCAACGGTAACAATGCCAAAAATGGAAATAACAGACTTTACAATAATTCTTTCTGAGTGGTACACTTTTTATATTTAAAGTTGGTAATAGGGATGAAGAAAAACAATCAATTTCGTTGTCAAAAGTGTTTTTTTTTTAAATAATTAAATCTTCATTAGCACAACTAAAAAAACAAAACAAAAAACTAATATAAATATAAAATAAAAATATGTTGAATAACGTCATGGGGTTACGGCTTGTAATATGCAGGCATCTGCAGGAAGACACAAAATAGCCTTGTGTACCTCTGTTTATATCTGGCAACGTCGCATTATGTGTCAAAGTTGTCAAAAGTGAGATTAGAAACATTGATTAGAAATTAACGAGTTATCTGCTTTATACAACCGAGCCAAAAGGTATTAGCTCGGTTGTATAAAGCAGATAACTCGTTAATTTCTAATCAATGTTTCTAACCTTACTTTTGACAACTTTGACACATAATGCGACGTTGCCAGATATAAACAGAGGTACACAAGGCTATTTTGTTCCTTACTGTAGATGCCTGCATATTACAAGCCCTAACCCCACGACGTTATTCAACATCTACACAACTTTGCCAACACTCCCACACGCAATTTGGCTTGTATGGTTTGTTTATGTGGTGTAGGATAGGCTTTAGGTTTAATCGGTATATACCATTTGTTTTTGCTTTCCATCAGCAATAAAAACAGTTAGTTAAAATATAAATACGTTTATTCTATTCAATATCTATGTTACACATTTAACTTGTCACATGCATGAGCATTACTTGTCCTCCGGTTACCACCGAAGTAATGGCTACACAATAAAAAAAATAAATAAAAAAATAATTTACAAAACAACTCTTTAAATTTAAATCAGAAAATTAAAATCGTTGCGTGATTTGCCTGATCCAGTCCAAGTAGTGTCCAACACGTACATATACACCGGGCACTCCGCTCTGGCCGCAACCAATGCCCCAGCTGACCACTCCAACCACCTGCCATGTACCCCCACGCTCACACACCATCGGACCACCTCCATCCCCTTTGCACGCGTCCTTGCCCTCCTCGCCACCAGCGCACACGAATCCTGGATGCAACTTGAAGTCGTAACCCAAACGAGTTGATCGCAGCCTTTGCTGGCACTCGCCGTGTCCCACAACGGGCACGTCCACCTCCTTCAGAATGTTCTGGTACTTGCCGAAGTCACCAAATGCGTCTTTACCCCAGCCGGTTGTCCAACAACGTGTACCGCTGTAGTCGTCTTGTGGGCTGGGCAGACACGCGGGGCTGATATGGGGGTACTTGGTGAAATCCACTGGTTTATCCATACGAATAACAGCTAGATCATTGTAGAGAGTACCCGCGTAGAATTCTGGGTGTACATGGAGATTAGTAACGTCACGTTCGATGTATGGGAAGAATTCAACGTCGTGGTTCACATCCCATTCGCCTAAACGTACTCGTAGGTCATGTGGTGTGTAGCTGGAATAAAAAAAATACGGTTAGTTATTGAGTTTTAATCAGATTTACTAATAACATTTCGATGATGGCTCTTCATCTTCTATTTGTTTTGAAGTAATATAGTCATGTTGTAGGTCAACTTGAAGAGGATTTCATGACCAATTATTTTCGTATAGTCTTCTTTTGTTTTGTTTTTAAATTTAATTTTTCTGAGGCTCTTCATCTTCGATTTTTTTTGAAGTAATATAGTCATGTTGTAGGTCAACTTGAAGACGATTTCATGACCAATTATTTTCGTATAGTCTTCTTTTGTTTTGTTTTTAAATTTAATTTATCTGAGGCTCTTCATCTTCTATTTGTTTTGAAGTAATATGGTCATGTTGTAGGTCAACTTGAAGAGGATTTCATGACCAATTATTTTCGTATAGTCTTCTTTTGTTTTGTTTTTAAATTTAATTTTTCTGAGGCTCTTCATCTTCGATTTGTTTTGAAGTAATATAGTCATGTTGTAGGTCAACTTGAAGAGGATTTCATGACCAATTATTTTCGTATAGTCTTCTTTTGTTTTGTTTTTAAATTTAATTTATCTGAGGCTCTTCATCTTCTATTTGTTTTGAAGTAATATGGTCATGTTGTAGGTCAACTTGAAGAGGATTTCATGACCAATTATTTTCGTATAGTCTTCTTTTGTTTTGTTTTTAAATTTAATTTTTCTGAGGCTCTTCATCTTCGATTTGTTTTGAAGTAATATAGTCATGTTGTAGGGCAACTTGAAGAGGATTTCATGACCAATTATTTTCGTATAGTCTTCTTTTGTTTTGTTTTTAAATTTAATTTATCTGAGGCTCTTCATCTTCTATTTGTTTTGAAGTAATATGATCATGTTGTAGGTCAACTTGAAGAGGATTTCATGACCAATTATTTTCACATAGTCTTCTTTGTTTGGGTTTTAAATTTAATTGTTTTAAGGCTCTTCATCATCTATTTGTTTTGAAGTAATATGGTCATGTTGTAGGTCACCTTGAAGAGGATTTCATGACCAATTATTTTCGTATAGTCTTCTTTTGTTTTGTTTTGAAATTAAGGTTTAGTCGTGGGATATATGAAGCTAATCAAACTCTTCTTGTTACGGTGCGCATACTGCGTGTTCTAAATCGTCCTTATTCAGAAATATTTATTGGTTCTTCGAACGTTTTCAAGCCAATCAGATCCCTAGTAGAATAACAGCAGTGAATAAAAAGTACTTACGTTTTAACACAATGAGCTGCTGTGATGATATGTTGATGATCAATAAGAGTTCCTCCGCAAATATAAACGCTTTCCTTAGGGTCCTTCTTGAGTATAGCCACCTGCCATGGGTATTCACCAAACTCACTGTCCCCATCAACATACACAGGGTTCTTAATACGACCATTAATGCCTTGCGAGTGACGTGTACCGCACTGTTGTAGTCCAGGAATTTGTGGCCGTACTGGTCGCTTGCAGCAGACATGTCTAGGCCCGCAAGAGCCTCCCAAATTATTACCACCATAGAAAGCTTGTCTCTGTAAACAAAAGTAACAAAATAGTTATCAAATTAATCCTACAACCCTTTCCATCAAGTAGCAAACCTTCTGTACTGTTTCAGTAATGTCACGTCTGCGTCTATTGTTGGGGAATTTGACAGGGTTGGAAGATTTGCCAGTGCGTTTGGTCAGAGGGTTCCCGTAGGAGTCGTGCGAGTTGTAGTAGTTGTCATATTTTTGCAAAGAGGACGCGTAGCCTTTAAGCGAGTTGTGCTGTTGTTGGATAGCAAGACCTTCTGTATAATTAGGAGCTGCACGCCCATAGAAACCCTCATCATAACTACCACCGAACCCAAAACTGTCGTCATAAGAACTAGGTTGTTGCTCATAATAACCCGACTCGTAATAAGGCTTTTCATGATAGTAACTAGGCTTTTCATGGTAATAACTGGGCTTTTCATGATAGTAACTAGGTTTTGAAAAGTGTGGTCTATCGTAAATCACAGGCCCGTCATGGTAGTTGTGATAGTGGGGATAACTAGGCCTGTAGGAGTGTTGGTGGTAGTGCTGGTGGCTGTTGAATAACTCATGTTTTTTGTAAGTGAAAAAGTCGGAGACTTTGTTCACCAGGAAATCATTGGGGGTGACGTGCAAGTTCACGAATGGTTTCACCACTTTCTCGCCGTCATCGTCTTTGGTCAGTTGCACCGCGACTAGCGGGTTAACTGAAACTAGTCCTAAGTTGATGCCCGCATTGGAGGCACCAAGGGGGGTCTGTTGCGAGTCGAATGGGTTCAAGGGGTAGCCACCGCCCTGACTGGGCAATCCGAATGAGACACCGAATGTCGGCTTGATTTGTTTGTTATGATTGGAAATTTGACGCTGTAAAGATATTTGTTTTTTCGTATAGAAATTGTTTGTTAGATGTACGTGTGTTGAAGGCTCTTCATCTATTATTTGTTTAGGGGTAATGTAGTCATGTTATATGTCATTGGGAAGCTTATTTAATGCGGAATGGGTTAAGTATAGTCTTCTTTTGTTTTGTTTTAAATCTAGTAGTCAATATGTTAGTTTGATGCATGTTTAGAAGCCATAAACATTGTTTTTATGAATGCTAAACAATTGTTTTGACTTTGAAACAAAACAATCCAAACAAAAGCAGTAGAAGGAAATGCCCTTATAACCTACTATTAATCTCTAGTACTTACCGGTTCAATTTTAGCCTTCTCCTCTTTCTTCTCATCAGCAGCAGGCGCCTCACGTTTCGTCTTCTTCGTAACCTCCTTGACCACCGTTTCATTAAGAGCAGCCCCTTTAGCAACCCTAACAACCGTCATATTTCCACTACCATCAGTAACCGTAACTTTCTCCTCCTCGGCCTCAATATCAGTCTTCAAATTTCTGGGATCCAACGCCAAATAAAGATCATCCTTACGTCCAATCACATCCTGACTGGGGCACTGATCATACGGCACACAGATACAATCATAATTCTCAGCTCTTCCAGTTTCCGAACCCACAAATTTATCATAATTCGAGTTCAAATGGTTTCCCTGTAGGTTACCATTGACATTGCTTTCCTTCTTGTAGAAACCTGAGTTGCCGTACGATCCAACAGAAGCGCCAAAACTGTTTCCACTTCCAAAACTGTTTCCACTTCCAAAACTGTTAGAAGAACCCGATCCACTAGTAGCATAAGAACCTAATGACGTTCCAAAATTGTTTGAAGACGATAAACCAGTATTTGCATAAGAACCTAATGATCCAAAATTGTTTGAACCGTGCGAACCAAAACTGCTGGATGGAGTTCCACTAGTAGCGTACGATCCAAAATTATTACCGCTGCCGTACGAACCTAATGAGCTTGATGATCCAAAATTATTAGAACTGCCATACAGGGATGATGAAACAGATCCTCCGTATAAACTAGACGGAGGTGTCGGTGAGAATTGTTGTGGACCTACAACTTCCTCCACGACTGGTTTTATAGGGCTGTAACTAGCTAGAGTTTGTCCACCATACGTACTGCCACCTTTATAGTTGTTGCTATTGAAGTTGGATGATGTTGATAAGAATGCGCTTCCTTCGTTAGGGTTGAAACCTTTGAAGCCATCAATGAATGTAGCCGATTCTTTAATGGTGCCAAAACTGCTGATTTCTTGGCTCGGTTTGAAGCTGGTTGGGATTTGGCTGTTTACGATTACCGTCGGGATTTTTAGGGAGGCGTCAGCGTCTGAGTTGTGGTGGAAATGGTGATGGACGTGTTCTTGTACTGCTGGTTTGCTGGTGGGGACTTTTATTTTGATGTCTTTGTTGTGGTAGAAGCTGTTTGAGGCTGAGCTTGAGCTGGAGGCTTCAAAGCCATAGGGTAGATCGGGTTCCACGAAGGGTGGGCGGGAGAGTTCGTGGCTTTCGTAGTATGGTTTTGAGGGGAGTGGCCCGGGGCCGTAGAAGGGTTTTGAGGGTGGATGGTTCGAGCCGTAGCGGCGTGGTGGGATGTTGGGGTTTTTGCTTGGGAATGGCATTGGTTTGGGTGGACCGTAGTGGGCACGTGCTGGGTTTTTGACTGGAATTGAGGGGATTGGTCTACCGATTGGTTTGATGTCCACGGGTTGTGCGTAGACTAGGTCTTCTGGGGAGATGTAAGTAGGACGTTTGCCTTCAATTTCTTCACACTGAAATTATAAAGAACAAATTAAAATCTAATAGTTATGATATAACTTTCTTCCTAGGAGGAAAGCTTAGCGCCATCTAGCGACATCACATCAATTAACTAGCCCCCCCCCCCCACCTCAGATACGGCCCTGTTTGTCATTTACTAGCTCTTATACAAGTGACTCTATTTGAGGTATTGAGAGCAAAAGTTCGTTCCCTTCTTCAGACTACCAATTATTATTCCTATTCAATTTATCAAAACATTATTATTTTGTGTTTTAAATTTTTTTACCTGCATTAATCCTAATGAACACAGGCGGTCTTTGATGAGGTTTCTGGCGTCGCTATCATCACCTTTTTGGAGCACTTCTTGCACACTGGGGTCACTGTATATTTCATCGTAACCTAAAAAAAATAGAACGATTAAAAATTAATGGTATTCGTTTTGATCAGGCACTATTAGAATTTTGTATATAAATTTTGAAGTCATTCAATTAATATGTATTTGTAATATTAATGTCGTATTTCAGATTGAAGCTATTGATATATGCTTTAGTTTCTATTTGGTTTTTCTAAAAAAAAAAAAAAACTGTTTTGAAGATTAAACCCTTGTGTTCTTATATAAATAATGAAGTAATGGAGGCATGTTATATATCAAATTAAAGCTACAGATATAATATTTAATACCTGATTATACTTCTTTTGTTACTATTTAGTTTCACCTAAATAAATGAGTTTTGAACCTTCAAACCTTTTGATTTCCTATAAATATTGAAGTAATGGAGGCATGTTATATATCAAATTGAAGCTACTGATATATTTTTTAACATCGAAGAATATTTCTTTCGTTTCTATTTTGTTTCATCCAAATAATTGGGTTTTCAACCTTTATATCTTTTGATTTCCTATAAATATTGAAGTAATGGAGGCATGTTGTATATCAATTCATATTCTTTAAAATCAAAGAATACTTCTTTTGTTTCTGTATTGTTTTCCTCAAATAATTCAGTTTGGAAGGTTCTAATCTTCTCAAATTAACTAGCTTTGAAGGTACAAACCTTGCGTTTTCATATAAATAATGAAGTAATGAAGGAATGTTGTATCTCAAATTGAAGCTACTACTATATTCATTAATATCTGATTATACTTCTCTTGTTCTATTTTGTTTCATTAAACTAAATGTATTTTGAATCTTCTAACTCAGCGATTTCATATACATAATGCACTAATGGAGGCATGTTATATCTTAAATGGAAGCTACTGATATATTCTTTAACTTATAAAATACTTCTTTTGTTTCTATATTGCTTTCCTCAAATAAATGCGTTTTCAATCTTCAAAGCTTTTGATTTCCCATAAATATTGATGTATTGGAGGAATGTTATATAACAAATGGAAGCTACTAATATATTCTTCAACATAGAAATATACTTCTTTTGTTTCTATATTGCTTTCCTCAAATAAACTAGTTTTTAATCTTCAAACCTTTTGATTTCCTATAAATATTGAAGTAATGAAGGCATGTTATATATTAAATTGAAGCTACTGGTATATTCTTTAGCACCAAATCATACTTCTTTTGTTTCTATTACATTTGACGCAAATAGTTGACTTTTGATTCTTCAAACCTTTTGATTTCCTATAAATATTGAAGTAATGAAGGCATGTGATATATTAAATTGAAGCTACTGATATATTCTTTAGCACCAAATCATACTTCTTTTGTTTCTATTACATTTGACGCAAATAATTGACTTTTCAATCTTCAAAGCTTTCGATTTCTGATAAATAATGAAGTAATAGAGGCATGTCGTACGTCAAATGGAAGCCAATGATCTATAGTTTAACTCCTGATGACACTTCTTTTGTTTCTATTTTGCTTTGCATACAAAAATTAGTTTTGACACTTCGAACCTTTCAAATTCAATTTCATATAAATAATAATGTAATTTGATTATATCATATGTTATATTAAATCTACTTATACATACCTTAACAATAATATACAATCAGTTTTTATTTAGTATAGTTTTTGTTTTTAACCTCAAAGTATTTAACATGATATTTGATATTTGATATTTGATATTTGATATTTGATATTTGATATTTGATATTTGATATTTGATATTTGATATTTGATATTTGATATTTGATATTTGATATTTGATATTTGATATTTGATATTTGATATTTCATATTTGATATTTGATATTTGATATTTGATATTTGATATTTGATATTTGATATTTGATATTTGATATTTGATATTTGATATTTGATATTTGATATTTGATATTTGATATTTGATATTTGATATTTGATATTTGATATTTGATATTTGATATTTGATATTTGATATTTGATATTTGATATTTGATATTTGATATTTGATATTTGATATTTGATATTTGATATTTCATATTTGATATTTGATATTTGATATTTGATATTTGATATTTGATATTTGATATTTGATATTTGATATTTGATATTTGATATTTGATATTTGATATTTGATATTTGATATTTGATATTTGATATTTGATATTTGATATTTGATATTTGATATTTGATATTTGATATTTGATATTTGATATTTGATATTTGATATTTGATATTTGATATTTGATATTTGATATTTGATATTTGATATTTGATATTTGATATTTGATATTTGATATTTGATATTTGATATTTGATATTTGATATTTGATATTTGATATTTGATATTTGATATTTGATATTTGATATTTGATATTTGATATTTGATATTTGATATTTGATATTTGATATTTGATATTTGATATTTGATATTTGATATTTGATATTTGATATTTGATATTTGATATTTGATATTTGATATTTGATATTTGATATTTGATATTTGATATTTGATATTTGATATTTGATATTTGATATTTGATATTTGATATTTGATATTTGATATTTGATATTTGATATTTGATATTTGATATTTGATATTTGATATTTGATATTTGATATTTGATATTTGATATTTGATATTTGATATTTCATATTTGATATTTGATATTTGATATTTGATATTTGATATTTGATATTTGATATTTGATATTTGATATTTGATATTTGATATTTGATATTTGATATTTGATATTTGATATTTGATATTTGATATTTGATATTTGATATTTGATATTTGATATTTGATATTTGATATTTGATATTTGATATTTCATATTTGATATTTGATATTTGATATTTGATATTTGATATTTGATATTTGATATTTGATATTTGATATTTGATATTTGATATTTGATATTTGATATTTGATATTTGATATTTGATATTTGATATTTGATATTTGATATTTGATATTTGATATTTGATATTTGATATTTGATATTTGATATTTGATATTTGATATTTGATATTTGATATTTGATATTTGATATTTGATATTTGATATTTGATATTTGATATTTGATATTTGATATTTGATATTTGATATTTGATATTTGATATTTGATATTTGATATTTGATATTTGATATTTGATATTTGATATTTGATATTTGATATTTCATATTTGATATTTGATATTTGATATTTGATATTTGATATTTGATATTTGATATTTGATATTTGATATTTGATATTTGATATTTGATATTTGATATTTGATATTTGATATTTGATATTTGATATTTGATATTTGATATTTGATATTTGATATTTGATATTTCATATTTGATATTTGATATTTGATATTTGATATTTGATATTTGATATTTGATATTTGATATTTGATATTTGATATTTGATATTTGATATTTGATATTTGATATTTCATATTTGATATTTGATATTTGATATTTGATATTTGATATTTGATATTTGATATTTGATATTTGATATTTGATATTTGATATTTGATATTTGATATTTGATTGATAAGAACAATTGATGGATACATGCATCTATTTGAAACCCATTATTTGCCAAAAAGGCTCCAACACACGTTCGTTGATCACGTGATATTGATTTTTGATTTTGATTATTAATTTTTGATCATTTTATTTATTTATTTTCAATATCATTTATTTATAAATTAATATTATATAAAGAGTTTTCATATAATTTTTGAAGTTATGAGGTGATATTTTTCTATTTTATTACCTTTGAGGTTGCGCCCCTCTCGTCCTGAACTCAAAATACTATCAACAACATCTTCTAGTTCTGCAGGATCGGCACTCCTAGCGGCCACCTTTTTTGCCTCCTCTGTCACTGGTTCAGCCTCTACTTTTGTGTCTTCTTTCTTGTCACCCCAAGACCAACCTTCTTCGGCGTGGCAGAGATTGATTGCCAATGCTGCCAAAACGGCAGTTATCAGCAGAAGCTTCATTTCACTGAAAGGAGAAAAAAAAACGTGACAATAAAATTTTATTATATATTTATAAAATTTATAAAATTTATAAAATTTATAAAATTTATAAAATTTATAAAATTTATAAAATTTATAAAATTTATAAAATTTATAAAATTTATAAAATTTATAAAATTTATAAAATTTATAAAATTTATAAAATTTATTTCGTCGTTTAAGGCGTAACATGCATTTTTGTAGAGACATGAGTCATATATTGATAAGTTTGTTTTGAGAAAAGTGTCTCAAGTAAAAAAAATAATAGAGATCGCAAATTGGACTTCCAGATTACGCCATCTACGTGGCAGCCGCGGTGGCCACATGGCAGAAATCATATTTAAACATTAATGGCAGAACATTATCTTTCAAAAAAAGTCAAATTTGTGGCCATTAAAATTGTTTGTCTGTGTTTTATTTAAATTCAAAGTTCTATACCTCGAAATGAAACATCCTTTATTTTCGCGGCAAATGTCAATACTATTCATTGACATTTGCCGCGGAAATACAAATGAGTTATTTTTTTCATTAAATAAAATAGTTTATTAATACAATTGTTTTGTTATCTAGTATTAATAGACTAAATAATTAATTTACTTTTGTTTTTATAGAAAAGTGAAATCAAACAAACAATAGAACACTAATAATGATGACGCTATATTGCTAATAGATGTTACTTTTGTTTTAAATTAGATAACATAAGTCACTCGATTTACATATGAAAATTATCAACAGTGGGCGCCGGCTGTGCGAAACTTTCGTTTTATTCGTTTGTTATTGTTTCTCATGAACTTTCTCGACAGTCAGCAGCTCGCCCACTTTTACTTTCTTTGAATTCGTATCGTTTGTTCGGCCTGGATGAAGTCACCGTGATTACATAAATTTCGGACATGATTTTTGGCAGTGTTATGTAACTATCGCGAAATGCTGGTGAAAGCGCGACATATGATATTTTTTGTTGGCTTAGACTAATTGATTTAAATGTAAGACGTCAGTTGCGTTGCACAAAGGAAGAGACCTCTCGCACACACACAACACTTTCTCCTGCTGGATGCGGTGTCAGGGTCGACGGTTCATTACCGTCACGGTTTAAATTAATGAGATGAAAAGAGTGAAATTACATGTGGCAAGTCTTTATTTTTGATGTTTAAAATAATATATAATGTTAATTTAGTTATTGTTAATTAACCATTATTTATTTACTTTATTTCAAATAATTTTATTTATTTGAAATATATAACAATACATAATAAATTAGAATAAGATACATAATTCCTTTTTTCCTAATTTATAGGGTGTTTCATACATGCGTTTGTGAATCACCCTATAAATTAGGAAAAAGGGAATAAGATACATATACAATATATATATATATATATATATATATATATATATATATATATATATATATATATATATATATCCATCTTTATTAGACTATTGACCCTTCACGGGTCTTTCTGTCTAAGATACATAAATATTTAATTTTTAACTTTTTTCATAACCTATATTAGCTATTAATAACATAATAAAAAAAACAAAATATACTTGTATGCCAATATAATATAAATTAAAATTATGCCAAGATAAAGATTAATTAAAATTAAATCGACATTCGATTTTAACTGTTATTTAGAATCGAATGTCGAAGTTTCTAACAAAAATGGAATATCCTGTATGATGTTAATTTAGTTATTGTTAGTTTACTTTTATTTATTTGCTTTATTTCAAATAATTTTATTTATTTATAATAAATAACAATACATATTTTTATTGTAAATAAATCAAATTATTTGAAATAAAGCAAATAAATAAAGGTAAACTAACAATAACTAAATTAACATCATACAGGGTATTCCATTTTTGTTAAAAAACTTCGACATTCGATTTTAAATAACAGTTAAAATCGAATGTCGATTTAATTTTAATTAATCTTTATCTTGATATAATTTTAATTTATATTATATTGGCATAAAAGTATATTTGGTTTTTTTATTATATTAATAACTAATATAGGTTATGAAAAAAGTTTAAAATTTCATTTGTCTAATAAATTGATTATCTATCAATGAACTCACGTGTTATTAAGTATAACCCTACGTAGTGTAATTGATACCTCAATGGACGCGAAAACCAGAGACGTGGGTTCGAGTCCCACTGGAGTGTACATTTTTTAAATTAATTAAGAGGGGCATATCTTCAAATGTAATCTATTTATGAGATAATCATTCATTTTTGTTTACTTTATGCCTCCTCACCAATTTCTCTCAAAAATTATTATTTTTATTATAAAAAATATATAAATACAGTAGAACAAAAAAAGTAATATAGTTTTACTGTATTTATATATTTTTTATAATAAAAATAATAATTTTTGAGAGAAATTGGCGAGGAGGCATACATGATTATGTAATTTACTAGATTATTTATAGAATTTAATTATTATTACCTAAAATAAAACTGTACCTTTTAGTGTGTGGACGTGTTATAATGTTTGGTATCCGTTCGTCTCACTGTCACTGAAAAAACTGCACCGTATCTGTTTTCACCAGTGGCTCTTATACTTCGTTTCTCGCGGTGGTGGTCTGCCTGAGTGGGCTTGCACTTTCTATACACGCACTATGTCTGTGATGTCTTCAGTGTGGCGTACTCTCGCTTTTATACGAATTCGGTTTTTGGGTGGCTGGGGATGGTGTGTTGGGTGGCGATTGCCGACATCCAGTTACTAGGAAACGGTGCGTTTTGTGGAACAGGATCTGCGTCTGTGGGTCTTACCAAATCGACCGATCACCTTGGCGTTGCGTTGATGTAATTCAAAATATGTATTCGTTTGATTTGTATCTAATAAATCAAACGAATACAGATTTCGAGATTACATAGTTTATAGTAACTTATAATATAGTGATAATATTTATCATAATATCCTTTTAAACTTCTACTGTTCCCCTATTTGTTTATTACAATTTTTACTTCATTTAGGGTAATTTACCCCAGTTCACTGACCAATGAAAAATTCTTTTGTTGTAGGAAACACATTTCCGTATTTTGTTTCGTTTTTTCTATTTTTTTGTTTGTTTCTTGTTATATGAGTTATTGTGTCATTTGTTATAAATTTTGATACATATATACAGGGTGATCTACTTGCTTGGTGACAAACTCTGATAGGCGATAGCTGATGTGTTTCTAAGAAAAAAAATTATATGATCGATTCGTTTTAGTTACCTAAGATAATATATTTTGGGGTAATGGCTAAAAATGTTTCCCGACCGCTGATCCTCATCTCGCCCTATAAAAAAGACCTTTATTTGGCATACCTCTCAAGAAATACAAGCATCCCCCAATACACAATGCTCATAACAGCAAGAGCAAGAAAAAAAAATTATATACATAAAAAGAAAAATAAAGAGTACCTCGCCCTATATACAAGGGTTGTAAATAAAATAATGACAATACGGATTGAAATCAATTCATATTTAACCTACAAGTAATATTGCATTACATTCCTTCAATAATATAAAGAAAGTATTGCTATTTTGTCAATAAAACGCATCAAACTAGTGATACCAAAAGTGGATTAATGTGTAATGA
Source organism: Lordithon lunulatus (assembly GCA_963942505.1). NCBI lineage: Eukaryota > Metazoa > Arthropoda > Insecta > Coleoptera > Staphylinidae > Lordithon > Lordithon lunulatus. The sequence continues at coordinate 72,756,292 of OZ012666.1, forward strand.
ATGGCACTTGTGCAACATTTGTTTAAGCAAATTTTTTCATAGTTTCTCATCTAATATGTTGAGATATATTTGATAAAAATTACGACTATAGCATTTAAAAGTGCTATAACACTTTTTTCAAATATGTTGAGATAACCATGGAAAAAACTGCTTAAACAAATGTTGCACAAGTGATATTCATTACTAACTTCACTTTTGGGGTTATTACTGATTTTATAGGTTTAATTGACAGAGTAGCCAAACTTTCCTTATATTATTGAATGAATCTAATGCAATATCACTTGTAAGTTAAATATGAATTGATTTCTGTTTGTATTGCCATTATTTAATTTACAACCCTCGTATATAGGGCGAGGTGAGGATCAGAGGTCGGGGAACTTTTTTAGCCATTACCCTAAATTATATATATATATATATATATATATATATATATATATATATATATATATATATATATATATATATATATATAAATCGTCCTATATACGAGGGTTGTAAATAAAAAAATAGCACCGTATGGAATTTTTTTTTAATTTATCAAGGTGAAAGGTGCAAGAATGCAAACTTTTGCATGAAAATAATAAATAATAATAGACAAACAAAATATTTTTATTGAATTCTTTTCTTCTTCAGATTTTTGAAAAATTATGTTGTTTTTGTTTGCTACAATAACATCAACATTTTTGAGGCTTTTTGATGCAAGTCTTCGGCATTTAATTTTTCGTTTATGTCCATTAAAGTGAAAAACCCTAATTCACAAGGGTAGTTTGTTGCAAATGGCATCAACTTCTTTACTGTGTTTTCATATGCAATTTTGAAAGTTTATGCAGTTTTTGACACTCAAAAAGACGACAGAACTGCTCTGTTTTGAAACTTCTTTATTATCAGCCTCTCTCCTCCACTAATTTAATTGTTAGCCCATTTGGGGTAATTTATCCCGGTTCCCCGACCACTGGTCTAGATATATAATATTATAACGCGCTAAATTATTTATGAACGAGGGTTGTAAATAAAAAAGTAGCACAATAACTATATAATAACTTTATATATTAATCATATTTAATAATCCTATATCGACGGTTTAGCACAAGAAGGGCTAATCTATATCTAAGTTTATATAAACTTGTTCTGTTTAATATTTGCATTGGTTTGTGAGGTTTGGATTATGTATGGCAATTTTAAACAACTCAAGGATATTTATTTATTTTTCTTCGTATCGGCCAAGTGTGTCAGGTTCCTGCAGTCCGGTATTTTCGGTTGCGAAACCTCTTAGCGTCTGGGGAATACCTCTAAAAAGACGTGCGTGACTCACGGACGCCGTACGAACCTCCTGCATGTTGCGTAACGCCATTGTCCGCACCGAATCGGAGTGCTTGGTGTTGCGAAACGCAAGACACCATCGGGAATCCCTAATGCCGCGCATGACATTAACCAGTTCAAGTTCGACAAGATACTAATATCTATAAAGTTTATGAATATTTATAAAATATGAAGGGCTGAAAGAAATATTCGTACTTATTAGATATAAAATTCCCTTCAAACTCAAAATAAAATATCTCCTAATATACAACAACTTAAAATAAAATAGAAGACAGGGAACAAACCACAGCACCCCTCGATATCGTTAGCCCGAGATGGGAAATCACCTATAAATTCCGCGGCGAGGACAGAGGGAAAAAAAACATCCATCATATCTAAACAACTTCAAATGTTTTGTATTATTATATTTATATAGAATATGTAACTTTGTTTGAATACATGCAAATTTAAATTTAAAAAAAAAATGTTATTAAGACTCGAAGGAATTAATTGTTTGAATATATTAATGATATCCTCTAAAGTACAGATATTCTACCAATGTAAACAAATTTGTCTGAACTAAATTATGACTACTGTTGATTTTTAAAATGTGTTCATTGATGTATTGTGGCCAATTTCTTTTGTTTCAACTAATTTTATTTGTGGGATATAACGAGGCGCAAAATTTGGCATGACTAAATTGGTCGCGAGTTTCTCTGAATTAATCGTTGTATTGTATGTTAATTTAATAATGCGTGGGATGGTTTTCTTTTGAAAGAGCATTACTAGAAAACTGCCTTGTTATATTTTTTATTATTAATTATTTTGGTGTATTTTATTGGAAGTTACAGAAAGAGAAATTTTATCTGCTTTCACATAATATTATAAAATAAATACTTTAATTATTACACTCATCGAAAAATAACTGATTTGACAATGATAACACTTGTTTTTATAGATAGATAATACGCCCTTCATTTGTTTTATCTATGGATATAATAATGTTCTTCTCTTATTTAACCTAAAAATCACATAATTCTACACTGTTTTAAATTATAAAACAAATGAGCATAATTGTAATCATACGAACTATTTATTTCATTGTTTTATTTTATACATTACAGATGTGAGTTAACTTCAGTCTTCGTTTGTTTTCGAGCTTCTAGCATGCTTGGAACCATACTGTGTATGATAAATGGTGTAATAATTAATCAATAAACGTAATTTTGTTCCCTCCGTATTTACCGACGTTCCATGAATCTATCAATAGCTATTGAACCCATAAATATTCGTTGTTATGTCAACGATAAATACATTATCTAGAGAATGTAGTTACTTTAGATTCGCTCTATTGGAAACACTGAATAATTAAACAAAAGGTGTCATAAACGCCCCAATCGCAAGCGATAATATAAGTGTTGTGACATTTGTTTTGGCATATTCTGTCACAATGATGTTGTTAATTTATCCATTGAATAGCTTATGGGACCTATAAAGTTTATGGGATGTTGGTGAATACGGAGGTAACAGTAACAAAATTACGTTTATTTCAATTCATCATTTTCATTCTCGAGGAGCCGGTGATGTATTAATTCGTCATATTATAATAAATATTCTATACGAATAATTATTATAATATGAGGAATTAATTAATTTTTTTTTTCAAAACATCGTATTACTGTTACGAGCTGTTTTTATTTCAACTAATTGAAAGTGTTTTTAACCCTTTAGTGGTTTCACAAAAAAGCCATATTTTTAATCATTTATTTCTAGAGATCTAGTGGTAGCTTTTAGAAAACAAATACGTTAAATTGTACATATAGTGCCATTTGTTGTCTCCTTCTATAAATTATTAGTGTTAACATACTTTTCGATAATATTTATTTTAGGCCTGAAAGGGTTAAGCAATTATATATGGCAATATAATAATTTTAGAAAAGTAGTAGTACTACTACTTTTCTAAAGTGATTAACATACAAAATCAGGATTATATTCTTACGAAATTGTTAATTAAATTTAAAAATTCAACACCAAATTAAACTATTCTCTTATATAAACCGAATTAAAACAGATACACGTGCACACATAGAACGCAGTTGTAACAAAAGATTACCATCCGGGTCGTTGAACCAACCAACTTCTTGCGTGTGCATGTCGTCTACGCTTTTTTTTAAATAAATTCTTCTTTCACCATGATTGCAGTTGCAACGGTTTTTAATTTAAACTACTCGACGCGTATCCGTGATCAAGCCACACTATGACTCAAGGGATTCCCCGCTTTCCCTTTCAACGGTCACGACCGATCGACTCGACGAACATTATTATGCAATGGAATAAATAATTAAGATAACTATTGAGATGTTTTAAACTGTATATAAATAACCACTCTAAAAACAGTTATTTATACAAAGAGCGTTTGATTGATAAATAACTTTCATATCGTTTTACCAGTGGTACTATTTAAAACAGTCATTCGTAAAGGGGGAATCGGAATAGTAATTTACATTATTAGTGCAGGAAGGCAAGTTTCCCGAATGAGCGAATGTTTTTACAGTACGAGCCGAAGGCGAGTGTTGTATTAAGAACGAAATCGAGAAACGGTCTTATCGCACGAATAATGTATATTTATTTTTTGTACGAATATATACTTAATATTTATTTTTGTGCTCATTTCCTGCATTAATTTGGGTGCGGGAAATACTACTTCCCACACTAGTGCGGGAAGTAATCAGTGTTGCCAACTTAAAATTTGGTACCAATGTAAATGTGTATTTATAAATATATGAGTGCATCCAATGACAACGTACACCTCTTATACTTCAAATAACATTAAAATTAACGCTTTGGTACTGAATAAATACAATTTTGAAGAAAATATAGACCTTAAATTATATGGAATTGGTAGTGTGACATAACCTATTTGGCATTCTTATATCTATAAATACACATTTACATTGGTACCGAATTTTAAGTTGGCAACACTGGCTACTTCCCGCACTAGTGCGGCAAGTAGTATTTCCCGCACTCAAATCAATGCGGGAAATGGCTTGTCTTAGGGCATGAGTACAAACAAATATTTGTGGGGTCGCATAAAATTGATTGCCATCATTCGGGATGTTCTTCTACGCATACTGATTCGTTCTTTGACATTTTTAGTGGAAAAGAGTGTCGCGGTGAAACCCTAATTTAAATAGCAATTTCCATAATTGTTACGCAACGCACCAAAATAAACGCCCGCGTAAAATAAAATAAAACATTCTGCGAAGTGCGAATTCGTTAAACAAACTTTCTTCGGTGATGCCACCGAAGGTGGTTGAATAATTTTTACATAATTGCTAGGCTACTTTCTCATATTCGCATATTAACGCACTATTGCAAATTAAAACGGTACCAGATTTGATTGAGTTATAAAACAATCTGTTGTAAATAAAAATTATGCTTCTTTACAATATTTCAAGTATTGACTATCTTCCTCTTCAAGTGCCTATCCTCTGTGGATGTTAATTATCACATTCAGCCACGAAACAAAAATTATAAATAAACAAACGATTCCAATGATAATTTGTAGAAAAATGCCTGCAAAAAAAATCAGGACTATAATAATTTATTTTAAATCTTAAATTGCTAATAACTTTTTGATGAAGGGTGGACAATTGGAAATTTTGAGGTGGACAAAAGTGAACAAACCTTTTCCGCTTAAAAAATAAAATAAAAATTTCATCATATTATTATATTATATTATAAGACCTTCCATGAGGTTATCTAGTGCCTCTTTAAATAGGTTCTGATTAAGAATTAATTTATATCGGTGAAAATACACTTCTCTTCACTCTAAATTCTTCTGACGTTTGGTCTTCTACTAGAGCTAGAGATAGAGCTATAATTGTTAAAATAAATATCTGTTGTTTGAATTAATTACGTAATTAATTTAATATAATAAATTTAAGATTTCTCAAAAATCTCAAAGTTGTTCAGGTGCAAATTATACACCAATTATGAATCTATAAAATCTCTATACATATAGACCGTTCAATATTTTATATGAATATTTTTATACATTTATTATTTATTCATGTAAGAAACGATAAAATAGTTTTCCTGTAACAAATCTATTTCTTTTTTCGTGAATCTTTATGCCATCTTTCCGGTCTGTGTATGTGCAGTGGTTACAAGCGGTCGATTTTAACAATAAAATAACTTTCTCCCGGATCTTGTCCGAAGACACACCGCCGTTACGCCCTTGTTGTTAGTTACACAATGCTGCAATCGTAAAAGAGAGTAATTAAGTGAATTAACCTCATTTTTAAGCAATTCGTTCGTGATTATAGTCAAATAAACTCTTTACTTGTATATTATGAAATGTTTAAAGATACAGACTCGAAATACGAAATAAAAATATATAATAATAAATCTTAATGTACCAATTTTTCGAACAAACAAAGCAAATTCATTTTTTTTTATTAAAAACAATAGTAATTTACATTATTAGTGCAGGAAGGCAAGTTTCCCGAATGAGCGAATGAGTTTACAGCACGAGCCGAAGGCGAGTGCTGTATTAAGAGCGAATTCGGGAAACAGCGAATTATCGCACGAATAATGTATCTTATTTTTTGTACCAATAATTACTCAATATTTATTTAAAGTTATTTAAAGTTGTTGTGACAAATAAGTTATGTCACACTACCAATTACATATAATTTAAAGTCTATATTTTCTTCAAAATTGTATTTATTCAGTACCATATTGTTAATATTAATAATAATAATATAATAATAAATATTAATATTTTTAATGCTATTTGAAGTATAAGAGGTGTACGCTATCCCTCCATGCATTCTCATATTTATAAATACACATTTACATTGGTACCGAATTTTAAGTTGGCAACACTGGCTACTTACCGCACTAGTGCGGGAAGTAGTATTTCCCGCACCCAAATCAATGTGGGAAATGACTTGTCTTAGGACATGAGCACAAAAAATACTTTCCCAACGTCAGATTTTGCTGAAAATCAGCACCGTTCTTGATCTCAAAAATATAAATAATTGTAACAAAATAGTTTATTTTGACTATATCTGATGACTTAAAAATTAAAAAAATAGCAAATAGAAAACAGGAACACGATACTTCCCTATACAGCTGTTCGGGAAGTAAAAAAGTAAAATTATAAATGTAATTAATAAATCATTCCATCAAGCCACGAGTCGCCACTGCTACAAGTACTAATGAATAAATTAAGCATTTGAATATGTATTAAAAAATATAATACAATATGCAACTCTATATACACATTCGTCCGTTTTGAAACATACTGTATTCGCTTAGTATAATCAATAATCAAGTTTTCTTTGCATAAAAACATTTTTATTATTTATTGTTTTGGCTACTGTGGATAGATGTCGCCTGCTGTCACAATTACGATATTTTTAAGAATATCTTGAAAGTATTCATATTTGAAAAGCAAAACTGTTTTTTTCTTCATGTATACGACACTACTAAAAATATGATTATATACAATATAAACTACTATTACAAATTATAGCATTTGCTAGCTATTTACATGTTTTCTCCATTGTGGGCCATGTACTTTAGTTGTCCCGATTTTATGTTTTCGTGGCCCGGAGCCTTTTCACATGTAATAACTAAAATTAAGCGCAGGAAAGAAACCTCTAATACTAATAGATATAATTGATTCTTGATTATTTATCACTAAGCTATTTGTTTTGTAATTGTTTTTATTGATCATATAAGAGCATTTATTTCTATCAGACTGCATTTTAAAAACGTGTTTGTTTTATTTTTTGGTTACTGTGTTTACGCACTTCAAGACCTTGATATTTATAAAAGGCCGCACCTATTGGCGAGCTCCAAATCCGGATATCGAGACAGAAAAAGTAAATCTTTTTACATTTTTACATTTAAATTTGCTACTCTTGGTCACAATCACAGACAATGCTTATACAGTAAACTATATAAATATCCCACAATAAGTCTAATAGTGCCATCCAACATGTTTTGAAATAAAAAATGAACGTCAGCTAGTTCTAAGCGAAAACCGGCCTCAAATAATAGTAATTATAAACTTCAAAGTAAAATGCTTACAAAGTTAAAAACCTTATCTATTTGCTATCAGACTAATAAATAATAAATATTTATTTATTTATTAGTTTTACCACCACCGTATTCATCGACGTTCCATATATCTATCAATAGCTATTGAACCCATAAATATTCGTTGTTATAGCAACAATAAATACATTATCTAGGGAATGTAGTTACTTTAGATTCTCTTTATTGGGAACACTGAATAATTAAACAAAATGTGTCATCCCATAAACTTTGTAGGTCCCATAAGCTATTGAATGTATACAATGAAAATGACAGAATATGCCAAAACAAATGTCAAACCCCTTGAATAGTGCTCGCGATTGGAGCTTTGATGACACCTTTTGTTTAATCATTCAGTGTTTCCAATAGAGAGAATCTAAAGTAACTACATTCCCTAGATAATGTATTTATTGTTGCTATAACAACGAATACTTATGGGTTCAATAGCTATTGAAAGATTTATGGAACGTTGATGAATACGGGGGTGTGTTTAGTCGAATCGTACAATTAGTGAGTGTATGTGATAAAAATTATGCAATAATTTCTATTCTTCTTTATTATTGCATGCTGTTCCTATACTAAACAAAATAATAACAGGCGCAATGGCCGCAAGGTGAAGGTTGCGTACATCTCGAAAGTGAGAGTTATTTGGCGGGTCGGGTTATTGACTCTGAAGCAACAATACATCTTGTATGTTTTATAAAAAATCCATCAGTTACAAATATTAATAAAATCCTCGTGCTCATGAAATATTCAGAAATTTAAATGCTATTACACATTTGCACAATATGCGACTAAATTTCAGTATACATATTGCAGGCTGAATGTATGAATTTTAAAACAATATCGCTAAAAGCTGTTGTACTTGTATTAAATAAATCTCAAACTAATAAATAATCAATAAATAAAACGAATTTTTCTTTGTTTTTATCACTTGTTTATTACTGTTTGCGAATATTTTCAGCTATGCTCTAGCCATTATCAAGCTAATCCGATGACTGACGAGCTGTTTAAAGTGTACCTGTATTTATACAACGTTAAATTTTATAAAACCCCCAAACGAGACTGCCCTTAAAAAAAACCAAAATTGTAAAAAGCTCATAAAAATATATATTTTAGGCGAGTTACACACCAACACAAACTGCACGAAACAAGTAATAAACAAGTGATAAAAACAAAGAAAAATTCGTTTTATTTATTTATTATAATGAATTATCACAAAGTAGATGCCGATTCAATCCAATATTTTATAAATAATCATTTATTAGACTGAAAAATAAACAATAAAAGCTATTTTTCTCTCTGTTGATTTCTTTTTGTCCTTATTTATGATTAAACTTGCATGTTTTGTGATTGGAAATTTCTTTACCTTCCATATATTGGCATGTGTGATCTCTATAACACACATATGATAGTGACAGTGACAGTGACAGTAGTAAAGTTGTCATTTGTTTCAATAGCTATGGTTATATTATGTCTAGTTTATGGATCTGTTATTGTTTTTAGTCTTTAAACGTACGCACTGTACAACTAAATTCCTTCTCATACATCGTTACACCTCCTTATTTGGTTCTACAAACCAGACGGACATTAATACAAGTTTTCGTGCAGTTTATTTTTTCCTCGGCACAATTAAAATACGTAGTCGTCCTTCTGGGGTCGTGCTATTTAAACACGCACAACATCCCCAAACAGTGTTAGTAGCAACACAGACCTAGACATGTTCAAACTGGTGGTGTTGTCCGCTCTCGTGGCGCTTGCCGCCTCCAAGCCGCACGTCGCTCTACTCACTTCGCCGCTGCTGGCAACCGCCACCAGCTATCAAACCCGTACGGATATTATCAACAAACCTCTGGTTGAAGTTAAGAACGTGCTGCCGTTGGTGGAGATCAAACACGAGGAGCCGAAGAAAGAGGAGCTGAAACCGATTGAGCTGCATGCGCCGGCGATTTTAACGTATAATGCTCCACTGGCGTGGTCGTATGCGCTCACAAAGAATTTGCATTACACTGAAAAGGATTTGTTAGCTGGTTATGCGCATCATATCATCAAGCCGGATTTGGGAGCTTATGCGGCTCCTGCGTTGAATTTTGCACCAATTGAGCATAGTTTGGAGTTTAAGGCGCCTCTGTATGCATATGCATCTCCTTATTACTACTACGCGCATGGTGCTCAACCGTTGTACGTTGAACATAAGCCGATCATTGCTGAGGAAGCTGAGAAGAAGCCGGCGGAGTAGTTTGATTTGTTGTAATGAGAAATAAACTACTAGTTTTTCTTTTTGAAGGCATTGAAAATAACTATGATTTTATTTGTTGGTCCCTATCCAAATTTATCTGTAATATCAACGATATAATATAATTATTTCGGTAGTATTTACAAATAAATGATTAAAATTAAATTAGTGAATTATTATAGTTTGTATTTCGCGCCAAAACATTAACGTGAAAATAGATATTGTTCGTTGCCAACTTGATGCCTTCCAGTTTTACACGTGGCCACCTGATGGCTTTTGTTTTGGCTTCGTCGTTCATACAGGGTATATTTTTAGAATTATATTTACTTTGATTGCGATTGTCGGTAAATATATCGCCAACAATTATTATAGTTTGAATTTCGGGCTAAAACATTAACGTGAAGATAGATATTGTTCGTTGCCAACTTGACGCCTTCCAGTTTCACACAAGGCCACCAGATAGCCTTTGTTTTGCCCTCGTCGTTCATGCAGGGTTCATTTCTAGAATTATATTTACTTTGTTTACGATTGTCGTTAATTGTATCGCCAATGCAGCCCAACTCGGCGTAAAGTACACGAAATAATTTATATTGGCGTTTTAACTGACTTATATCTTATCTAAAACGATCTTAACAATTGAGTATGGCATAAGTCAGTAAACACGACAATATAAATTATTTCGTGTACTTTACACAGAGTTGGGCTGCATTGGCATTACAATTAACGACAATCGTAAACAAATTAAATATAATTCTAGAAATGAACCCTGCATGAACGACGAGGGCAAAACAAAAGCTATCTGGTGGCCTTGTGTGAAACTGGAATGCGTCAAGTTGGCAACGAACAATATCTATCTTCACGTTAAGTTTTGGCGCAATATTCAAGATATAATAAATAGATATAATATAAAACATTTATTTTAAAATAATAATACACATATTTATAATTTATATAAATAATAATTTCAAATGTAGGTCTGCATCTCGATATCTCAGCCTCGATTGTATTTGTAGAAATGAAAATAAAACAAGAATAATATTAATATTTGTTAACATTTACATAAATGCATACAATAATACGTGAATCCTAGATAGAGTGTTCTAGGATTCATGTATTATTGTACATATCTATTTATGTAAATGTTGCACACAATAAAACCGCCATATTAGTTTATGTTTTCACGAAGGTTATGTAGTAAACAAATGAAATGTAATCCTAGAAATGAACCCTGCATGAACGACGCGGGAAACAAATGCCATCTGCTGACCAAGTGGCATGCATGAAGTTGGCAACGAACAATATCTATCAGATCTATCTTCACGTTAATGTTATGGCGCAATATTCAAAATATAATATTGCACACATTTTATTTTAATCATTTATTTTAAAATAATAATACAAATTTTTATAATTTATATAAATAATAATTTCAAACGGAGGTTTGCATCTCAATGTTCATCCTCGATTGTATTTGTAGGAATGAAAATATGATACAAAACAAGAACAATATGTTCTTCATTAACATTTACATAAATTTATTATAAATTATTAACAATCACAATTTTTAAAACAGTTGTAAATTAGTGGCAACTTTTATTCGTATTGGAAATACCATGTTGATGAATTACAAATTTTCAATTAAGTTCAGCAACGTTCCATACATCTTTTAATAGTTATTGAACCCATAGGTATTTGTTGTTATAGTAACATTTCATACATTATCTAGAGAATATAGATTTTCTCCATTAGAAATCCTGAAAAATTACACATAAGGTGCCATCAAAGCACCAATCACAAGCACTATTCAAGCTGTTTGACATTTGTTTTGGTAATTACTATCACAGATGAGACTACACCGAATGGTAAAAGTCAAATAATTACTGTCACAATGACGTTTTCAATTTGTCCATTCAATAGTTTATAGTATTGATTAATCATCATATGATTAATCAATGTTTATAAAATGTTTGTTAATACGGGAATTAGCAGCCAACAGTTGGCAACCCTTCACCATACTAACCTCAAATGTGTCAATTTGTTTGTCAACGTAGCGCCATCTCTACTCATACAGTAAATATAAGGGATGGAATACATTCAATATAATTCAAACAAAATATGTTCTTTTTCAACGATCACAAAAATTTATTTTACACATTAATAGGTTTTTTCAGTAATTTTCTACATTTTTTTGTACAAATTATTTTTCAATTTGAAAAGTATTATTATTTTTTTTTGTATGTGTTGGGGGGTTAATTGTTGTCGACGAATGCGCCCTCCTTAGTAGACGATGCTTCCATGGACTCCGTGCACGCCGTAAGTCAAAGCGGGTGCAGCGACTACACCATGATGGGCAAGTACGGGGGCGGCGGCATAAGCGGCTACTACTGGTGCGTGTACGATGGGGGCGGCGTGTACTACAGGTGCGGCTAAAGCTGCACTGTGCACCACCGAGCTGCTCTGGTGGCTGATGGAGGTGGGCACGGAGCCGACGACAGCAGCGCTGTAGGCGAGTGGGGCGTGCAGGAGGCCAGGGCGGGCGGCGGCTACGGCCAGGAAAGCGCACAACACCACCAATTTGAACATTTTTAGGTCTGTGTTGTTTTCGTCGACGGGAAGCTGACTGATGTCTTCTGCAGCACCGCGGGCCGGTTTTATAGTGGTCTTGTGGGGCCGAAAAAAAAAGGAGCGCGCAAGGTTGACCTCGGTGCGGCTTTTTGACATACGCGGAAATGATCGGTTTACGAAACCTTACTAGGGGGGCTTGAATTACTGGCTTTGAGCTTTTTTTTGTTGTTGTTGTTCGTACTTTTAGCTGTAGGTGGAGATATATACAATAAGCCGCAAACCTGCTCATGCAAAACAATAACGACCACACCTAAATATAAATGATACGTTACTAATAAATAGGATTTATGGGCTATTAAATTATAAACAAACATAATAATAAAAATATCTGGTTTGGGCACAACACACGTTTTTCCGACTTACATTAACTTTTATCACTTTTTAGATTAATTTTTCTGATATTCAGACATGAGAAAATGCATATTTCGATACATTTTCATACATTTTCATACATTTTCATACATTTTCATACATTTTCATACATTTTCATACATTTTCATACATTTTCATACATTTTCATACATTTTCATACATTTTCATACATTTTGATACATTTTGATACATTTTGATACATTTTGATACATTTTGGTACATTTTGATACATTTTGATACATTTTGATACATTTTGATGCATTTTGATACATTTTGATACATTTTAGTCCATTTTGACATATTTTGGCACATTTTCTCATACATTCCAGCGCATTTCTAACTTGTCTCACGTTTTCTCATATTTTCCCACATGTTCTTTAATTTTCCCACATGTTTTCACATTTTCCCACTTTTGTCACATTTTCTAACAAATTTTGTCGTGATCCTTTGTGCCGGATTCCCGAAATTTTGTTTACAGACAGACAGACATACATACATACACACAAACACACAGACATCTCAAAAACGGGGTTATTCAACATCATGTATATATAATATCGGTGTTGTTGGGTAATTTCGATTTTTTTTTTTACTATACAAAAAACTTTAACTCAACAACATGTGACTGACGTTGTCTATGGATGAAGTCAGTTTATATTTACTGAAAAAAGTTATAAATATAAGTAATTTGATTTTACAACGTAGTATGTCATGATATTGCACATTGTTTTGACAAATGAAGTGCGAAAAGATCCACAACGGCCATTAAAAACAAATATACTAATACATATTTATATTTAATTTGATTTAAAATATTCCCGCCGTTTTCATACCTACGGGTATGTGTTCGTTAGATGGCAGCACATACAGCAACAAAAAAATATACCAGCAACGAGTGATTTATTTATTTATTTACTTATCTATAGCTGTAACTGCATGACGTGCCATATATGACACAAGCCCTTATTTGTAAAATAAATGTTTAAAATTTTATTATTATTTTTTTAAATTATTTTTGCCATAATTCATATGATTAAAATATATTGAATTTATTTGTTTTAATTAAATGTAATTACTTCTAAAACAATTTAATGTGTTTCAAATGTAAATACATAATTACTGCAAATCAAACTCAGTCTACAGTGTAACACACTCAAAGCGCAAATATTTCAGTGTATGTATTTACATCTAAAACACATTAAATTGTTTTAGATGTAAATACATACACTGGAATATTTTCGTTTTGATTGTATTACACTGTAGATTGAGTTTGATTTGCAATATATTTCGGTACTCGATTTAATAATCGAAAAACTGTTTGATATTAAACGCACGCATACGTGCAAACACGTACGATACAGCAGTGTCTTGCAGACAATTGGCCCGTTAATTCGGGCACGTCGAGCGGAACGATCGCGCGTTATAATCGGCAGGCCGGGGCGCCGTTGAATACAGATCAATAATGCGTAATTGCATTTGCCCATTCTTGCGCGTTATGACACGACGTGAATGATACAGCACCATGAGGTATTTGTTAATTATGGCGATTGGGCAATCCGGAATATCTGTAGGCCGTTTCTGTTGTCTAGTGGGGTCGGCTGGTGAAAAAGATTAGTCGGGTTAATAATATTTTGAATCTTTTGCAGTTTGTTTGAAAATATTATAGAACGACTTTTAACACCTTTAACTTGTTATGATTATGTAATTGGTGATCAACTGAGGATGATTTTTAATCAACAAAAAGATTATTATTAAATCAAAATACTTAGTAAGCTAATTAAATCTGTCATCTGTCATCTGTCATCTGTCATCTGTCATCTGTCATCTGTCATCTGTCATCTGTCATCTGTCATCTGTCATCTGTCATCTGTCATCTGTCATCTGTCATCTGTCATCTGTCATCTGTCATCTGTCATCTGTCATCTGTCATCTGTCATCTGTCATCTGTCATCTGTCATCTGTCATCTGTCATCTGTCATCTGTCATCTGTCATCTGTCATCTGTCATCTGTCATCTGTCATCTGTCATCTGTCATCTGTCATCTGTTATCTGTCATCTATCATCTGTCATCTGTCATTTGTCATCTGTCATCTGTCATTTGTCATTTGTCATTTGTCATTTGTCATTTGTCATCTGGCATCTGGCATCTGTCATCTGTCATCTGGCATCTGTTATCTGGCATCTGTCATCTATCATCTGTCATGTGTCATGTGTCATCTCTCATCTGTTATTAAGCTACAACATGAAATATTTCTATAAATCGAAAAACGATAAATTAATAAAATTGTTTTTATCATAGAAAGTATCAGATGAATAGTTTATTAATTTATGTTTAATTCGTAAAAAACAATGCGTGAAACAATGTAGTGCAGAGTTCAAGAAATTGTGAACGGGCATAATGTGGTTACTGTCATCTGTCGTTTGTCTTCTGTCATATGTCACTTGTTATCTGTTATCTGTTATCTGTCATTTCTCATCTGTCATTTGTTATCTGTCATTTGTCATCTGTCATTTGTCATCTGTCATTTGTTATCTGTCATTAACTTAAAACATGCAAATTTCTATAAATCAAACAAGGATAAATTAATGAAATTATTTTAAACACAGAAAAACTGGGAAGACAGTGTGGGGTAGATATAAATCATTTTAAATAGTGGACGGTTGTAGTTTGGTTGGTGGGGGGACACCCGCCCACCCCACCTTTGTTCACATAGTTTTTTTCAATGGATATAGTCGATTTACATTGTTTAACCAACTCCAAAAAGAGTGGTATCCTATGAAAAAACTATGCGAATGATGGTGGGGTGGGTGGGGGGGCCCATACCAACCTCACTACGCTCGTCCACTATTTGTAATCACTTGAACTCTGCACTACATTGTTATCCTTAATGTCTATCATTCAATTAGTTTAGTTTATTAATTTATGCCTAATTAATAAAAAACAATGCGTGAAACAATGTAGTGCAGAGTTCAAGTCATTCGAAATTGTGAACGGGCATAATATGGTTACTATCATCTGTCGTTTCATTAATTTATCCTTGTTTGATTTATACAAATTTGCATGTTTTGGGTTAATGACAGATGACGGATGACAGATGACAGATAACAGATGACAGATGACAGATGACATATGACATATGACAGATGAGAGATGAGAGATAACAGATCACAGATGACAGATGCTGTCATCTGTTATCTGTCATCCGTCATCTGTCATCTGTCATTAACCTAAAACATTTGCAAATTTGTATAAATCAAACAAGGACAAGGACATTTTAAATAGTGGACGGGTATAGTTTGGTTGGTCGGGGCCTAAACTAATTGAATTATAAACATTTAAGGATGACAATGTAGTGCAGAGTTCAAGTCATTAGAAATAGTGGACGGGCATAGTGTGGTTGGTATGGGCCACCCACCCACCCCACCTTCGTTCGCATAGTTTTTTTCAATGGATACACTCGATTTACATTGTTTAACCAACTACAAAATAGTGTTATCCCATGAAAAAAACTATGCGAACTAAGGTGGGGTGGGCGGGTGGCCCATACCAACCACACTACGCCCGTCCACTATTTCTAATGACTTAAACTCTGCACTACATTGTTATCCTTAAATTTCTATCATTCAATTAGTTTAGTTTATTAATTTATGCCTAATTAATAAAAAACAATGCGTGAAACAATGTAGTGCAGAGTTCAAGTCATTCCAAATTGTGGACGGGCATAATGTGGTTACTGTCATCTGTCGTTTGTCATATGTCATCTGTCATCTGTCATCTGTCATCTGTCATCTGTCATCTGTCATCTGTCATCTGTCATCTGTCATCTGTCATCTGTCATCTGTCATCTGTCATCTGTCATCTGTCATCTGTCATCTGTCATCTGTCATCTGTCATCTGTCATCTGTCATCTGTCATCTGTCATCTGTCATCTGTCATCTGTCATCTGTCATCTGTCATCTGTCATCAGTCATCTATCATCTGTCATCTGTCATCTGTCATCTGTCATCTGTCATTTGTCATCTGTCATCATTCTTTTCATTCTGCGTTGAAGCATCGTTTATTTTTCTCACCTTTTTTTGCCCATTGTTTTCTCTGCTACGTTTGTTACTAGTGCCCTTATGTCTCATATTATTTCTATTTAAATAAAATTCAAGATTCTTTTTTGCAAATTACTCGTTAAACAAGATCAATATGAAATTTTATCGCCATTTTCGATTTAGTCATTAAATTTATTTATTTATTTATTAAATAATTATGAATTTATATATATATATATATATATATATATATATATATATATATATACATATGTGTGTGAGTGTGTGTGAGTGTGTGTGAGTGTGTGTGTATGCTGGCCCTTTCTACCACAGTGTGGTGTAAAGATTTGAATTTTCCTCTATTCTTTTACTATTAATTTATAAATGTATAATATTCTGTATTATGCGTTACTTTTGTTACAGGCTGTATAAATAGTAAAGCATATTTTATCTAATAAATTATCCATAAATTGTTTTTAATACAAATTATAATATTTAAACTAATATATTAGTTTGGTTTTATAATCACATACTTAGTGTGGCTCGATTACATTACATGCATGTCGCGCAAGAAGCGAAACCAGTAAAACATGCATTATTCACCAGAAGAAAAAAATAAGCGTAATAACGCGGTAAATTATTCTCTCCGCAAAGTAGATCAGTGTCGGCTTGGGCAACGACTCGAATGAAATCGCGCGTGCTGTTATTGTTGATGTTGGGAAAATTGAATGAAAATTAAATTTAGTTGCGTCGCTTCTGTTGCAGACTATTGTGAAAGGGATCACATTTATTTTAGCCTTCAGTGGACATTTTTTTTTGCGAGAATATCAGAAAAATTGTACCGGTATCGTGTTCATAACTCGTTTTCGAGGTGCGCGCTTGTTTAATGCGATTATCACGTTTGTCTGCCGGCAAACGTGTTGGGTAGCAAGTTCTCAGTTTCGTGGTTTGCGGAATTTAATTTAAAAATTGCTCGCTATATTTCCTGATATAATCAATTATACACTAATCATGGACATAGTTATTGAATATTTTTATTTCCCACGAGTAATTGAAATTAATATGATGAAATATAATCGCTGTGGATTTATTAAAAACTGAAACTAGCAATAGAATCGCGGGTTTGCATAGCACTTAATATTTTGCGATTCACCTCTCACAGTTATTTTTA
The DNA here is from genome assembly GCA_963942505.1 of Lordithon lunulatus. Lineage (NCBI taxonomy): Eukaryota > Metazoa > Arthropoda > Insecta > Coleoptera > Staphylinidae > Lordithon > Lordithon lunulatus. The sequence goes on from OZ012666.1 coordinate 72,774,141, forward strand.
GAGTTTTTCTGAGAATTTAAGGCAAATACCAAGTAATTACACTTCTCACTTGTCACTTACCACTTGTCACTAATCATTTATTAATTATATTGGATTTTAAAAGGTTATTATCATCTGTCATCTGTCATATTTCATCTGTCATATGTCATCTGTCATCGTATCATTTATCATCTGTCATTTATCATCTGTCATCTATCATCTGTCATTTATCATCTGTCATCTATCATCTGTCATTTATCATCTGTCATCTATCATCTGTCATCTGTCATTTATCATCTGTCATCTGCGTGAAGCAATGTTTCAAGTCATTTGAAATCGTAAACGGGCATAATGAGGTTGCTGTCATATCTCAAATGTCATCTGTCATCTGACATCTGTCATCTGACATCTGTCATCTGTCATCTGACATCTGTCATCTGTCATTTATCATCTGTCATTTATCATCTGTCATTTATCAACTGTCATTTACCATCTGTCATTTATCATATGTCATCTGTCATCTATCATTTGTCATTTATCATCAGTCATCTGTCATCTGTCAAAAGTATCTGTCATTAACCTAAAACATGCAAATTACTATAAATCAAACAAGGATAAATCAATAAAATTGTTCGCATAGATTTTTTCAATGGTTACAGTCGATTTGGATTGTTTAACTAACTCCAAAAAGAGTGTTTTCCCATGAAAAAAACTTTGCGAACGAAGGTGGGGTGGGCGGGTGGCCCATACCAACCACACTACGCCCGTCCACTATTTCTAATAACTTGAACTCGGCATTGTTATCCTTAATTTTCTATGATTCAATTAGTTTACTGTATTAATTTATTGTTAATTTATAATAAAATGCGTCATTTGTCATTTGTCATTTGTCATTTGTCATTTGTCATTTGTCATTTGTCATTTGACATTTGACATTTGTCATTTGGCATTTGTCATTTGTCATTTGTCATTTGTCATTAACCTAAAACTTGCAAATTTCTATAAATCAAACAAGGATAAATTAATGAAATTGTTTTAATCCTAGAAAGTATGAGATAACAGTGTGGGGAAGACTATAAATCATTTTAAATAGTGGACGGGTATAGTTTGGTTGGTAGGGACCACCCGACCACCCCACCTTTCTTCGCATAGTTTTTCTAATGGATAGAGACGTTTTATATTGTTTAAACCATTCCAAGAAGAGTGTTATCCCATGAAAAAAACTATGCGAACGAAGGTGGGGTGGGCGGGTGGCCCATACCAACCACACTAGGCCCGTTCACTATTTCCAATGACTTGAACTCTGCACTACATTGTTATCCTTGATTTTCTATGATTTGATTAGTTTTGTTTATTAATTTATGTCTAATTCGTAAAAGAACTGCGTGAAACAATGTAGTGCAGATGTTATGATTAGGGAGAAGCTCAGAGTAACAGAAAACCTCTAAAAAACTGTGCAATGTGATTCACGAAAATTCGCCCCGAAGGGGTTCGAACTCAAGCTCCCCTATACTCAGTTCGAGACGAACGACGCCTCTAATCAATCGGCCACTGAGCTAGGTTAAAATATACTAAATAGTACGAAATAGATGATAGATGGTAGATGACATATGATAGTTATGACAGAAGACAGATGACAAATGACAGATGACAGATGACAGATGACAGATGACAGATGACAGATGACAGTAACCACATCACAGCACTCAATTTCATTATATAAATTTCTTTTAGACAAATTTAATTTTATAAATAATAATATACGGTACATTTTTGCAAAGACTCTAGTTCACATATTAAATTTAAATAAGTATTAATATATTTGGTTTTTCATGGCCGCTGCGAATCTTTTCGCACTTCATTTGTCAAAACAATGCGCAATATCATGACATACTACGTTTAATATTTACAACAATTGTTGAACAATGTGCTAAGCCCCCCAAATAAGTCAAGTTCATTGCAAAATATTAGGAATTCAAAGCATGCCAATATATATATTTTTTTTTGTAATGTAAATGTCGCAATCCGGTCAGGGTATCACCACCGCAACGGCCAGTGCGTCGGCGAAAACTAGTCTCGTTGCAAAAGCGCCGCAGCATTTTTCCGACTGACGGAAAATAAGCCGTGCCAAACAGAGCGTGACACTTTTGGCCAGTTGCAAAATTCAAGCCATATTTATGAGTCTCCTGTTTAACCTATTTGCATCGTTCCCATGCAGAACTACTAATAAAAAAGTCAACTTTTAGTACAATTCAACTTTTAAGGTTACAATCTTCAAAGAATTATTGTAACCACTGGCAATTAGCTCTTCATGACAGATGACACAGACCAACAAAACTATTACATGATATCAAATGACTTAAACTATGCACATTCACTATTTCAAACTACTTGAACTATATCAATTCACTGTTTAAAACGACAATAAACTGTCATTTGTTTTCAACCATAGAAGTTATTCGCAGTAAACAAAAACAAAATAAAAGAATAAAACAATAACTAAACGACATTATTATATTATAAGTTAATGTTTTTGAAGGACATAGTTCAAGTCGTTTGAAATATTGTATGGATATAGTTCAAGTCATTTGATATCATGAATGGTTCAACTTAAAAGTGCTCCAGTTACCAAACGAATACAAATAAAAAAATCGAATTCTTGCTAGATTAACTCATTTCTACCACCAGTTAATGGATTCACCTCGAATTACATACCACCTTGTATAGTTCCAAACTGAAATACAAAACATTAAAACATTAAAAACATTAAAAACATTAAAAACATTAAAAACATTAAAAACATTAAAAACATTAAAAACATTAAAAATATTAAGAACATTGTTTAATTTTAGGCTATCTGGATATCCCTGATAGCCTAAAATTAAACAATGTTAAGTACAATACATAAGTTATGAATTATTTGACAAGTGATAGGATTGACAGATGAAAAAGAAAACGGTAAACGATTTTTTTTTTGTTTGACAGAATTGACTGATGAAATAAAAACAGTCGACATTTTTTTTAGTGGCAAACAAAGAATAAAAAACAAAAGTGACAAGTGACAGAATGGACAAATGAAATATAAACAATCGTCATTTTTTTTTAATGTGAGAAACAAAGAATAAAAAACAAAAAAGACAAGTGACAGCATTGACAGATACAATAAAAACAGTAGAATTTTGTTGAAATGGCAAATAAAGAATAAAAAAACAAAAGTGACAAGTGACAGAATTAACAGATGACAGAAAAACAGTAGACATTTTTTATAAAGTGACAAACAGAATAAAAAACAAAAGTGACAAATGGCAGAATTGGCAGATGACATAAAAACAGAAGACATTTTTAAAGTGACAAACAGAATAAATACATAAGTGACAAGGGACAGAATTGACAGATGAAATAAAAATAGTAGAAATTATATTGAAGTGGCAAACAAAGAATAAAAAAGCAAAAGTGACAAGTGACAGAATTAACAGATTACATAAAAACAGTAGACATTTTTTAAAGTGACAAACAGAATAAAAAACAAAAGTGACAAGTGGCATAATTCGCAGATGAAATAAAGAAACAGTACGAATGTTGTTGAAGTGGCAAACAAAGAATAAAAAAACAAAAGTGACAAGTGACAGAATGAACAAATGACATAAAAATAGTAGACATTTTTTTTTAAAGTGACAAACAATAAAAAACAAAAGTGACAAGTGGCAGAATTGGCAGATGACATAAAAACAGAAAACATTTTTTAAAGTGACAAACAGAATAAATACATAAGTGACAAGTGGCAGAATTGGCAGGTGAAATAAAAAAAACAGTCGACTTTTTTTTAAGTTACAAACAGAATAAAAAAAACGAAAGTAACAAGTGACAGAATTGTCAGATTAAATAAAAACAATGACATCATTGACAATTGAAATAAAAACAGTTTTTTTTTTAAAGTGACAAAAGATAAAAAACAAAAGAAATTGTTTTAAGGAAATTATATAGAGACAACATTTTTGAAATCATCCTGTATATTGATCATGAAATAAAACGTAATATATATTTCTATACACATTTTATTGTTCCTTATAATTAGAACATTAATTAATCAGACTTCCCTTCAAATTATTAATTATTAATGAGCTGTTGCATTGCTCTTTTGTATGCCCCTTTGTTCCGTTCGTTTCCCTGCAAGGATAGCCCCTGCGGCCTGCTGCTTATTGGTAATTACTCCAAATTCTTGTGCGTTTCGTCACTAATACATACGTAGGTTAATACATACAACGCTCTTGTATGGAACTTTTTTTCTCTATCGAGTACGACCCTCGATCGGTTTCCTGCCGGCCGCCAAAACGGCGCTTTAAATAGCCCCGCCGGTGTCCAGTGCAAGCACAGTGTTCTTCAGCTCGAGAAACAGCACAGACCTATTGCAATTATGTTCAAATTGGTGGTGTTGTTTGCCGTCCTCGCCGTGGCCGTAGCCAGGCCCGGGTACTTACACGCATACGCTCCCTTGGCTACCAGCTACAACTCACGAGTGGATTACCACAGCGCTCCTTTGGTCAGCGTACACTCAGCCCCGATTATTGCTGCTACAGCATACGCTTTACCATCAGCAGTTAGCCACCAGAGTCGTGTGGATGTGCATAGCAGTCCTTTGATTGTTGCACACGCTGCTCCGTATCTTGCGCATGGTTGGTGAGGACTGGCAGCTCGACTGATACACTTGAAACTAACTACTAACTAAATTGTATAAAAAATCATTAAATGAAAAGTTAAATTTTATTTTATTATTTTATTTATTTTTATATTATTACTAGATGAAATACCCTTCAACCGATGGGGTGTGGTGAATGAATTATCCCTTCCACTCTTGTGAGCCTCTGTGACAACTATTTATATTATTAGTGTAAAGAAATTTTAGTTCTAATCGCAATTACTTTGAGGATTTGAACATCATTCTCGATTTTTTTTTTAAATTACTTAAAATATTGTTAGTATTTCAAAATACTGCAATTTGTAAATCGGCTGAGAGCCCGCGCTGTGAAAATTTTAGCAAAATCGGTCGACTAAAACAGAAGATTTCTCAATAATATCAATTTCCTATTATGCGCACATGGCATATGATAATTGCTAGTAATTAAATATTTATGATGTTACTAAAATGAGAAATTGAACTAGTTTCAACTTGTTTCAAGAAGAATTTAATTCAAGGAATCTAAATTTTCAAACCAGATTCTTTTTTACCACTTTTAGTGTTTTATTACCGCAACTGTTTAGTTTCTCGGATAGTTGCTAGTAAATCTACTTTTGTGTCGTTACTAATGTCAGAAATTGAACAAGTGTATACTTGTTTCTATGTGAATTTAATGGGGAATCTGATATTTCAAACCATAATTTTTGACCACTTCAAGTTTCTTAGTTATAGTCCCATTTTGGGATTTGTTAAAAAACAACAAATGTTGCAAGTAATTCTATTTTTCTGTTATTACAAATGTGAGAAATTGAACAAGTTTAGACTTGTTTCAAAGTGATTTTAAAAGGATATCTGAATTTTCAAACCAAGATTTTTTACCACTTCCAGTTTTGTAGTTACAGGGGCTGTAACTACAAAACTGAGAGTCTTTGTTTTTACACAATGCTAATAGTTGCTAGTAAATCTAGATTTCTGTCGTTACTAGTTGAAAAAATTAACAGGTTTAAATTTATTTTAGAATAAATTTAAAGGCGAATTTGAATTTCCAAACCGGCATTTTTTTGTAACATCAAGTTATGTAGTTACAGCCCTATTTTGTATTTTGTTTTTAAAATAATCCGATAGTTGCTAGTAATTTCACTTTTCTGTCGTAACTAATGTGAGAAATTTAACATGTTGGCACTTGTTTTAAAGATAATTTAAAGCAGAAACTTAATATTTAAACCACAATTTTCAAAAATTCGAATTCAATTATCTTCAACTGCTTTTACTTTACAGCTCTTCAAAGTCAAAATTAGTATCATCGACAGCTACATTTAGAACAACCTTTTTTTATATAATTTTGGATTTTTATGTAATACTGTATTATTATTATTACTAATTATTTCTCGAACAGGAAAGTATGCTCATAGCGAAAAGAATCGAATAGTAAATTTTTATTTGTCTTTATATTTCACGGTGAAATAGACTATTTTTCGAATGTATATATGTGTATATATGTATATGTGTATATGTGTATATGTGTATATGTGTATATGTGTATATGTGTATATGTGTTTATATGTTTATATGTGTGTGTATGTGCGTGTGCGTGTGTGTGTGTGTGTGTGTGTGTGTGTGTGTGTGTGTGTGTGTGTGTGTGTGTGTGTGTGTGTGTGTGTGTTGTGTGTCTTGCTTGTTTCCTGAGTAGTTTCTTAAATTTTGATTTCATATTAATAAATTCTGAAAGTCATGTGGTGCCCACACCAAATATTTTCAATGATAAAAGTTTAATAATAATAAATGCTAAAATAGTGAGATGGTTGTCTAATTATTTTACCATTTATTATCAATATTTTATATATTTTTTCATTGGCAAAAACAAAACTATAAAATGAATTAAAAAATATGTGCTTTTGATAATGAAATCGAGTATTAACTAAAAAGGATAATTAATAAATCTATTATTATTATTGTATGCATTTATTTATATACACAAATCGGTTATACAAGTATCACAAAAGTTCATCACCAGTAGTTGCCATAACCTCCATGTCCGTAACTTCCATAGCCTCCATGCCCTCCATGTGCGTAACTTCCGTAGCCTCCATGCCCATAACTGCCAAGCCCTCCATGTCCATAACTTCCAATGCTTCCAAAATCGGACAGCCCATATCCACCATATAACCCTCCATGTCCATACCCATGGCCTCCATAACCGCTCAAAATGGGGCTATCGTGCACGTCGTACCTCGAACTATGAGAGTAAGCTGCTGCCGGCGACAAAATCGGTTCATGCAGCAACGAAGGAGCCACATACGTCACCACAGGCTTACTATGCACATCAATTCTACTACTATGACTGGTCGCAATGGGCACCCCATGTAGCCCTCCATGAAGATAACCAGGAGCTGCACAGACGAAAGCCACGACGGCGAAAAGCACCACCAAACGGAACATCTTCAAGCTGGATTAGTTGTACGTAGGTCTGTGCGTTGAATCGCTGACTGCCTTTAACATCCCACAAGATCCGTCTTTTATACAGCAAACACTTCGCACAACAATGAACACGCACAAGGCTTTTGTTGTTATTTTTTCGTGCGAAATTGGAGGATTGCGGTCACGCGTCGCGGCTTTTCTATGTGTATGTGTGTGAGACCAAGAGTTGTTGGGCAACAGGTGAAAAACGGACGCTTCGAGGGTCGCCGCCGAGTTGAGCTAATACGATTTTAATGCGCTCCGTTCCCAGAGTAATTAATTAGTGCTAAAGTTAAAGAGTAGTACTAATAATAATATAATTGTAATAATGATCTGGTTCATGTCCATGTAGTTAATTTAAATGACACTGGTGTTTAAGATGAATTTTCTGATATATCACATTACAGTTTACGCTTGTTATTTAAACTATGCTTATGCTATACCAACAACAACATAACAGTCATCTGTCATTTGTCAACTGTTATCTATCACCTGTTATCTGTCATCTGTCATCTGTCATCTGTCATCTGTCATCTGTCATCTGTCATCTGTCATCTGTCATCTGTCATCTGTCATCTGTCATCCACCCCACCTTTGCTCGCATAGTTTTTCTAATGGATACAGACGTTTTTTATTATTTAAACAATGCCAAGAAGAGTGTTATCCTATGAAAAAACTATGCCAACAAAGGTGGGGTGGGCGGGCGGCCCCTACCAACCAGACTATGCCCATCCACTATTTCAAACGACTTGAACTATGCACTACATCATTTCTCACATATTTTTTTACGAATCAGGCGTAAATTAATAAATGAAATTAATTAAATCATAGAAAGAAATGGATAACAGTGTAGTGTAGAGTTCAAGTCATTTGTGATAGTGGATGGACATAGTTTGGTTGGTAGGGACCACCCGCCCACCCCACCTTTGCTCGCATAGTTTTTTTAATGGATACGGACGTTTCATATTGTTTAAACAATGCCAAAAAGAGTGTTATCCTATGAAAAAACTATGCCAACAAAGGTGGGGTGTTCGGGCGGCCCCTACCAACCAGACTATACCCATCCACTATTTCAAACGACTTGAACTATGCACTACATCATTTCTCACATATTTTTTTACGAATCAGGCGTAAATTAATAAATGAAATTATTTAAATAATAGAAAGTAATGGATAAGAGTGTAATACAGAGTTCAAGTCATTTGAAATAGTGGACGGGCATTGTTTGGTTGAATATATTCATCTGTCATCTGTCATCTGTCATCTTTCATCTGTCATCTGTCATCTGTCATCTGTCATCTGTCATCTGTCATATGTTATCTGTCATTTTCATCTGTCTCTGTCATTAACCAAAATCATGCATATTTCTATAAATCAAACAAGGATAAATTACTGAAATTGTTTCAATGATAGAAAGTCTCAGATGACAGTGTGGGGCAGACTATATAAATCATTAGAAATAGTGGACGGGTATAGTTTGGTTGGTGGGGGACGCCCGCCCACCCCACCTTTGTTCGTATAGTTTTTTCAATGTATACAGTTGATCTACATTGTTTAACCAACTCCAAAAAAAGTGTTATCCCATGAAAAAAACTATGCGGACATAGGTGGGGTGGGCGAGTGGCCCATACCAGCCAGACTATACCCGTCCACTATTTCTAATGTCTTTAACTCTGCACTACAGTGTTATCCGTAATTTTCTATGATTCGATTAGTTTCGTTTATTAATTTATGCCTAATTTGTAATAAAATGCATGTAACAATGTAGTGCGAAGTTCAAGTCATTTGAAATCTGTCATCTGTCATTTGAAATCGGTCATCTGTCATCTGTCATCTGTCATCTGTCATCTGTTATCTGTCATCTGTCATCTGTCATCTGTCATTTACTTAAATCATGCATATTTCTATAAATCAAACAAGGATACATTAATTAAATTGCTTTGAACATAGAAAGTCTCAGATGATAGTGTGGGGTAGACTATATAGATCTTTGCAAATAGTGGACGGGTATAGTTTGGTTGGTGGGGGCCACCCGCCCACCCCACCTTTGTTCGCATAGTTTTTTTCAATGGATACACTCGATGTGCATTGTTTAAGCAACACTAAAGTGTTTTTCCATGACAAAAAAACTATGCGAACGAAGGTGGGGTGGGCGAGTGGTCCCCACTTTTTTTTTAATTTCTGCCTAATTTGTAATAAAATGCATGTAACAATGTAGTGCAGAGTTCAAGTCATTTGAAATTGTTAACGGGCATAATAGGGTTACTGTCATCTGTCATCTGTCATCTGTCATCTGTCATCTGTCATCTATCATATATTATCTGTCATCTGTCATCTGTCATCTATCATATATTATCTGTCATCTGTCATATATTATCTGTCATCTGTCATCTGTCATCTGTCATCTGTCATCTGTCATCTGTCATCTGCCATCTGTCATCTGTCATCTGTCATCTGTCTATCATTTATTTAAATCATGCATATTTCTATAAATCAAACAAGGACAAATTAATGAAATTGCTTTGAACATAGAAAGTCTCAGATGATAGTGTGGGGTAGACTATATAGATCATTGCAAATAGTGAACGGGTATTGTTCGGTTGGTGGGGGTTATTATTTTTTATTGTTTTTATTGATAAATAAATGGCATTTACATTTAATATAACAAAAAATTTGCAAAATAATTCTGGATCTGGCTAGTTGTTTCTTCAATCGAGTTCGTTATAATAATAGCGGTATGCGAGCTTGCCGGCGTATGTGTAGTCATATACACACAAATTGAGACATTTTCTGAAAATAGTCTATTTCGACTATATTAGCCATGAAACGTCAAGAAAATTCAAAATTAGCATTTCAGTATTAAAAATAGTACAATTAACCCTCGAAGAGGGAATTTAAACGCCATCTGGCGGCACGAAATCTAAATATGTAGACTGCTAAGAGGTGGGTTCACACTTATATACATTTCAGTATTGTTCGCGAAAACAATAGTTTCCCTATAAAACAGCTGTAGTGCTGTATTCGTAAATGAATAAATCTGCACCACTAATAATTTTTTTCTAGGAATAAATAAAATATATAGTTTGTGTTTGTTGTAAAATTTGGTTCTTTTCTTTAATAAATTATGGCATTTACATGGTGGGCAATAACAAAAAAAAATTGTTCTAAATTATTTCCGGGATCTGGTCATTGATATCAGTCGACGTCGCTTCAATAATAGCCGTAGGCGAGCTTGCCGGCGTATCCGTAGTCGGACACAACGGGGGCGGCGTACGCTGCGTGCGAGTACAAAGGAGCTGAGTAGGCGGCATAAGCGGGGGCGGCGTACGCAGCTACTACTGGCTTGCTAATCACATCAGTCCTGCTCTGGTGGCTTACTGCTGAGGGTACAGCGATGGCTGGAGCGGTGTAAGCGACATGAGGGGCGGTGTAAGCTACAGCTGGAGCAGCGTAGGCGGTGTAAGCAGCCACAACAGGCTTGTTGATCACATCGGTTCTGCTTTGGTGGCTTACAGCTGTTGGTACGGAGTACGCAGCGTGCAAGTACCCTGGAGCGGCGGCGGCTACGGCCAAAAGAGCGGACAACACCACCAATTTGAACATTTTGGTTTTTTTGTTAAAAGGTCTGTGTTGTTCTCGTCGACACGAAAAGACTGATGCCAAACTGTGGAGCTGCAGACCGATTTATACCCGGGCTAACTGTGCGGCGACCTTCTGGTCATTGCCGTCACTGGCCCGGGCGCACCTTCAATTCTCTTTCAGACCGTATTAGTTATATTGTAATTATAATTTGTACAAGATTATTATGTGTTGGTTTAAGCTGTGTAAAATCTTTCTTCCTGTTCGTGCATTGGAAAAATACCAATCATGCAATTATATTTCTACCAGAATAATAATGGAATGTTTAATTTTTATTATTCTTTCCGAATATAGCACTACAGCAATGCTGTATTCGGGATAATTAATAAAAATAATAAGGAAGAAATTGTTTTCGTGAAAAAATTGGAATTGCTAATTTTGACTTTTGTTCATGTTTCATGACTTTCCTTGTTGGAATAATGTCTGTGTGTGTATGTATGTATATATGTATGTATGTATGTATGTATGTATGTATGTATGTATGTATGTATGTATGTATGTATGTATGTATGTATGTATGTATGTATGTATGTATGTATGTATGTATGTATATATATATATATATATATATATATATATATATATATATATATGTGTGTGTGTGTGTGTGTGTGTGTGTGTGAATTTGTATGTGTTAATGTGTATGAATGTGTGTGCGTGTGTATGTGTGTGTGCATATGAATTTTTCTGTGAACAAAATTCCGGGAAAACGGCTGACTGGATCGCTACCATATTTGTAAATTGGCTGGAAAACCGTTTTGGGACGAATCCGTGAAAATTTCAGCAAAATCAGTCCACAACCAAAAGAAAAATTCTTGATAAAATCGTTTTCCAGCAAAGTCACTTTCCTGCCAAATTATACCAGTGACGCCAACATAAATATGAGCAGCAACTAGTGTAACTTGGGTTGCCTAATAGTTTATATATCGTTTAAATTTAATTACGCACAAACGACTGAAAATTAGAATGAAACAAAAAGACAAATATTGCCAAATATCAAATATTCTTAAATAATTTCAAATCTCGTCCAGTATTGTCAAATATTGTCAAATAATGTCAAATAAAGTCAAAAATTTCAAACATTTCAAACATTTCAAAAATTTCATAAAATTTCAAAAATTTCAAAAATTTCATAAATTTCATAAAATTTCAATAGAAACAATACTTTCCTTTTAACATCAACGATATTTTTCTAAAATCCTGCATCATCCTGTATTGATTGTCGAAACTATTAGCGCAAACACAATCCTGCAGCTAATACAAAAAGAGTATTTTTTTATTCTAAGTTATTCAAGATAACAATACAGAAAATTATCATATTTTTCAATAATCTTAAGGTGCTTTCAATCAACGATTATGCTATTATTTTATTATTGAAAAATAGAAAAATAAACATCAATTGCTTGATATATAAACTAAATAAAATCGCGAATACGAATTACGTAAAACAGTTTTTATAACTTAATTTATTACAATTGTTTCGCTCAATTAACTGGAATCAAACTGATGACATTTAAATTTACATAACGAATTTAATTACTATATGAATTAATTGTTGGCGCAATTAACAACAAATTAATAACATTCTTCTCGGGTGCAATCACAGCATGCGCCTCTCTCTTTACGATCGCAACAGTTTTGAATTGAATATTTCACCGGGATGTTGTGGCTGTTAACACAATTCCCGCTCGCTAATTAATCGCGAGTTATCGGTGCATTATGATTATAACATTTGCACTGGTAATATATGTAAATGCGAATTCAATTACGCGGGAGGCCGTACAGAACGGGACCGGAAGCCTGCTGAAGCCTTGAAAGGCCATGAAATTTATTTACGCCAGTTCTTGCAGAAAGTTGGAAAAATGATCGTATATGAGATCATGAACGTATTAATTAATCATACGAATGAATCATTAGTGAATTTTTTTTTGCACAGTTGCCGTAATATGTGACAAAATGATAACTTATGATCGAAAATAATACCTAGATCTCTAATTTTATTAACTCTGGCAATACAAGTGTCATTTGTCAAATATCAGTGCTACCAAACTCGAAAAAAAATCATATGTCAAATGTCACCTGTTAAATATCATGGGTCCAAAATAAAAAACATACAAATTCCGTGTCAAGTGTCACTTCTCAAATACCAGGGCTACCAAAATCAAATAAAAAATAATCATATGCCAAATGTCACTTGTTAAATATCATGGGTGCCAAAATAAAAAACATACAAATCCTGTGTCAAGTGTCACTTCTCAAATACCAGGGCTATCAAAATCTAATAAAAAATAATCATATGCCAAATGTCAGTTGTTAAATATCATGGGTGCCAAAATAAAAAAGGATACAAATCCTGTGTCAAATGTGGCTTCTCAAATACCAGGGTTACCAAAATCAAATAAAAAATAATCATATACGAAAAATTACCCGTTAGGTACCAAAAACAATCATCTGTAAAGTGTCACCTGTCAAATAACAGGGCTACCAAAATCAAACATATACACACATAATATAACGTTGTTTTAATTGATTTCTTGGCTAATAAAAAAAGTCTTTCAAGCTCAAGTCATGTACACGTGCATTATAGAGTAGGAGTAAATCTCTTTTTCATTAAAAGTTATGTGATTAGAAGAAATAAATGCAAATATAAATATAAACAAATAGCTATGGTTTTATTTAAATCACACTTAAAGGTTAAAAACAGTAGAATTACACGCTCGCTTGGATTGCATCCAATTAAGAGTGTTTATGGTTTTATCTTTTGCCTTTCTTTTATTTAAAATTAGTATTGCTGGATACAATCTTAGCTCACACAGCGTATTTTCCATGCCAACGAGCACACACACAGCGCCGTTAAACCGATGCCATTAAAGTCGCTAATAAGCGCAATTACTATTAGCATCATATATTTTCTTACGATATTAAATAATTACCACTTCATTCATATTTCTGTGTTTAAAATCGCACTGATTTTATTATGTAACACATTTTACTTCATTCAGAAAATATTAGAACATTGAAATATGTCACCATAATTATATAGCAAAAAAAATCGAATTCCTAATTTTGACTTTTCTCCACGTTTCATGACTTTTCTAGTCGAAATACGATTATTTTTGGAAAATGTAAAAATTGTTTTATCCCTATGGTTGACGGACAAAACACCTTCAAGGGCAAAAATCTATAAGCACTATTTCCTGGAATTTTGTCCACAAGGAGGAAGGGCTCTTCCACATCCCCAAAATAGAATATAAGATAATAAGTATAAATTTTTAATTTTCAATATCACATTTTAAATAAATGTAGCACTCACTAGTAATTTTGAAACATCTCTATAAACTTGATTGATATGTATATATTTTTTTATTTATAACAGAAATAAATTATCATAACTTACTCATATCAACTAATATTTAGTTATTGATTGATAATTGCTTATAAATCGCGTGACTAATTAAATTTCACAGCCGCGCCGCATAAAATCATTGACATTTACATAATCGAATATTTTATACTCTTAATTTTCTTGCATGAACTTGGAACACCGGAATTCATTCGACTGTAAAAACAAAATAACTGGACTGTGACTGCGAATTAAATATGGCTAATTATATAAAAACGATATTAAGAAATGTTGATTATTTCAAATTATTTATTAGCAAAAAAATAGGAAATTAAATAAAGTTTTTATGTGATTGCGTAATATTAAACAAACAAGAAGATAAAATTATAATTTATCACATTTTCACAATTTTTAACATACAACTAAATGTTACATTGTATTTGTAATATAGTTTTTCAATAATTTTTTTGTAAGGTACTGTAATTACTACAATTTTGGATCGCTATATACAAAATCACACATTATTATTGTGATAATTGTAATTGTATAAGGTGGTAACAATTTTACTATTGTATCAGCTTGTGTAAAGTGTCGTTTGTCATGTCATAATCATTTGATAGATATTATATATATATATATATATATATATAATATCTATCAAATGATTATGACATGACAAACGACACTTTACACAAGCTGATACAATAGTAAAATTGTTACCACCTTATACAATTACAATTATCACAATAATAATGTGTGATTTTGTATATAGCGATCCAAAATTGTAGTAATTATTATTATATATATTTATATATATATATATATATATATATATATATAAATTACACAACATAATGTGCAGTATAATGCATAGTTCAAACCGTTTGAAATAGTGGACGGGCTTTTCTGTGGTACCACCCCCCTGAACATTTTGAGAATGTTCCTTTTGAAATATTTAAGTTATTTAAGTGAAAATCGACTTGATTTGTATATTATACCAACTTAAATTATACTCCTTTTAAGTTAGAGAGGCGTATCCATATAATATTTTTTTATATTTATTTAACTCGTAGAAGATTTATAAGCTGCCCAGAGGCAATAAGTGTTTTTTTGTGACTGGAAAATCCATATAATATAATTTTTTTATGGGACCACACAATTAAAATCATCCTCACGTCGAATGATAGTAATCTACTTAGTTCATATATAAATTTGTTTACTAACGATAATTTTATTCCTTGCAAATATTTCGTTAATTTTTCGCAACGTACACGGAAACTGCTCGCGTTCCTCGCGCCTACAGATACATATCACGCGTATTTCGTTACAATCGCGCAATGAACATTTTTTTCTTGTGAAATCGCCCTTCGTTCGAGTCCACCCGGACGTCTGAAAGAGAATTGGAGGCGCGCCCGGGCTGCCGACGACAATGACCAGAAGGTCGCCGGTCAGCTAGCCCGGGTATAAATCGGTCTGCAGCTCCACAGTTTGGCATCAGTCTTTTCGTGTCGACGAGAACAACACAGACCTTTTAACAAAAACCCAAAATGTTCAAATTGGTGGTGTTGTCCGCTCTGTTGGCCGTAGCCGCCGCCGCTCCAGGGTACTTGCACGCTGCGTACTCCGTACCAACAGCTGTAAGCCACCAAAGCAGAACCGATGTGATCAGCAAGCCTGTTGTGGCTGCTTACACCGCCTACGCTGCTCCAGCTGTAGCTTACACCGCCCCTCATGTCGCTTACACCGCTCCAGCCATCGCTGTACCCTCAGCAGTAAGCCACCAGAGCAGGACTGATGTGATTAGCAAGCCAGTAGTAGCTGCGTACGCCGCCCCCGCTTATGCCGCCTACTCAGCTCCTCTGTACTCGCACGCAGCGTACGCCGCCCCCGTTGTGTCCGACTACGGATACGCCGGCAAGCTCGCCTACGGCTATTATTGAAGCGACGTCGACTGATATCAATGACCAGATCCCGGAAATAATTTAGAACAATTTTTTTTTGTTATTGCCCACCATGTAAATGCCATAATTTATTAAAGAAAAGAACCAAATTTTACAACAAACGCAAACTATATATTTTATTTATTCCTAGAAAAAAAATATTAGTGGTGTAGGTTTTATTCATTTACGTATACAACACAACAGGTGTATTATAAGGAAACTATTGTTTTCGCGAACAATACTGAAATGCTAATTTTGAATTTTCTTGACGTTTCATAACAGATGACAACTGACAGATGACAACTAACAGATGACAGCTGACAGATGACATATGACAACTAACAGATGACAGCTGACAGATGACAGATGACATACGACAGATGACAGATGACAGATGACAGATGACAGATGACAGATGACAGATGACAGATGACAGATGACAGATGACAGATGACAGATGACAGATGACATACGACAGATGACATACGACAGATGACATACGACAGATGACATACGACAGATGACAGATGACAGATGACAGATGACAGATGATAAACGACAAATGAGAGATGATGATAACCACATTATACCCGTTTACAATTTCGAATGACTTGAACTTTGCACTACATTGTTATACTCATTTTATTACAAATTAGGCATAAATTAATAAACTAAACTAATGGAATCATAGAAAATTAAGGATAACAATATAGTGGCGAGTTCAAGTCATTAGAAATAGTGGTTGGTATGGGAAACCCGCCCACCCCACCTTTGTTCGCATAGTTTTATTTCATGGGATAACATTCTTTTTGGAGTTGGTAAAACAATGTAAATGGACTGTATCCATTGAAAAAAACTATGCGAACAAAGGTGGGGTGGGCGGGTGTCCCCCACCAACCAAACTATACCCGTCCACTATTTCAAATGACTTGAACTCTGCACTATACTATTATTCATTAATTTATATTCTATTCAATTAATTCCATTTGTTAATTTATGTTTACGAATTAGAAGTTATGAATGAAATTAATTGAATCACAGAAAGTTATGGATAATAGTGTAATGCAGATTTCTAGTCATTTGAAATAGTGGACGGGTGTAGTTTGGTTGGTAGGGGCCACCCGCCCACCCCACCTTCGTTCGCATAGTTTTTCCAATGGATACAGATGTTCTATATTATTTAAACTATTCCAAAAAGAGTGTTATCCTATGGAAAAACTATGCTAGCCAAGGTGGGGTGGGCGGGTGGCCCCTACCAATCAAACTATACCCGTCCAATATTTCAAACGACTGGAACTATGCAATATATTATTTTTTATATATATTTTTTTAATTAATCTTAAATTAATAAATAACATTAATTTAATCATAGAAAATAACGGATAATAGCGTAATGCATAGTTCAAGTCGTTTGAAATAGTGGACGGGTATAGTTTGGTTGGTTTTTAAGTTTTTCATACATTTTTAGACAAGAATAATACAAAAAATCTTCATGATGAATAGATGTTTTGCAGGAATGTGTTATAATACAAATTTCAACTTTTACAAGCCATATCTTTGAGATAATGAAGATAACTGATGACAGATGACATATGACATATGACAGATGACAAATGACAAATAACAAATGACAAATGACAAATGACAAATGACAAATGACAAATGACAAATGACAAATGACAAATGACAAATGACAAATGACAAATGACAAATGACAAATGACAAATGACAAATGACAAATGACAAATGACAAATGACAAATGACAAATGACAAATGACAAATGACATATAACATATGACATATGACAGATGACAGATGACAGATGACAGATGACAGATGACAGATGACAGATGACAGATGACAGATGACAGATGACAGATGACAGATGACAGATGACAGATGACAGATGACAGATGACAGATGACAGATGACAGATGACAGATGACAGATGACAGATGACAGATGACAGATGACAGATGACAGATGACAGATGACAGATGACAGATGACAGATGACAGATGACAGATGACAGATGACAGATGACAGATGACAGATGACAGATGACAGATGACAAATGACAAATGACAAATGACAAATGACAAATGACAAATGACAAATGACAAATGACAAATGACAAATGACAAATGACAAATGACAAATGACAAATGAGAAATGAGAAATGAGAAATGAGAAATGAGAAATGAGAAATCAGAAATGAGAAATCAGAAATGACAAATGACAAATGACAAATGACAAATGACAAATGACAAATGACAAATGACAAATGACAAATGACAAATGAGAAATGAGAAATGAGAAATCAGAAATGACAAATGATCTGCACTACATTGTTTCCCACATTGTTTTTTTACGAATTAGGCATAAATTAATACACTAAACAAATCGAATCATAGAAAATTAAAGGTAACAATATAGTGCAGAGTTCAAGTCATTAGAAATAGTGAATGGACGTAGTGAGGTTGGTATAAAATAACTGAAATAAAAATCAATATTAAAAATACACAAATTTGCGTTACGAAATGATTGTTTTTTGTTTAATAAATAAAAGATCGGGATGGAGACATGTGTATTTACAAAAAAAATATTGAATCGTGCGAAGTGGTTGGTGAAGTCCTAATGGCCGTAACCGTAACCTCCATGACCGAGTGCGATACCGCCATGACCATATCCTCCATATCCGCCAAGACCCAATCCATGTCCTACAACCACGGGGGCGGCGTGCACAACGGGGGCATGCGCTGCGGTGACAACGGCGTGTGGATGCAGGGCGATGCTGTTGGAGTTGGCATAAGAGGTGGCTACATGCGCTTTGACGGCAATTGGTGCAGCGTGTACGTATGATGGGGCGGCATGCAAGACAGGGGCGGCGATTAGGCCACCATGGCCATAGTCGCCAATGAGACCGGCATGGGCTACAGCCACTAACATACCAAGAATTACCTAAAATATAAAACAATATGAAAAGTTAAAATTTTAGCAAGAAAATGGTGATTTAAAGCCATTGTTATCTTTTTTGGTGAATAAATTATTATATCTTTCAAATGGCTACATATATCTTTATGAAATATTCAAGATGAGATTAGTGGATTAATTTTAATAAAGATAATATCAAAAATATCAAATATAAGTTAAAATTTGAGCAATAAAACGGAGGTTGAAAGCCACTTTTATCGTTTTGGCTGATTAAATGAATATATCTTTAAAATGGTTGAAGGTATCTTTATGAAACCTTCAGAATAAGATTAGTGGATTAATTTTAATAAAAATAATATCGAAAATATTAAATATAAGTTAAAATTTGACCTACAAAACGGTGATTGAAGGCTACAGTTATCTTTTTGGGTGATTAAATTAATATATCTGTAAAATGACTAAAGATATTTCTATAAAAATTTCAGGATAAGATTAGTGGATTAATTTTAATAAAGAACATATAAAAATATCAAACATAAGTTAAAATTTCAGCAAGAAAATGGTGATTGAAGGACACTGGTATCTTTTAGGGTGATTAAATTAATAATCTTTAAAATGGCTAAAGATATTTCTATACAATTTTCAGGATAAGATTAGTGGATTAATTTTAATACTGTAAATATAACAAATTGCAAGGATAAGTTAAAATTTCAGCCAGAAAACGGTGATTGAAGGCCACTGTTCTCTTTTTTGGTGAATAAATGATTATATCTTTCAAATGGCTACAGATATCTTTATGAAATATTCAAGATGAGATTAGTGGATTAATTTTAATAAAGAAAATATCAAAAATATCAAACATAAGTTTAAATTTGATGTAGAAAACGGTGATTGAATGTCACTATTATCTTTTGAGGTGATTAAATCAATATATCTTTAAAATGGCCAAAGATATCTTTATGAAACCTTCAAAATAAGGTTAATGGATTAATTTTAATAAAGGTAACATACAAAATTAGTTAAAATTTAAGCTAGAAAACGGTGTTTGAATGCCATTGGTATCTTTTTTGATGATTAAATGAATATATCTTTAAAATGGTTGAAGATATCTTTATAAAACCTTCATAATAAGATTAGTGGATTAATTTTAATAAAGAGAATATAAAAGATATCAAACGTAATTTAAAATTTGAGTAAGAAAACGGTGATGTCAATGGCCTGAAGGGCTAATTATAAATTATAATAATTTCGTTAAACTATAAAAACAACTAAACAATTTATTATCAATAGGTATAATAATTGAGAAAATGAGTTGACTATAACAAATATAATATTTGTTTGCACACAACCAGCTCTCCACAGAACTAGAAGTAATTGTGCCCTATTACATACAATTGATTTTTAATTCATCGCTATTGAACGCATTAAAATGTATAATCATAACTTAATCGTAATGCAATAAATATGTTACCGATTTCAATCACACAATAATGTATCCTAATAACTGCCTTGCCAGTTCTGCAATTTGCTTAATTGTTCGTGACTCCCTTTCACCGCAATGTTATAATAATCATTTCGCCACTGATACACTTTACAGTATCCCACGAATTGAAAATGCAATTTGGCTTGTAATGTAGTGCACTCACGCATGCAAATGTTGTTTTATTGAACTCGAGCTTCGACTTGAATTTGATTGTTTGCTTTATTATATTTTATTTGTAATATATCAGGAATGTCGATATTTATTATAAATAATAAATAAAACTAAATAAACTTTATAAAATTTCACTGAGTTTATTTACAAATAGTTATACTTAACACATACAAAGTATGAAATTTGTATCTCTTTATGAGCCTGTAAGAATGCAAGTCGTGTAAGACATATTTGAATTGTTATGAAAGTTAGAAGGTTTTACTAACTATTTTAAGCTTTTTCGGTAGATAAACTCAAAAATTAACAATCTGACATTAGTTCAGGGACAAAAACTACTTTTTAACTTTAAAGCTTTTTTCGTAGTTACACTCGAAAATAAAAATGTGATGTATTTCGGGGCAAACTGTTTTTATTTGTAATTTATCAAGAATGTCGATATTTATTATAAATAATAAATAAAACTAGTTATTTATCACTTGTTTATAGCTATTTTAGTAAAATAGATTTTTTTTATGAAAAACGTGTGTTACATAGTATATTGTAACATACGTTTTTAAAAAAAAAATCCCGGGAAAAGTCGATAACTCAGACATTTGCCGGGAATTTTTTTTATGAGAAACGTGTGTTACATGGTATATTGTAAAAACGTATGTTACAATATAGTATGTAACACACGTTTTTCATAAAAAAGGCTATTTTACTAAAATAGCTATAAACAAATGATAAATAACTAGTTGATAACAAGTGATAAAAAAACAAAAAATAACTAATTTCATTTATTATTTATAATAAATATCGATAAGGATGGTATATATATATATATATATATATATATATATATATATATATATATATATATATATATATTTCATATTTATTCAGTTTTTGTGTTTTAAAATATTTCATCTATTCCATCTTTGAATGAATTATATATAATATATGTATATGATGAATATTGTACTTACGAATCTGAACATTTTTGTGTGTATGTGTTTTTTGGTTTTGTGTTTTAACTAGTTTTTCCGCTGTGGAGATGTGGAATGTCTGTACGGTGAGCCGTTCGGTCGTTTTATAGTACGAAAACCCCGCCTAATCTGGAGCAAGGGCTGCCCGTTCCTATCTCTCCGCAGTGGCGGCATTCTAAACGCGAAACCGTAAATTATCCGCAAACCGGTGAAAAATCGCGCGGTAATGACTGAGGCCAGTTTGGCACCATTTTTTATATCTTTTATATACGAGTTTTATAGATCACTGATAAATTGAATTTAACGCCCATACAAGTAACTGATATAATATATAGACTGAGCGTACATAAAGGCGAGTTAAACTGCATTAGAATAAAATAATACACTAACATGAGACAATTTCAACCATCCCTATAATATAAAAACGAAAACAATGTTTTGAAGCCGACTGATTATTTATGACTTTTGTGCTGTCAGTGTTTTTATTACTGACAGTTTTTTTTTGCGCCAAATTGAGGCTACAGCAACGCGAGAGTAGGATAGTTACTAAATTGATATTTATCAGAGAATAAAAAGTACCATAAGTCTGTTTGTATTTATCAAAATTTTATAAAATTTCGCTCAATATATTTACAAATAGTCATACTTGACCCCTACAAAGTATGAAATGTATATCTCAACTATTCTTAGTCTTTTTGAGTTGTTAAACTCAAAAATTACAAATTCTATATTAGTCAGGGGATAAAAAATACTATAACTTTGTTTGTAGTTTTCAAAATTTAATAAAATTTCGCTGAAAATATTTACAAATAGTTATACTTAGTCCCTACTAAGTATGAAATGTGTATCTCAACTATTCGTAAGCTTTTTTGGTAGTTAAACTAAAAAAATAAATCATTAGACATTAGTTTGAGAAAAAAAGTACTATAACTCTGTTTGTAGTTTATTTTTTTTTATAAAATTACTCTGTATAGATTCACAAATAGTCATATTAAGTCATTACAAAGTTTGAAATATTTACCTCCACTATTCGTAGTCTTTTTGGATCATTAAACTCAAAAATAACGACTATGGTATTAGTTGGGGGACAAAAAGTAACATAACTCTTTTTGTAGTTTTTACATTTTGATCAAATTTCTCTGAAAATATTCCTACATAATCATATTTAGACTCTACAAAGTATGAAATATATATCTCAACTGTCCGTAGTCTTTTTGGATTGTTAAACTCAAAAATTACGAATCTGACATTAGTCATGGGGTAAAAATTACCATAACTCTGTTTGTAATTTTGGAAATTTTATAAAAATAGCTGAATATATTTATAAATAGTCATACTTTTACCCTTCAAAATAAAAAATGTGTATCTCAAGTATTCGTAATTTTTTTGGATAGTTAAACATAAAAATTATAAATCCTACATTGGTCAAGGGATAAAAAGTACTATAACTCTGTTTGTAGTTTTCAAAATTTTATAAAATTATGCCGAATAGTAATATGTATCTCCTAAAAAGTATAAAATGTGTATCTCAACTATTCGTAATCGTTTTGGGTTGTTAAACTCAAAAATTATAAATCCAAAATTATTAAGGGATAAAAAGTACTATACTCTGTTAGTAGTATTTTATAAAATTTCATTAAGTATATTTACAAATAGTTATACTTAACACCTACAAGGTATGAAATGTGTATCTCAACTATTTGTAAACTTTTTGGGTAGTTAAACTCAAAAATTAAAAATGTGACATTAGTTCGGAGACAAATTGTACTATCACTCTGTTTGTAGTTTTCAAAATTGTATTAAAATTCTATTTATATATTTACAAATAGTCATGTTAAGTCATTAGGAAGTTTGAAATATTTATCTCAACTATTCTTTTTGAATTGTTAAAAATTATGACTATGATGTTAGTTGGGGAACAAAAAGTACCATAACTCTGTTTGTAGATTTTAAATTTTTATCAAACTTCTCTGAAAATATACACAAATGGAAATATTTAGACCCTACAAAGTATGAAATATGTATCTTAACTGTTCGTAGTCTTTTTGGGTTGTCAAACTCAAAAATTACGAATTTGACATGAGTCAGGGGATAAAAATTACCATAACTCTGTTTGTAATTTTAGAAATTTTATAAAATTATGCTGAATATATTTATAAATAATCATACTTAGATCCTTCATAATATAAAATGTGTATCTCAAGTATGCGTAATTTTTTTTGAATTGTTAAACTCAAAAATTATAAATCCTACATTGGTCAGGGGACAAAAAGTACTATAACTTTGTTTGTAGTTTTCAAAATTTTATAAAATTATGCAAAATATATTTACAAATAGTAATATGTATCTCCTACAAAGTATAAAATGTGTATCTCAACTATTCGTAGTCGTTTTGGGTTGTTAATCTCAACAATTACAAATCTGACATTAGTCACCGGTTAAAAAATACTATAACTTTATTTGTAATTTTCAAAATTTTATAAAATTATACTAAATATATTTACAAATAGTTATATTTAGATCCTTCAAAGTATGAAATGTATGTCTCCACTAACTGTAGTATTTTTTGGGTTTTTAAACTCAAAAATTACAAATCCAAAAATATTAAGGAACTAGAAGTACTATAACTTTGTTAGCAGTCTTCAAAATTTTATCAATTTTCCCTAAGTATAATTACAAATAGTTATTCTTAACTCCTACAAAGTATGAAATGTGTATCTCAACTATTTGTAAACTTTTTCGGTAGTCAAACTCAAAAATTAAAAATCTGATATTAGTTCAGGGACAAAAAGAACTATAACTCTGTTTGTAGTTTTCAAAATTTTATTAAAATGCTATTTATATATTCACAAATAGTCATATTAAGTCATTAGGAAGTTTGAAATATTTATCTCAACTATTCGTACTATTTTTGCATTGTTAAACTCAAAAATTACGACTATGATATTAGTTGGGTAACAAAAAGTACCATAACTCTGTTCATAGTTTTCAAAATTTTATAAAAGTACTTGTATTAGTTATAGCTCCTTTTTAGCATTTCATAATTGAATCAAGTGTAGCCATTTTAGAAGAATTAATTCCTTATTCTGTAAATAGGCCATGAAATAAATAACTTTTTCAAGGTTGGTATGCTCCACGCTTTGCGAACACTAGTGTAATACAGGCTTCTGTCAATGTTTCATACTCTATATTTAAATAAGTACTGTTGTTCTTGAATATATTTTATTAATCTGCTGATGCTACATCATCTAGATTCTAGATGATGTAGCATAACGAGTAGTCTTCTAGATTCTGGAAGACTACTTGTTATGCGTTGTTGTTATGGTTGCATGCAATAATTAATGACATTACACGGTTGCATACATTCTACATATTATAACAGCAGTCAAATGTCATAAATGTGTCAAGAGTGACAGGATAATAACCTATTTCACTGTCTTAAAGTCACTTTTGACATATTGGTGATATTTGACACATTAGTTTACACTAGCGTACTATGTACTATGTTTATACATATGAGCACCCACGTGTAACTATTACAACATGGCTACCCTTGATTGGTCTATAAAGCTGTTAATATTAAGATAAATTAAAGCAACCTCAGGGGTTCACATCTAGTGAATACGGGAATTGGCAATCCCGAGGTACCCTAGCTGGATCTGATTCCTTCTTCAACTAGTCCTGGGACAGATCCCTTTCTTTCATATTTTAAACTATCTAGTCTCTCTAAAAGCGATAAATGAAAGCAGCTTCAGGTTGATAAGAGATAAATTAATTAACCCATTTATGCTTTTATTTTACTTACTGATAACAGCCCGTATACTGATTACAGTCTGCTTTTGTTTTTATTTTTATATAATAACTATTATTACCATCAGTATCTACAATATTAATCTTTTGTTATACGATAATAGCACATATTATACGTATGTGTTTGGAATGTGTAATAATTTTGTGTGACAATTTTAACGAGCTTTCGCAACCACCGGGTTCGTTGCTTGCCCAAGCGTCGTCGTCGCTCGCCGTTTCTGACCGCGCTGCCGCCCGCAGGAGTATACATATAACTTCTATGTTGTGTCTGTGTGTATATATGTATGTATGTATGTATGTATGTATGTATGTATGTATGTGTACATTGCAATTATTATATAACCGGCCCACATTTAGATAGCCGCTTGCATGAAACAGTGGAACATTGCGCGGTCATGCGTGAACGTTTGCCTATGAATCAGTTGAGAGCGATCAACGAGTGACGTGCATTCCGTGACCACTTCCTGCTGCTACTTACCACATTTGTTAACTAATGAAGCAGAAACTACCATTTTAATTTCGGTAAACAATAGTTTGAATAAATAAAAGCTGCCAATATTCCATGAATCGCTAGTTTTATACAAGACTCTAGTGAGCCTTGGAATATTGACAGGTAACTTTTGTCTTAATTGATTTATTACTCATCAAACGGCATAAGTTTGTCATGAGTGACGGTTAGATACTGAAATGAAAACGTTATTGCGAATAAAATAGATGTAATTTAAACAAATAAATGTGATTCAAAGTAGATAAACAAGATAACGACGGAAAACTATAAAAAAAAGCCGAAATAAACAAACAAAAACAATTGATGAACAAATAATAAAAATGGCTGCAGTTAATACAATTTTAGGTTATACCCTACAAAATCAATAGATTGGCATATCATCAATTGTTTATATTTTAAATTAGGATATAACCTAAGATTTTATCATAGAATTTTAATGGTGTCCTGTTGAAAATGACTCCCTTACACTCTAATAGAAGAGACCTGAGGTTAAAAATGAGCAAAAAATAATACCTCTAAAGTAATTTTACAATATATAAACAACTTGAAATTTCCACTATTTGATTTTCTGCTTCGAATTTGATGGTGTGCCCTAGGTATAGGTTTTCATTGTCCCCCTCAAGTGTTTCTATATAGCTGAATAATATATTAAAGTTGTTGCGTAAAGAATACTTTATGAATACAGTATTTCTCTCCATTATTCGGCGTTTATATTCGCAATTGTCAACGGTAATGCAACTGCGGTCAATTACGAATTCAAGTCGAGCAAGGTGAGGCCGTGCGCGGAAAAAATACGCTCGCCCGAGAAATTAGGTGAATTAGATTATATATTTTACATGTATGGCACGCGCAAGGTCTCTGTTATTGAACAGTCGAGTTCATATTTTGCATTTTTATATTGCAATTTTTTTTTATGATAGAGTAATAACTTAACGTACTACAAAAATACAATGAATTATAATGAATACTTGTGAGTTATTCGATAACATATAAAAAAAAAGAAAAACCATTATTTGACATGACTACTCAAAAAAATACAAAAACCATCCAATATACAAAGCTCATCAAGAACAGCAACAAAAAATATATTAAAAATAAAACATATAATTAAAACGATTTTTATGATGTGTAAATGACGTCAAAAACGGTCGATTTTAAGCGACCACTCTCCAAGGCTTTTACAGTCGTATCTAAGATGGCGAAGAAACAAACAGCTATTGTCTTTTTCTAATGGCCGCCTATTTGATTTATAATTGTATTCCCTAAATTTTAAATTAGTCATTTTCGAGAAGAAATTTGTCTCAACTTAATTGTAAATTTTAATATATTTTTTTTGCAATTAAAAAATTAATTGTTCCCCATTATTATCCGTCTATCGATACTGTGGGTGTTTGCAGTGCGAAGTAAAGATATAAGTATGATGCTGGCAGTTTTTTTTATGTTTTATTTAACTCTTTTTTTGTGTTACTAACAAAACATGATCGCCGCCGCTTGCTTAGATATATATATATATATATATATATATATATATGTATATGTATGTGTAGTAGTCTTCAAAATTTTATTAATTCTCCCTAAGTATTATTACAAATAGTTATACTTACTACATGTTTTGTTAGTAACACAAAAAAATAGTTGAATAAAATATAAACTACACATAACTATATATATATATATATATATATATATATATATATATATATATATATATAATTTATTAATTATATAGACCAGTGTGTAGCAATAGTTTTCTGACTGCCACTTTACCTAGATATTATCTATTATAGATAAAAATAAAACAACTGTTCTTTAATCAATCAATATATTTCATTTCATTCTACCACTTGATTTTCTTCAATTAACATACATTTTTGTTTTGGAAATTATTAATGGTTTTATATTTTTAAGTTTTTTTTTGTTGTTGTTGGTGGACATAGAGTAATGACAATTACTTTGAGATTACTTGGCTACGACTAGAGGTTGACTGTAGTGGGCATATGGGTGTACAGAGTAGGCATGTGGTGCTGCGACTAGTGGGGCGGCGTGGGCGGCGACGACAGGGGCGGCGATGGCGTGATTGACTACGTGAGCATTGTAAGTGCTCGCGTAGGGCGCCACGTAGGCTGCTGGAGCCACGTATGCGGCCGGCACAATACCGCCAAAGCTCAGCCCCAAGATGGTCATGATGACAACAGAGAAGATCTAAAATAACGAAGAAGTAAAATATAATAATAATACAATAATAAAAAATAAATAAAATAATAATACAACAATATGAAAAATAAAAAAATACAATAAAAAAAATAATAATAATACAACAATATAAAAAAAATAATACAACAATAAAAAATAATAATAATAATACAACAATAAAAAAAAAATAATAATAATACAACAATAAAAAATAATAATAATAATACAACAATAAATAATAATAATACTGAAGCAGAATAATCGGTAACCAAAAAAATAACTATAATGCACAGTGTCGGCTATATAAAGTCGTATGTAAATATCTTTATTCCCTATAATATAAAAATGAAGTCAATATTTTGAAGCCGCCCGATCTGTCAGTCCTGACTTTTGTACTGACATTGCAAACGTGGGGGTCGTAAATTTGAATTCCATCGAGGGTGCTATTTTATTCAATATTTTATTGGAGTATTCAGTGTTTTTAATTAATACCAATATTTTAAGTAATGGTTTGATTTTTTACATATTAAAAATTTATTAATTTCGTCGTGCAATAATCACGTCATCCTTTGATAATTGTTTCATGATATCCCGTCGAACGACGGTAATTTCATCTAGTATCATCATTTTAAGTTATATAAGCTCTAGCCATTTTCGAGTCATCGGAGGAGCTCGAAAATGGCTTGAGCTTAGCCGAAACTAGTTGCAAAGTGTAACTGAAGTGTGATAAAAAAACAAAGTAAAAATTCGTTTTATTTATTCCTATTAATTTTTTAATATATTATATAATAATATTATTTATTATTATTTATTATTATTTATTATTATTTATTATTATTTATTATTATTTATTATTATTTATTATTATTTATTATTATTTATTATTATTTATTATTATTTATTATTATTTATTATTATTTATTATTATTTATTATTATTTATTATTAAACGTATTATTTCTAAATAATATTACTTTTGTCTTATTCGAAGCTCAATTACGAATTATTAATTTTTTAATATATTATATAATATTAATTTATTATTAAACGTATTATTTCCAACTAACGTTACTTTTGTAAAAAAGCTCGATTACGAATTAATTTATAGTTTGAATATCTAAAAAAAATTATTTTGTATATATATACAAAATATTTTTTAGATATTCAAACTATAAATATATATATATATATATATATATAATATATATATATATATATATATATATATATACATATAATATATATATATATATATATATATATATATATAATATATATATATATATATATATATATATACATATAATATATATATATATATATATATATATAATATATATATATATATATATATATATATATATATATATATATATATATTATTATATTTTGATTAATAATATATTTGGTTTATACTTACCATGATTTTGGTTGCCATTTTGCTTAAGCTGTTTTGTCGTCGGTTGATTGATTGACAATGTTTGTTGAATGGCGTCGCTTGTTATTTATACCTACACCTTTTGATATGTAATTCTAATTACAAAAACATTTTGTATGCAAGGGACGCGCGTTGGTTGCTTTGGCGTAACGTGTATTTCATACGTTGTGCGTGATTTGGTCGCTCGATTAATTTTCGACACTCCGCCTAATATAATCACGTATGTGACATAGTGACGAAAAAAGAAAAGTTTGACCGAGCATTTCGTTTCGTTGCGATATTTATATGTTTTTCATGTTAATTAAATTAAAATCAACTTGAATTAAACTAATTTTCCTCTTCTTTTTATTATTTATTATTATTATTTATTATTATTTATTATTATTTATTATTATTTATTATTATTTATTATTATTATTTATTATTATTTATTATTATTTATTATTATTTATTATTATTATTTATTATTATTATTTATTATTATTATTTATTATTATTATTTATTATTATTTATTATTATTTATTATTATTTATTATTATTATTTATTATTATTATTTATTATTATTATTTATTATTATTATTTATTATTATTAACTATTATTATTATTATATTAACTATTTAACATTTAACAAATATCTGCTGCCATACCAGCACAAGTTAAATACTTGAAAACAATTAAAACTACAATTAAATAATTAATGTAAAAAAAAAAATTAATAGGGAAAACGAAAACTATGCCCGTCCACTATTTCAAACGACTTGAACTATACACTACACTATTATCCGTTATTTTCTATACTTAAATTAATGTAATTTATTAATTTAAGACTAATTTAAAAAAATATATGTGAAAAATAATGTAATGCATAGTTCAAGTCGTTTGAAATAGTGGATGGGTATAGTTTGGTTGGTAGGGGCCGCCCGCCCACCCCACCTTCGCTCGCATATTTTTTCAATGGATAGAGACGTTTTATATTGTTTAAACTATTCCAAGAAGAGTGTCATCCTATGGAAAAACTATGCGATCAAAGGTGGGGTGGGCGGGTGGCCCCTACCAACCAAACTATGCCTGTCCACTATTTCAAACGACTTGAACTATACACTACACTATTATCCGTTATTTTCTATACTTAAATTAATGTAATTTATTAATTTAAGACTAATTAAAAAAAAATATGTGAAAAATAATGTAATGCATAGTAGTTCAAGTCGTTTGGTGTGGGAATTTTTGACATTTTTGATATTTTTGCCATTATTTGACAAAATTTGATATTTTTCAATATTTGACAAAATTTGATATTTTACAATATTTGATAATATTTGATAGTATTTGATAATATTTGATAATATTTGATAATATTTGATAATATTTGATAATATTTGATAATATTTTATAATATTTAATAATATTTGATAATATTTGATAATATTTGATAATATTTGATAATATTTGATAATATTTGATAATATTTGATAATATTTGATAATATTTGATAATATTTGATAATATTTGACAATATTTGACAATATTTGACAATATTTGATAATATTTAACAATATTTAACAATATTTAACAATATTTAACATTATTTAACAATATTTAACAATATTTAACAATATTTAACAATATTTAACAATATTTAACAATATTTGACAATATTTGCCAATGTTATTTGACACTATTTGACAATATTTGACGATTCTTGACAATGTTTGACGATATTTGACAATATTTGACAATATTTGAGAATATTATTTTACAAAATTTGACAAAATTTGACAAAATTTAACAAAATTTGACAGTATTAGACAACATTTGAAACTATTTATAAATAGTTGATGTCATTTAACAATATTTGACGATATTTGACAATATTTGACAATATTTTTGACAATATATGACAACTAAAAATTCAATTAAATAATTAATAAAAAAATAAATGATTAATAAAATATATGGTGTGGGCATTTTTGACATTTTTGCCATTATTTGACATTTTTGACAAAAGCTGATATTTGACAATATTTGACTGAATTTGGCAATATTTAACAGTAACAATAGACAATATTTGAAAATATTTGAAAATAGACATTTAACAATATTTGATAATATTTGACAATATTATTGAATAAAATTTGACAATATTTGACAGTAGTTGACAATATTTGACAGTAGTTGACAATATTTGAAAAGATTTGAAAATATTTGAAAATATTTGAAAATATTTGAAAATTTTTGAAAATATTTGAAAATATATGAAAATAGTTGAAAATAGTTTACGACATTTAACAATATTTGACGATATTTGACAATAATATTTGATAATATTTGACAATATTTGACAATATTTGACAATATTTGACAATATTTGACAATATTTGACAATATTTCACAATATTTCACAATATTTGACAATATTTGACAATAATTGACAATAATTGACAATAATTGACAATACTTGACAATATTTGACGATATTTGACTATTTGACGTCATTTGACGAAATTTTTAACAATATTTGACGATATTTGACAATAATATTTGATAATATTTGACAATATTTGACAATATTTGACAATGTTAGACAATATTTGACAATATTTGACAATGTTAGACAATATTTGACAATATTTGACAATATTTGACAATATTTCACAATATTTGACAATATTTGACAATAATTGACAATATTTGACGATATTTGACAATATTATTGAATAAAATTTGACAATATTTGACAGTAGTTGACAGTAGTTAACAATATTTGAAAATATTTGAAAATATTTGAAAATATTTGAAAATATTTGAAAATATTTGAAAAGATTTGAAAATATTTGAAAATATTTGAAAATTTTTGAAAATATTTGAAAATATATGAAAATAGTTGAAAATAGTTTACGACATTTAACAATATTTGACGATATTTGACAATAATATTTGATAATATTTGACAATATTTGACAATATTTGACAATATTTGACAATATTTGACAATATTTGACAATATTTCACAATATTTCACAATATTTGACAATATTTGACAATAATTGACAATAATTGACAATAATTGACAATACTTGACAATATTTGACGATATTTGACTATTTGACGTCATTTGACGAAATTTTTAACAATATTTGACGATATTTGACAATAATATTTGATAATATTTGACAATATTTGACAATATTTGACAATGTTAGACAATATTTGACAATATTTGACAATATTTCACAATATTTCACAATATTTGACAATATTTGACAATAATTGACAATATTTGACTATTTGACTTCATTTGACGATATTTTACAATATTTGACAATATTTTACGATGTTTTACGATATTTAACAATATTTGTCTTTTTGTTTCATTTTAATTTTCATTTGTTATTAAATTTTAAACTATATATAAAATTAAACTATTAGGCAACCCAAGGTACACCAACTGTTGTTTTTTGCGCGCATATTTGTGTTGACTGAATCCATTGGCGGGAAAGTGTTTTGTTTTCTTCTGGGAAACAGTTTTATCAAGTTATTTTCTCTATTTGTAAACCGATTTTGCTCAAATTTCCACGGGATCGCCCCAATTTGTTTTCCCAGTCGATTTGCAAATATGGTCGCGATCCATTCAGCTGTTTCACGGAATGTTGTTCACATATACATGCACACTCACACAGTTTTAAAAAATAGCCTATTTCAACTAGAAAAGTCATGAAACATGGAAAAAAGGTCAACAACATTGGCAATTCGATGTTATTGGCGAAAACAATACCTCCCTTATACGAGTATCGTACTTGGTGTAACTTGAGTTGCCTAATAGTTATATATAGAATATTATCAAATGTAGTCAAATATTGCCAAACATTGTTATTTACGTCGTTATATATCGTAAAATATTTTCTGATATTGTCAAATATTATCAAAAGTGTGAAATATTGCCAAAAATGTCAATGTAAGTCATATGGTGCTTACATCAGATATTTTTTTGGAAAAATTATTAAATTGTGCGGAATCCATCCAAAACGTAGGTTTTAAAATGAGCTATAATAGGTTCAGATTAGAGTTAATAGTATCGGGAACTAACGATAGATCGTATTTTATCGTATATTTTGTTAACTTACACAGCATTCTTTTGTATATGGCTTAAATATCTAGTTTACAGGAAGTAATAGATTTTTTTAGGCAAACAAGTATAATAGTAGGTAGCGATTCGCACTTATTTAGTACCATTGCCAACTGCATCAATGACAGCTTCGCTCTCATAAGAGCGAAGCTGTCATTGATGCAGTTGGCAATGTTTAGTACATTTTACTATTCACCAGCATGTACTGCATAAAAAGCATTAGTTCTGTTGCGTGCGGTGCTGCTGCTCGTCCCTTCCCTTACCCTTTACTGCGTTACCTATTGGCGATTCAAGCCGGCTGATACTCCATCTGGTGGCAGGAAATTAACTACATTTAGTAGTTAATTTGTTTGCATAACATTTGTTTTTTCATCTTGTACATGACTATAGAGTCAAGGTTATATTATTTATACCATAAAAGTGTATTAACAATAGCGCATTATTGTAGAAGTGACTGAAATCATATGATTTTAATGCAATCAGCTGATCAAACAACTGGTTTGTTGTTCAAAACAAAATATGTGGAGAAAAGAAACATAACCTAAAAAAATATTGAATCCTGAATTGTTCGAAACTTCGATATTTATATTGATTACTAATTTAGTAATCTAATGTTTTCATTAACTTGTTATTAATCATGCAATTTCTTCTATAAATATCAGTAGTTATATATTCACAATACATAAATATTTTGAACTTTTTGGTTTTTAGTTTCTATCTACTGGGAACACTGATATATCAGCTGTTTACCTCCTACCTTAAAGAAAACCGTTAACGTTTGAATCGCGAATGGTTTCTAAGGTTTTCATAAATACCAATGGGTAACTTAACACGTTGACTGCCACGGTACTTTTCAGGATGCCGATTAGTAATTGTTTTAAAGATTATCTCACACAATAACAATATTCTTATGATTGTTGATTTTGAATAAACTTTGTATGATTTTATTTTCTGTTTTGTTTGATGTTTGTCTGCCTGAGACTATTCATATTTACACTGATATACTGCGAATTTCATCGAGCTACACAAATATGGCAAGTAAATAAACTTCGAGATAACTCGTAGTTGGCAGTCAACGTGTTAAGCACGGGTACTCTAAGTGAGGTGATGTTCGGTGACGGGTGTCTTCTCGCGAAGTGGAGCAAGTACGGCTCCAAGAGCTGTTTTCGTTTATCACTCTGTGCTGCTACGGGCTTATTGTATCTTGTTCTATTTGCCGTCCTGATGTGCACAATTTTACCGCCGCTCTTACAACCAGCGGCGCACGACCGCTAAACTTTGGCGATACAGCACGCGACGAGACTGTTAAACGAAAGCACCTTAAGTCACTCCCGGTTGGAATGTGTGGTGGCGCTTTATTTTGGAGTGTATGCAACAGTCTGTGTGAGTGCTGGGTCGACACCTTACTCTCGGCTCTCTGGAGCCCTCGAAGACGTGGATGCTGATGCAGGGTTTTCGTGGCTTCGGGGCCATCTGTATCCAACTTTGTTAGCGCTTCCTGCGGTTCTTACCGGATGGCGTTATCAACGCCAGCTACGTTTAGCCTTTACATTGTAACACCTTGTATTACTTATTAATATTTAATAGGATTTTACGTATAAAGAGATACGAGAATTACAACACTTCTAAATACGGTCCTGCGCAATGAGAACCTGGCAAATAATTCAGAAACACACCGTGTATATTATTTAAAAAATATATTTATTGATTGCATATAAAAATTGAACTATTTACAAATGTAGGAAATTTTGATGTAATTTAAATGGTTCATCCTAGTAGTCCTGGGATTAACTTGGGCGCAAACGCCCCATATGCGTGCGCATGTGGCAGAACTGGTGCCGTGTGTATGTGTGGTACCACTGGTGCAGCGTGTACATGTGGTAGAACTGGTGCTGCATGTACATGTGGCACAATTGGAGCTGGATGTATATGAGGCACCACTGGAGCTGCATGTACATGTGGTACAATTGGGGCTGCATGTACATGTGGTACTACTGGTGCTGGGTGTAGATGTGGTACTACTGGTGCTGCATGTACATGTGGTACTACTGGTGCAGGGTGTAGATGTGGTAATACTGGTGCAGCATGAACATGTGGTACAACTGGTGAAGCATGTACATGTGGTAAAACACGAGTATGTACATGTGGTAAGAATGGAGCAGCATGAATGTGCGGTGTTGCGTGAATATGTGGTACTATTGGTGCAGCAGCATGAACATGTGGTAGTCCATGTGCAGCATATCCATGTGCATGTACGTGTGGTACTATTCCTGCAGGATGTACATGTGGTAGCACTGGTGCTGCATATGCATGAGCATGAGCATGTGGATGAGCATGTGGATGTACAGCATGTGCATGTACGTGTGGTGGTAATAATGCGGGCGCTGGTGCCACAATTCCCCTAGGAAAACCGTTGTAGATGCTAATGCTTGAGGCGAATGGTGGTATGTTTTGTGGAGCCACTCTGGTGTATGTAATAGGAACTGCAGCTGGAACCACGCTACTCTCTATGGAGCTAACCGCTACCATCAGAAAAGCCACGATTGCCTGAAAATTAATAACAAATTTGATATTTATTTATATCTAAATATTTTGAAGATCCTGTATACAAGAGTTGGCCAACTTTCAAGTTATAATTATCATAGTTTTGTTCTTCTAATCAAAATAGAAGTGAAGTGTGCGCCATATTTCGTGTGTGATGTCCAGTTGGTTCTATGACCAACATAAAATGCAAATTGAAAAATGCTCGTACAGGTTAACTATGTCCAAATTGCTCAATGGAACAGTTAATTTGATGCCGGCCACCATATTGCAGTTGGTATCGGCGATACCAACTGCAATATGGCGGCTAGCATCAAATCAACTGTTCCGTTTAGCAGTTTGGACATAATCAGAATTAAAACTTGAGTGACAATTGAGTAAAACTTGACACTGGTCGTACTATTTGTAGAATACAACTTTTTTTTAATTATACGGATGAAGTTTCATCTGGAGTAATCTGGCATGAAATTTGCTCAAGTTTGTTGACGAATTTAGTACAATGTAATTAACAAGGCGGTAGGCGGAAAGGCCAAGGGCCGATAGCTCAATAATGATTGATGTAATTCACGCTTTAAGCGTTTTCATTTAGCATGGTTTAGCATAGCTAGTCGCCCCCGTGGCGTGCAGTATCGCTCAGGTCTTGCGGTCGTGCGCCACCGGTTGTAAGGGCCGAGGTAGAATTGTGCGCATCGGAAACGACAAATAGAACAAGAGACAATAAGCCCGTAGCAGAGCAGAGTGATAAACGAAAACGGCTTTTAGTAAAGATGATTTCGTTTG
Organism: Lordithon lunulatus; assembly: GCA_963942505.1. Classification (NCBI taxonomy): domain Eukaryota; kingdom Metazoa; phylum Arthropoda; class Insecta; order Coleoptera; family Staphylinidae; genus Lordithon; species Lordithon lunulatus. The sequence goes on from OZ012666.1 coordinate 72,811,126, forward strand.
GTTACTAGTAGTGACGAATTCTGACATCATGCTATACTATTAGCATGAGCGTGACGTCTGTATGTGTCACTAGTAGTGGCCATGTGTCACTAGTAGTAGAACAGGGCCATGTTTTCACTGCTCTTCGCCAGTTTCCAATATGTTTACCTTCCTAACTAGCTTTCGGCAAAAAAATATTAGGCTTAATTATAATTAATATAATTCTATATAAATTACCTTCAAGTTAGACATCTTTTTGTATGGTTTGTTGTTCGACACGGTTCTTGATGAACTTATTGGTACCCGTCGCTCCCCTTAGTATTTATACTTGTACATCCCCCAATTGTATAAAGCTGCCATTATCGGAATGGGTTTGAGGGTGGGGACATTGGTAACCGGTGAAATTTGTGCTCCACAATCAAGTCTAAACTGGGACATTTTCTATATTGAACCAATTTCACGATTGCTCATCAATTATTCATCACGGTCTTTTCTTTGCCGTACATAACAGCGACGTGTTAATATTGTTTCCTATTAGAAATTCAATATTACGTAACGCAAAGTATTTTCAATTTCTGTTCATCCTAATTTTTACGTTAATAAAATTTATCACATACAATATATAAAAAAAAAACCTTTATTGGCATTTCCCTCACAAAAAGCTGCTCTTCATCACCAACCACAACAAATATATTAATATAAAAGTACAAATAGAAATAAAAGTAACAAATTACAAATTACAATATATAATTACAAAATATTACAAATTATTAAATATATAAATTATTACAAAAAAAAACAGTTACTTTGATTATAATAATAATAATAATAATAATAGTAACATTTTATTTCCCAACAGTTGCCCATTTACAGGAAAATACACAGAAGGAACTAATAATAATAAATGAATTTATAAATATAAAAGTATAAAAATAAATATAAATATAAATAGTATATACCGAATAAGAAATTTAATTTAAAGATTACTATACCAATGTCAGTATTACGTTTTTTATATGTGACATGGTGTCGTTGTGTATATCACAGTTACATTATATCGTTTGTTTGAAAACATTCTTTAGTCACATATCTTCAATATAAATATATCTTTTTAAATCAATAATTATAAGTATTCTTTATTAGTAACTAGCTCTACGGATTTGTAGAATTGCTACATCCTAATTTGTTCGTATAAAATTTCTACCAGCAGAGTACCGAGTAGCTTGAATTGCCATTAAATCACATATGTGTATATAGAACGGCGCATTCACCAAAAATTGACTCGCGCACTGCATGATCAATCACTTGCATAACATTTAAGCGCGTCATGCATTTTAATACCACACGTTTATTGTTATATTTTTTCGGGTGGGATCAATTTCTTTTCATTTAAATAGTGCTTAGTGTTTAATCGAAGTTATCAGTTCTGTTAGAACCGTCCACACAAACACAATAACCATCAACATGTACAAGACAGTAAGTATTATTTATTCAAAAATAATTAGTAAACTAGTTCCAATAATAATAATTTCTATAGAACCTTTTGACGCGACAATACTTCTTTACATAGTCTATAAATGGGTTTGAAGGCAATTAACTTAAAGGTTTATATAAGTTGATAATATAATAATGTCTTTTAGGTCTTTGTAGTATTGGCTCTTGCCATCTGCTCGAGCTGGGCCGCGCCAGAGGCCAAGCCAGGCGTGTTTGCCGCCTACGCAGCCGCCCCCGCATTCGCGCCGGCGGTTGTCACGGCGCAAAGCTCGCAGGTGATCGCACGCAACTACAACGGCTTGGTCTCCCCCTACGTGGCAGCTGCTCCCCTGGTGAACGCCGCACCGTACATCGCCGCCCCTTACTACAACCCTTACGTTGCTGCCCCATACGTCGCCGCAGCATCACCGTACGTTGCCGCCCCAGCGACTGTAGTTGTATAATGTTGACAAGACAGAATTTATCAAGCAAATTATAATTAAATACCAATAAAATTATTGCATAAAAGTATGTTTCTTTAAATTTTCTTATCCATTATAAAGAAAATAGATTATTATTTTCTTTAATTATTGTATTCCATCATTAAAACTAAACGTGCATACAGGTTTAATAAGACCCTTTCTGCAAAATGAACTGACCCACAAAATATCTTTGTTTCTCTTACCTTTATATTCAAAGTAAACAATTACAAAACGAAATAAACGTAACCAAATAATAAAAATATTGCTCTAAAACTCTCTAGAAGTCCAAAATTAACCTGAGATGGATAGATAATTTTTAATTTATATAAATTTATATATGTCCAAATAAAAAATCTTAGTAGGATTTTTCTCTAAAACAAAAGATAAACCCGTCACGAATTTAATTTGAAAAGTGATAAAAATCAGTAAAATGTCAAAACTATTCTCTGTTGAGTCAAAGCAGGAGTCGTCATAGCAGTGACATGATACTCAAACTAAGTCATTTGATTGCAAATATAATCCAGATGGCGGGAAAAAATTTCGAGATTATTTCAAATTGAACCTGAAAAACTACAGGCCTTAACAAATTTTTGAAACTTTGAAAATTTGATATCATGTAGAAAGTGGTTTTTGGTCATATTTTGTAGGTCTTTCATTTCCAAGGAGAAAAAGATAAAAATATTGTTATGAAAAGTATACCCTTTAATGATAAGTCGATGAAAAATAAAAAATATATATAAATCTTTGTACGCCTACGCCTCACAGTAGAAGGCATATAATTAAATAAATAATAAATAATATAAATCGTTACATAAATTTGTTTTCTCAATTTAAAATCTTTCTGCAGAAAGACGTCCAAAAAGTTATAATTAGTGTTATTTATAATTAACACAACTACACAATTTCATATTATTATTGTATAAGTATTGCTTTAAATTAAAATGAAACAATCTAATAATAAAATATGTAAAGGTAAATAATCTGGATATGGAATTTAAACGATATCGCGTTTTTATTTCCCGTGGCTATTTCTAGAAGAGTTGACGGATGCAAAAAAATACTGATAAGAGTCACCGCTGTACGAACGCGAAACCGGCTAGCCGGCCAGTGTGAGTAGTGCAATGGTCGCGGCGCTGTGTGGTTAGTGTTTTTTAGTGATTTTATGTGGTGACGGATTATCTAATTGGACTTGCCATAACAATTAGTACACAGAGAAAGGTTAGTGAAGATACTATCATATTTAATTTCATCGATATTGATTTTACTAGACCGTATTTGAAGAACTATACATGTTGGCCTTGTTTTTTTCTAAAAATAATATTTACTATTCAATAGAAGAACAACATACTAGTTACATAGCCAACAATGATATAGTAAATAACTATTATTATTATTATTATTCCTTAAGTATGTACTATGTAACTAGTAACATAGTACATACTTAAGGAATAATAATAATAATAGCTATTTACTATATCATTGTTGTATTGTGATTTATCAACTGATAAAGATGTTTTATGCGTGACTAATCTTTCAGTAAGTCGTAACATTGACCGTGACATTGAGTTAAATTCACTCGTAGTGGATTATGTATTTTATTAAAACATTTATATATTATTAATTTTCAATGGAATATTTATATTTAATAATAAATTCGAAAGCGAACGAAATCGTGATCTTATTTCCCGGTTCTATTATTAACCGAGTCGACGGACGTAAAAAAAACGCTGATAAGACTCACCGCTGTACGATCGCTAAAACTCGTCGGCCGGCCAGTATGCGTAATGCAGTTGTGACGACGTCTCGCAATTCGTGTTTTTAGTGTTTTTAGTGTTTTTGTGTAGTGACGGATTATTTAATTGCAAATGGAATAACCACAAGTACACAGAAAAAGGTTAGAATAGATACTATTATTTTGATTTTCATCCATTGACTTTAACAAACCCGTACTTGAAGAACCTAACCATTCTTACCTTCTCATTCTAATAATAATAACAATTGCTCTACAATATACTAGTTAAATCACACAAGAACAAACGAGCTAGAGCAACGTAATATATAAATAAGAAACAAATAGTTATATTTGTAATATCATTGCGATCTTATTGCTATATTCATAACCTACTATTATTATAAATACTGATACATTCAATACAGACCAACCAAACTATGCCCATTCAGTGTTTCAAAAGGTTTGAACTATACCCTTCAATTATTTTAACTAATGAAACTATACCCATTTATGATATCAAATGACTGGAACTATGCCCATTCACTATTTCAAATAATTTGAATTATATCAATTCACTTTTTAAAATGATAGTAAATATATATATTATATTATCGATAATTATTTAATCCATGAGTATCAGTATTAATAATAGTAATAATACATTTATTATACCTAAAGTAAATCCAATAAAATATAAATATCTACCCAGCTCAGTGGCCAAGTTGAGTTAGTGTTAGAGACGTCGCATAGTAGGGGTATGGGGAAGATTTTTTTCTTTTAATAGGTTTTTAAACGGTTAAATTTTAATTATTTCCAAATATTAGTATTCAAAGTAATACAGTTTTCTTTTGTATGAAATTATATTTGTTTTTTAGAGTTTACCAGATGAGATCTTTATCAAATAATTAAGAAAAGTACTGAATATATAAAGAAAGCTATTTTTTGAAAAAAAAAAAAATATCTACAGGTTTGTAGATAGTTAAAATAGTAACAATATATTTTTTTATAGGTGTAATACTTTAGCAATTAACAAACACTTTGCTAGTTTTTTCAAAAATGGTTTCGAAATTCATACTAATAGAAAGTTATCAATTTATTCAGTTAATAGCTTATGAAATATATCAATTTTTTGGTGAATACAGGATGTATTTAGAGTTATCAATAGGTAAAAATTGTCTTAGTATCACCAACTTTTGTATATATTATTATATTTTAGTGGTATTAAAAAAAAAAAATGTTTCCCTAAGTTATAAAATTTAACGTAAGACAATTGTGTAGTGGACATTGTAAGTTATATAAAAATTAAAAATATATCAAATTTATTCAATAGCAAAGGATATACGTTATATGTATTAAATAAACTATTTTATCTGCATTGTATACGTACATTAAAAAATGTGTGCAACAACTTACCAGTAAAAATAGAACGCAGCAAAAAGATCAATTTCTATATTTAAATAGCTGAAATTGTGGGACAATTAAACGTTTTGGTTTCAAGGAATTGGCAAGCAGAGTAAATTAATTATTACGCTTTAACATTGTACACAATGTCATGGGATTTAAATATAACTGATAAAACTACAATGGTGTTATTTCTGTAAGACAGAGTGAGTGTAAGCAAGACTTTTTTTTAGTACAGGTAATATTAACTTATACTAAAATATCTGCTGTGGGTACCACACGACTTTCTGAATTACAATCACATTTACCTACATATACTTTTTTTTAACATTTTTGACATTTTCTAATTTTTTTACATTTATGACACATTTTTGAAATTTTTACATTTATGACAAATTTTTGAAATTTTTACATGTATGAAATTTTTTTTAAATGTTTACATTTATGACAAATTTTTACATTTATGAATTTTTTTTACATTTATCATCATTTATGACATTATGACATGACATTATGACATGACATTATGACATGACATTATGACATGACATTATGACATGACATTATGACATGACATTATGACATGACATTATGACATGACATTATGACATGACATTATGACATGACATTATGACATGACATTATGACACGACATTATGACATATTTATAACATATTTATTACCTATTTATGACATATTTATGACATATTTATGACATTTATGACACTTATGACACTTATGACACTTATGACACTTATGACACTTATGACACTTATGACACTTATGACACTTATGACACTTATGACACTTATGACACTTATGACACTTATGACACTTATGACACTTATGACACTTATGACACTTATGACACTTATGACACTTATGACACTTATGACACTTATGACACTTATGACACTTATGACACTTATGACACTTATGACACTTATGACACTTATGACACTTATGACACTTATGACACTTATGACACTTATGACACTTATGACACTTATGACACTTATGACACTTATGACACTTATGACACTTATGACACTTATGACACTTATGACATTTATGACACTTATGACATTTATGGCATTTATGACATTTATGACATTTATGACATTTATGACACTTATGACACTTATGACACTTATGGCATTTATGACATTTATGACATTTATGACATTTATTTATGACACTTATGACATTTATGACATTTATGACATTTATGACATTTATGACACTTATGACACTTATGACACTTATGACACTTATGACACTTATGACACTTATGACATTTACTGTGGGTACTACACGACTTTCCGAATTACATTCACATTTACTTACATATACTTTTTTTTAAATCTTTGACATTTTCTAATTTTTTGACATTTATGACACATTTTTGAAATTTTTACATGTATGAAATTCTTTTGAAATGTTTACATTTATGACAAATTTTTACATTTATGATTTTTTTTTACATTTATATTCATTTATGACATTATGACATATTTATGACATTATGACATATTTATGACATGACATTATGACATATTTATGACATGACATTATGACATATTTATGACATATTTATGACATATTTATGACATATTTATGACATATTTATGACATATTTATGACATATTTATGACATATTTATGACATATTTATGACATATTTATGACATATTTATGACATATTTATGACATATTTATGACATATTTATGACATATTTATGACATATTTATGACATTTATGACATTTATGACATTTATGACACTTATGACACTTATGACAATTATGACACTTATGACAATTATGACACTTATGACACTTATGACACTTATGACACTTATGACACTTATAACACTTATAACACTTATAACACTTATAATACTTATAATACTTATGACACTTATGACACTTATGCCACTTATGACACTTATGACATTTATGGTATTTATGTCATTTATGACACTTATGACACTTATGACATTTACTGTGGGTACTACACGACTTTCCGAATTACATTCACATTTACTTACATATACTTTTTTTAACATTTTTGACATTTATGACACATTTTTGAAATTTTTACATTTATGCCAAATTTTTGAAATTTTTACATATATGAATTTCTTTTGAAAATTTTAAATTTATGACAAATTTTTATATTTATCACATATTTATGACATTTATGACATTTATGACATTTATGACATTTATGACATTTATGACATTTATGACATTTATGACATTTATGACATTTATGACATTTATGACATTTATGACATTTATGACATTTATGACATTTATGACATTTATGACATTTATGACATTTATGACATTTATGACATTTATGACATTTATGACATTTATGACATTTATGACATTTATGACATTTATGACATTTATGACATTTATGACATTTATGACATTTATGACATTTATGACATTTATGACATTTATGACATTTATGACATTTATGACATTTATGACATTTATGACATTTATGACATTTATGACATTTATGACATTTATGACATTTATGACATTTATGACATTTATGACATTTATGACATTTATGACATTTATGACATTTATGACATTTATGACATTTATGACATTTATGACATTTATGACATTTATGACATTTATGACATTTATGACATTTATGACATTTATGACATTTATGACATTTATGACATTTATGACATTTATGACATTTATGACATTTATGACATTTATGACATTTATGACATTTATGACATTTATGACATTTATGACATTTATGACATTTATGACATTTATGACATTTATGACATTTATGACATTTATGACATTTATGACATTTATGACATTTATGACATTTATGACATTTATGACATTTATGACATTTATGACATTTATGACATTTATGACATTTATGACATTTATGACATTTATGGCACTTATGGCACTTATGGCACTTATGGCACTTATGGCACTTATGGCACTTATGGCACTTATGGCACTTATGGCACTTATGGCACTTATGGCACTTATGGCACTTATGACACTTATGGCACTTATGGCACTTATGACACTTATGACACTTATGACACTTATGACACTTATGACACTTATGACACTTATGACACTTATGACACTTATGACACTTATGACACTTATGACACTTATGACACTTATGACACTTATGACACTTATGACACTTATGACACTTATGACACTTATGACACTTATGACACTTATGACACTTATGACACTTATGACTGCAGATGACGTCACTTGTTGTTGACTACACCGTGTGTGCTTTTTTAGAGCTGCAATTGGCGATTACATGCCATATATCATTAGTCAATTGGTTTTATCGAGTTTTCTTCTCTGTTAGTGCACCAATTTTGCTCAAATTTCCACAGGGTCATCCCATGTGGGTTCTCTGTTGATTCTAAATTTATTCGCGTTCCACTGAGCTGTTTTCTCGCCTGTTCACAGACACACGGACATACACACACATACTCACATTTTATAAAAATTAGTCATAATACGTCAAGATAAATCAAAATTAATAATACGAAATTTTTGGCGAAAAAAAAGGTTTCCTAGGAAGCGGCTACTGAAAAGCGACCGCTTTTGACGTCACAATAATTGTTTTACACGTTTATAAATAAACATGGTTTTCCATACCGAGCAAATACCTCAACGTAATTCAACAAGCCAATGCTTTACAGTAATCTATGGTGAGTTATTATTGTGAGTTATTATTCACTTACATGTACCTTTAAGCGACCGCTCTCCGAGAAAACCAGGGCTTTATACAACAGTGCTGTAGTCAGGAAGTAATAAAGATTATTAGATCTCACCAGTGCAGCTCAGTTATTGAGGATGAATTCACAAAATACCATATATAAACTTATGCAACTTTCTCTCTAGAGAGAAAATTTAACGCCATCTGACAGTAACCATATAATTAACAATAAACAACCATATGATAATAACTTATGCCATCAGGATAATTTTTTGTTTTTTGTTTTTTGTTTTTTGTTTTTTGTTTTTTGTTTTTTGTTTTTTGTTTTTTGTTTTTTGTTTTTTGTTTTTTGTTTTTTGTTTTTTGTTTTTTGTTTTTTGTTTTTTGTTTTTTGTTTTTTGTTTTTTGTTTTTTGTTTTTTGTTTTTTGTTTTTTGTTTTTTGTTTTTTGTTTTTTGTTTTTTGTTTTTTGTTTTTTGTTTTTTGTTTTTTGTTTTTTGTTTTTTGTTTTTTGTTTTTTGTTTTTTGTTTTTTGTTTTTTGTTTTTTGTTTTTTGTTTTTTGTTTTTTGTTTTTTGTTTTTTGGTTCATGGTTCATGGTTCATGGTTCATGGTTCATGGTTCATGGTTCATGGTTCATGGTTCATGGTTCATGGTTCATGGTTCATGGTTCATGGTTCATGGTTCATGGTTCATGGGTCATGGGTCATGGTTCATGGTTTATGGTTTATGGTTTATGGTTTATGGTTTATGATTTATGGTTTATGGTTTATGGTTTATGGTTTATGGTTTATGGTTTATGGTTTATGGTTTATGGTTTATGGTTTATGGTTTATGGTTTATGGTTTATGGTTTATGGTTTATGGTTTATGGTTTATGGTTTATGGTTCATGGTTTCATGGTTTCATGGTTCATGTTTTTTCATGGTTTTTCTTTATATATATATATATATATATATATATATATATATATATATATATATTTATACTTTTTGCATATTATTTCTGTTGTCATGTATTATTCCTGAGCCCAATATTATTTCATGGTTTATGGTTCATGGTTCATGGTTCATGGTTCATGGTTCATGTTTCATGTTTTTTCATGGTTTTTCTTTATATATATATATATATATATATATATATATATATATATATATATATATATATATTTATACTTTTTGCATATTATTTCTGTTGTCATGTATTATTCCTGAGCCCAATATTATTAGAATAACATTGTTGATTAACGTGGTTGCCTCTAGATGGCATTAAAATTTCTCTCTAGAGAGAAAGTTGCATTACTAAATTAATTTAATATTTAATAAAAATAACTATTAAAATTTATTTATTATTCTAAGAGGGTTGTAATATAAAAAGTAAACACATTTTACTCAATAGATGTTTTATTATTTTGTGAAAAACCTCGCGACTTCGTTAATCAATATAGAATATTTTCATATATTATACTTACTATAATTATATTATATAGCACTTGAACATATCACAAAGGCCAAGAAACATAATACAAACAATACCTTCCTTATACAGCAGTGCTGTATTCGGCAAGTAAACGAAAATACAGGAACATTTCGGTTCGGGCAGAAGCGTAAGAGTATAGTGATCACATAAACATAAAAAATAATTACACAACAACCTGAATTATACTGAAAATGAGACTCTATCGTACTATTTAATTTGCATTTTACTACGTCTATTAATTAATTAATAATTAATAAATATAAAATGTTAATTTATGTTATGATGAGTCTCACTAAAAGCGTACAAATTACTCCTATAGAAAAGCAGGATATCCATTTGCATTTGCATTTTTTTTTTGTATTGGCAAAAATTTAAATACATAATTGACAGAGTATAGACAAATATAGTGAAGATTTTCGGATGTACACATTATAATTTATTTAAAATAAATACCATATAAAATAATATTAATATTTAAGTCTGTTTGTTTTTATTGGAAGTCACAACCTTACATTATATTGCATTTTATTTACAATATTTTAAATAAAAAATTAATGAGCATTAAGGAGTAGGCTGATATATACGAATATATTTTTTGTTGTGTCAAATTTGCAATCTATCAGGAAAATACATACTTATAAGTAAAATAATTATGTTAAATATGTCATATATGTCATATATGTCATATATGTCATATATGTCATATATGTCATATATGTCATATATGTCATATATGTCATATATGTCATATATGTCATATATGTCATATATGTCATATATGTCATATATGTCATATATGTCATATATGTCATATATGTCATATATGTCATATATGTCATATATGTCATATATGTCATATATGTCATATATGTCATATATGTCATATATGTCAATACGAACGGTGTTTACACAATCGCTTCGTTGCGCGAAGTATATAAAAAATAATAATAATTCAGAATATTCATTTTGTGTACTGAAAATGTTTACAATCGTTCATCCGAAAATCTTTAACTACTTCCAACAACAAGTCATGTTTATAAAACTAGCGTACAACATAAAAACACATTTATAAAATAAAATCACAGCATCATATTAATAACATACAAACACAGTATGATGTATAAAATCGATAAAACACATGTTTACAAATCACAATTAATAGTATACTGTAAACAAAACATGACTGATTTCATGTAATTTTAACAACACAAAATCTATATTTAATGCAATTACAAAATTACAAACGGTGGAATAGTACAATATATAAAATTATGATTTCCATAAATCAAACAGGAATGATTTCAAAAATACTACAAAGTAACACCTTCATTTATAGTCTTAACATCAACTTTAATTTCAATTTATGATTTTCATATGACAAACATATTCGCGAATCATAGGTAGCCATTTTGTACTGCTAACATGTGATCAAGCATTTTTGACATTTTTGACATTTTTGACAATTTTATTGGTATAATTACGGTTGTACTCAGATGACTGGTGTTTGGGTATAAGGGCTTAAATATAATTTTTACGAAAATAAGGTTTTTATGTTTTATGTTTAAATTTGAGGGTCCACTTTTGTCAATATTTCAAATAGTAAATATTATATTTCTTCTTCTTTTCTTTGTATCACACTTTAGTTACAACTTTGCAATTAGTTTCGACTAGGTTTAGCTAAAGCTTAGCTTAGCTGACACTAGTTGCAAAGTGAAAAATTAAAATCGTTTTATTTATCCTTTAAAATGAACTATCACAAAGTAAACGCCTTAATAGTCCAATATTTTAATAATTCATATGTTTTAGATAGATATTGTTTTTTTTTAATTGGTTGTACATTTTAGTAGTAGTTGTCTGACTCGCAAACAATAATGTATTTGTTTTAGATAGATATTGTTTTGCAATTGGAATTACTTTGTAGTAGTAGTAGTAGTAGTATAAACAATTGAATTTCACTAATAAACAAAATGAAATATATGGTAACCATAAACAATATCTCTCACCTACTATTCTCTTATAATGCATTTTGTATATCTAAATGTGTTTTGTTTATATGTATACTCTTTTGTTTAATTTTTGAACGCGCTAAATTCAAATTGTAAAGCGAAGCGTTTTGCGAGGAACCAGCGTTCTTCGTTTATTTTTTTGTAAGTCATCTTAACACAGCTAAATGTAGTTAAAGTAAAATTAACGTCACAACCGTTCACATACACACAAGTCCGACAGACATATAAAAACAAATGGTGAACATTTAGCGCATTAATCGGCACAGCGAAATATGCGAATACTTATTTAATTTATGTTTTTTTTTCTTAGCAAAATCCGTATAAAATTTATATTTATATTGTTTTTATTCGTTTATAAAATGACTGACGCCCCCAAAAAATCGCTGACGAAGAAGAGGGAAAATGGCAACGTTGCAAATTTTAACAATTTAATAATTAAAGTCAATTATTACTACTATTATTTTTAATTGTACTATTACTTTATAATTGCTCTAAATTTACCGACAAAGCTACAAAAAGTACAAATGCAAAATGTCAAAAAGTGTCCGTAAACAAAATAATTTTATTTTAAATATTGGATTGTTAAGGCGTCTATTTTGTGATAATTCATTTTAAAGGATAAATAAAACGATTTTTTAGTTTGTTTTTTATCACACTTCAGTTACACTTTGCAACTAGCTCTAGCCATTTTCGAGCTTAGCCGAACTAGTTGCAAAGTGTAAATGAAGTGTGATAAAAAAAAAAACAAAGTAAAATATCGTTTTATTTATCCTTCAATTTTATTTTGTTTACGGACAATTTTTTGGTCCGTTGCATCAAAGCAGGAATCGTCCAAGTAGTGACCTCACAATGAAACTAATGTCATTTTATTTTAAATATAGTCTAGATGGAGAGAAAAATGTTGAGATTGTTTCAAATTGAAACAGAAAAACTACAGAGTTTGGCAAATTTTTGAAATTTTACTTCATGATACAACTTTCTATCATGAAGTAAAATTCAAAAATTGCTTGATCACATTTTGTAGGTCTTTCCAAAGAAAATTCCGAAAAAAAAATTATCTAAAGTTATCTAAAGTGTACCATTATAACGGTAAAGACAAAGAAAAAAAATCAAAATTCAGTCTGTTACATAGTTAATTTTCAAGCAAATAAAAAATTAAAAAATTAAAAATCACCTTGTATTTGTTATAATTCGCTGTTTCATTTTCCATATTCTTTCGCCAATTTCCGCGTCATTTTAGCCTTCCTCCGGGAACAAAATAACACCCCAAAAAAACGCGACACGTTTTTAACAAATACAGCAGCCACAAGTATCATTATTAATAATATTTTTGTTTCGATTACAAATTACACAATGATGATAATCATATAAATCAGTCAGTGATGCGCGTTTCGTTGCGCTGCGCCCACCCTCCCTCACATTCATCTCCATCTACGATACTCGCAGCGAATGCGTGTGTAATAATAACTACAACCTTCTTATTAATTACATTTAAATATATATCACTACATTAGGCACTGTATGTAACATACGATTTTCTCTTTCTTCCCTTAAAAAATGCGAGTGAGTGAAAAAAGTGGCGCATTTAAAAATTATTGCAGTCTACATGTTTTTGTTTTTTGTCTTAAAAAGCTGCTCTACAAAAAACAAATTGTTGTGAGCGCATGCGTAATAAAAATATGTACAAGTTTCTGCGCTCTACTCTCAGGCACGAGTAAATGATACAACCTCTTCTGGTGTCACAACGCTGAGTGTTCTGGAAGCCTCTCTTCGTTTCTTAAAAAAATATACAACGCGCGCGCGGATATGATTTTGATTTTGCACTAGGGGCGGCCGCGCGGTTGCACCACGAAATTGTTGCTCAGCCGCGTGGTCGTTTCGTTGTTTGCGCTCTCACCGCCGCCCTCAAAGCCAGGGTTCAGGATGATGTTCGGCACTAGTTCGATCACCTCCTGGTCGTCGGGGTCTGCAAGGGAGAGGGGATATCGTGCTTTACGAGGACGAGAAGAAACGCCTGATACACAACATCCCGGTTTTTTTTTTTGGTTTTGTTTTTGGTTTTATTTATTTTGGTAGCAACATGCTTTGTACAACAACAATACGATACACAAACAGACTACGTTTGGGGGATATATTTACATAAGCTAAAATCGTGGGGGAGGGTTTTGAGGGTTGAAAAATTGAGGAGGATATAAAAATAATAATATAGTAGTAAACTAAATACGAAATTTCGTAGAGGCGTAGGAGATAAATCAACTTTTCAAGTGGGCTATTGTATTGTTTATTTTGTTTTTTAACAAACAAAAGGTGTACCTTAAGGGTTGGTTCTACATTTAACCGGAAAATAAGGCTATTTGTGGAATAAGTTTGAGATATTGGCTCAAACTACCAATACAGGATGATGCATTAAAATTTTTTTTTTTAATAAAAATATATATTTTTTCTTTCAAATTTCGAAAGAACGTCAGAAAATAGTAGAAAATGATATAAAAATATGGTCTACAGTGTGATGCATAAAAGTTATATATTTTTTTAATAGTAACATATATTTTTTCGTGCCAAATTTCGAAAGTACGTCAAAAAATAGTGGACAATGTTATAAGAAATATTTTTATATTTATTTCTTACACATTTCTAAAGAACGTCAAAAAATAGTGGAAAATAATTTAAGAAATATTTAGTCTACAGGGTGATGCCTTAAAGTTTTATTTTTCTTAATAGAAACATATATTTTTGCTTACAAATTTCGAAAGAACGTCAAAAAATAGTGGAAAATTATTTAAGAAATATTTGGGCGGCTACAGGGTGATGCATTAAAATTATATTTTTTTAAATAGAAACATATATTTTTTCTTACACATCGAAAGAACGTCAGAAAATAGTGGAAAATGATATAAAAAATATTTTGTCTACAGGGTGATGCATTAAAGTTATATTTTTTTAATAGAAACATATTTTTTCTTACAAATTTCGAAAGAACGTAAAAAAATAGTGGAAAATGATATAAGAAATAATGGGTCTAATTGCAATAGTTTTTAAGATAATGTCACTTGAAATGAATAATCAAAAATCAAATCGTGTTTTTGAAATTGTTTAGACAAAAACCTTAAAAAAATATTTTGATGAAAATAGCATATACAGGGTGATGCATAATGGTTATAATTTTTTGAATTGCAACATATATTTTTTCTTACAAATTTTGAAAATATGTCAAAAAATAGTACAAAATTATATAAAAAATGACCAAATATTTCTTATATAATTTTGTACTATTTTTTGACATATTTTCGAAATTTGTAAGAAAAAATATATGTTGCAATTCAAAAAATTATATGAAGAAATGACCAAATATTTCTTATATAATTTTGTACTATTTTTTGACATATTTTCGACATTTGAAAGAAAAAATATATGTTGCAATTCAAAAAATTATAACCATTATGCATCACCCTGTATATGCTATTTTCAAGAAAATATTTTTTTAAGGTTTTTGTTTAATTGCAATAGTTTTTGAAATAATGTCAAAAATAAAATCGTGTTTTTCAAATATTTAAAACTAAGACGTTCTAAAATTATTTTCTTGAAAATAGCATTGTCATATACAGATTCTAAGAAACCGGGCGTGTATTACTTAATTCTTGGAGAATATATTATTATTAGTATATTATTATTAGTATATTATTATTATTATAATCAAACGTTTGTATTTTTTTTCACCACATATCGAATATCAGTGTATCAGTTGGTATCAATGTATCAGTTGGTAAAGCTCTGCCTTTCTATGCATTTCTTTATTAACAACCCAGTTGGCCATTTCAGCTATATAAGCTTCCATTTTGTTTATTAACAAATGAACGGTTCATACAGAAGCAGACCACTTGATACTACAAATATTGTTGATTTATCGCCGCCGGCCTACTGCTGTATTTCGTATAGTGTGCGTGTGCCGCCCCTTAAAATGCACGAGGGGCGGTTGATCAGACTAGAAAATATAATGCTAAAAGTTGCAAACATAAGCAAACTAAGAAATAAGTTGTAACTATAAATCTATAAGTTGTAGAGACATAAAAATATTTACAAAAGTATTTATCATGTGTGTGGAATCTGGTCTTGTAAAAGATATAAAAATAAAATTAATTTGGTATCTTGAAAATATATGTATACTTCAGTTATTTATTTTTGTTCAAATTTTGTTAATTAGTTATTAACATATTGAGTTATTTGAAAATGCAATACTCAAAAATCTAGTAGCATTAGTTGTTATTACATTTGTTCAAATTCTAGCAAAACTGGCCATCGACCCAGTGGCGTAGCGAGGGGTGGGCAAGGGGGGTTATCATGCCCCGGGCGCTTCTCACAAAGGGGCGCCAAATGGTCCACAAAAATATATTTTACATATAATATTATATAGTTTTCGAATGGGGGGGGGGGGGGGGGCGCTAAAAAGGTATTGTGCCCCGAACGCGAGTTAAGCTCGCTACGCCACTGCATCGACCTTTGGGTCCTTCTGAGTGTGTTAGTGTATATGTATGTTTTTTGCGTATACATGTTTTTTCACGTTTTCTTTTTTTTTTGCAATTTCATATGTTTCTCTTTTTCACGTATTGTCATGTGGATATGAGTGAAAATTGTTCTGTGCTAGACCATTTTGATATATAAAACTATCAAAAGATGGCAGCCATTGTACTCTACCAATTGTTTTTGCAAAATCCATTGTTATATGAAGGTGTCTAAATACTTACTACATAACCTTACTTATATGATATACATGTTAGTATATGCATAACAAAAGATAATTTTAAAAACAGTACAACTTACCCTCGTAGAGGGAAGTTAAACGCCATCTGGCGGCACCACATCAATTAGCAAAGCACACCCATATGGGGTGGGTTCACACTTATATAAAAAGATAATTTTGTTTTTATTCGTTTACAATACCAGACACACTAAATTTCTCACACATACTAGTCTAAACTAAATATTAGCTTTGAACAAGTTAAATATGAATTATTGTCATGCGTTTGTACGTATATTTATAAAATTATATTTGTACGTAAATGAAGCAAGCAATAAAATGGAGAACAGGATAGAATAAAAGTAGAGAAAAACTTGAAATAAAAACAGTGACGGAATCACACCAACCTCTATCACTTACCACCTGGCGCGCGGCACTCTTGGTAGAGCAGAAAGCACGTGCCGAAGCCCAGCACCACGAGGGTGCCCATCACGATGCCCACGGCGATTACCCATACGCGTGTATCAAAGTCTTTGATGCCGCGCAGAAAATGCCGTTCCAGTTCTATATCAAATTAAAAGTATTAAAATTTATTTATATCCCAAAAATTATAAAAAAAAATATATTTGGAAAGATGAAATGATCTTATAAAAATGACTTTTCACAAAATAATAGTCTCATATCAAGTACGCCTGATTTAAATTTTATTTTTATTTAGGTTGGCAACTCTAATATATGACAGTTGTCATCTGCTGTTATTGAGGTTATGAGCTATACAAAAGAAAAACGTAATGTTATTGTTAAAATACATTACAAATTTGGCGAAAAATTCGTAGAATTTTTGGTATTAATATTTCAAACGCAAAATCTTCTTCTTTTCAAAATAATTCAAATATGACTTACACCACTTTCATTCGTAGTATACGTCGCGTGTAACCATAGTAACTACCGCGGCGGCCATCATTATTTCATACTAATTTGTTTTTTCATGGCTGTTATGATATAAATTAACTACAAATAGTTAAGGCGCGTTTATTTAGCTGCAGATCTTGTATTTGTTGTGTGGGAAGCAAGCAAATATACAAAATCGCATGTTTATTAACAAATGAACGGTTCATACAAAAGCAGACCACTTGATACTACAAATATTGTTGATTTGTCACCGGCCTACTGCTGTATTTCGCATAGTGTGCGTGTCCGCCCCTTAAAATGCACGAGGGGCGGTTGATCAGACTAGAAAATATAATGCTAAAAGTTGCAAACATAAGCATATTATTTAGATTTCATATAAAAAAAACCTTATCATTTAGCAACACTGTACAAGGGATAGACTTTAGTTTAGCAAATCTGATTTTGTTAAATTCTAATGTAACTAACCTGCTGCCTCATTTGAAACTGTAGTCGTGGAATACACGACACTGATCTCACTGTCACCGAGCTGGTTAACAGCCCACACTCTAAAGGCGTACGTGGTGTTAGGCTTGAGTTTGTACACGTCCACCTGTCTCTGTTGATAAACAATGCAAATGCAAATTCGAATATTAGTATATAATTATAATAAAATAAATATTTCAAGCTTTCTACTGTCTAAATATGACTATTTGTGCATATATTCAGAGTAATTTTATAAAATTTATTTAATTATAATAAAAAGATCGGGTTTATTTCGAAAATTTTAGGCATAAAACGTACCGAAAATTGAAATTTGTTTTTGCTAAATTGTTCACGGCAACTATACCTTCTTTCTGGTATAATTTTTACCCCGAAAATTTATCGCACATTCCCACAATCTTAGTTTGAAAACGTTAAGGCGTTTTCGGTAATAGTAATTTACATTAATAGTGCAGAAAGGCAAGTTTCCCGAATGAACGAATGAGTTTACAGCACGAGCTGAAGGCGAATGCTGTATTAAGAGCTAATTCGGGAAACGGCGAATTATCGCACGAATAATGTATCTTATTTTTTGTACTAATAATTATTTATTTAAAGTTATTTATTTAAAGGTGTTGTGAGAAATAGGTTATATCACACTACCAATTACATTTAATTTAAAGTCTATATTTTCTTCAAAATTGTATTTATTCAGTACCATATTGTTATTTTTTAATGCTATTTGAGGTGTACGCTGTCCCTGCATGCATTCTCATATTTATAAATATACACCTACATTGGTACCGAATTTTATGTTGGCAACACTGGCTACTTCCCGCACTAGTGCGGGAAGTAGTATTTCTCGCACCCAAATCAATGCGGGAAATGACTTGTCTTAGAACATGAGTACAAAAAATAAAATAATTTAATCTTAATTACACAATACAAATTTCAAAATTCTGCATAAAATAATTGACTGAGAAGTCTAATTGAAACTTAAACTGTTTCGTCAATGATATTACTTACTGCGTTGGGTGGTATGTGAATAGGAGTAATCTCCTGCCATTCTTCATCAGAGTCCGCCAGTCGGAATTGGGCAGTGTAGTAGATTATGGGGTAACCGCCTGTCCCACTCACAGTCCACAAAATCACCGCCACTATCGTTGTGGAATGAACTTGTACATCCACCAAGGGCGGCGGTACAGCTGGCGACATAACAAAATCATTAAAAAAAAAAAAAAAAAAAACTAACGAGGTTTTAATTATTTTTTGACTATAATTTACAGTGATTCTGGGAAAGTTACAATTACGTTATTATTATTATTAATTAATTTTTTCGCCGTTATATGAGCCTGTGAAAATGTCACATTTGAATTATTTTGCAAATTAGAAGATTTTGAGTTTGGTATTTATAATAAAATTATATAAATCGATGTACTAAGTTACATTTTTATTTATGAATAAATTGAGTTTATGTCTGTTACAACGCACGTCGATTTACGTAAATACCAAACGCAAAATCTAAATCAAATCAAATCAAAATAATTTGTGTCTTGGAACTAATGTCAGATTTCTAATTTTTGAGTTTAACTACCGAAAAAGCTTACGAATACTTGAGATACACATTTCATACTTTGTAGGGGTTAAGTATAACTATTTTTAAATATATTTTGCGAAATTTTATAAAATTTTAAATACTACAAAAAGAGTTATTGTAGTTTTTATTTACTGACTAATGTTAGATTTGTGATTTTTGAGTTTAACAACCCAAAAAGACTAAGAATAGTTGAGTTATACATTTCATACTTTGAAAGGTCTAAGTATGACTATTTTAAAATATAATGTTAGAAAATTTAGAAAATTACAAACAAAGTATGGTACTCTTTACCCCCTGACTAATATCAGATTCATAATTTTTGAGTTTAACAATCAAAAAAGACTACGAACAATTAAAATACATATTTCATACTTCGTAGGGCCTAAATATGATTATTAGTGAATATATTCAGAGAAATTTTATAAAATTTTGAAAATTACAAACAGTGTTATAGTACTTTGTATCCCTTGAGTAATGTCAGATTTGTAATTCTTGAGTTTAACATCCCAAGAAAAGTACGAATGTTTGAGATACATATTTCATACTTTGCAAAATCTATATGTGATTATTTGTGAATATATTCAAAGTATTTTTATCAAATTTTGAAAACTATAAACATAGTTATGGTACTTTGTCTCACCCAACGAATATCATAGTCGTAACTTTTGAGTTTAATAATCCAAAACGACTACGAATAGTTGAGATAAATATTCCAAACTTCGCAATGACTTAATATGACTATTTCTGAATATATACAGAGTAATTTATAAAATTTAAAAAACTAAAAATAGAGTTATAGTAATTTTTGTGCTCGAAATAATATCAGATTTCTAATTTTTTAGTTTAATTACCGAAAAAGCTTACGAATAGTTGAGATACACATTTCATACTTTGTAGGGGTTAAGTATAACTATTTGTAAATATATTCAACGAAATCTTATAAAATTTAAAAAATTACAAACAAAGTTATAGTACTTTTTATCCGCTGACTATTGTCAGATTTATAATTTTTGAGTTTAACAACCCAAAAAGACTAAGAATAATTGAGTTATACATTTCATACTTTGAAGGGTCTAAGTATAACTATTTTTAAATATATTTAGTGTAATTTCATAAAATTTAGAAAATTGCAAACAGAGTTATAGTACCCTTTACCCCCTGACTAATATCAGATTCGTAATTTTAGAGTTTAACAATCAAAAAAGACTACGAACAATTAAAATACATATTTCATACTTCGTAGGGTCTAAATATGACTATTTGTGGATATATTCAGACACATTTTATATAATTTTGAAAATTACAAACAGAGTTATGGTGCTTTTTATCCCTTAAGTAATGTCAGATTCGTAATTTTTCAGTTTAACAATCAAAAAAGACTACCAACAATTAAAATAAATATTTCATACTTCGTAGGTTTTAAATATGACTATTTGTGGATATATTCAGACACATTTTATAAAATTTTGAAAATTACAAACAGAGTTATGGTGCTTTTTATCCCTTGAGTATTGTCAGATTTGTAATTCTTGAGTTTAACATCCCAAGAAAAATACGAATGTTTGAGATACATATTTCATACTTTGCAAAATCTATATGTGATTATTTGTGAATATATTCAGAGTATTTTTATCAAATTTTGAAAACTATAAACAGAGTTATGGTACTTTGTCTCACTCAAAGAATATCATAGTCGTAATTTTTGAGTTTAATAACCCAAAAAAACTACGAATAGTTGAGATAAATATTTCAAACTTCGTAATGACTTAATATGACTACTTGTGAATATGTATAGAGTAATTTATAATATTTAAAAAACTACAAATAGAGTTATAGTCATTTCTGTGCTCGAACTAATGTCTGATTTGTTATTTTTGAGTTTAACTACCGAAAAAGCTTACGAATAGTTGAGATACACATTTCATACTTTGTAGGGGTTAAGTATAAATATTTGTAAATATATTCAGCGAAATTTTATAAAATATTAAAAATTACAAACAGAGTTATAGTACTTTTTACCCGCTGACTAATATCAGATTTATAATTTTCGAGTTTAACAACCCAAAAAGACTAAGAATAGTTGAGTTATACATATCACACTTTGAAGGGTCTAAGTATGACTATTTGTAAATATATTCAGTGTAATGTTCTCAAATTTAGAAAATTACAAATAGAGTTATGGTACTCTTTACCCCCTGACTAATGTCAGATTCATAATTTTTGAGTTTAACAATCAAAAAAGACTACGAACAATTAAAATACATATTTCATACTTCGTAGGGTCTAAATATGACTATTTGTGGATATATTCAGACACATTTTATATAATTTTGAAAATTACAAACAGAGTTATGGTGCTTCTTATCCCTTAAGTAATGTCAGATTCGTAATTTTTCAGTTTAACAATCAAAAAAGACTACCAACAATTAAAATAAATATTTCATACTTCGTAGGTTTTAAATATGACTATTTGTGGATATATTCAGACACATTTTATAAAATTTTGAAAATTGTAAACAGAGTTATGGTGCTTTTTATCCCTTGAGTAATGTCAGATTTGTAATTCTTGAGTTTAACATCCCAAGAAAAGTACGAATGGTTGAGATACATATTTCATACTTTGCCAAGTCTATATGTGACTATTTCTGAATATATTCAGAGTATTTTTATCAAATTTTGAAAACTATGAACAGAGTTATGGTACTTTGTCTCACCCAACGAATATCACAGTCGTAATTTTTGAGTTTAATAACCCAAAAAGGCTACGAATAGTTGAGATAAATATTTCAAACTTCACAATGACTTAATATGACTATTTCTGAATATATATATAGAGTAATTTATAATATTTTAAAAACTACAAATAGAGTTATAGTAATTTCTGTGTTCGAACTAATGTCAGATTTCTAATTTTTGGGTTTAACTACCGAAAAGGCTTACGAATAGTTGAGATACACATTTCATACTTTGTAGGGGTTAAGTATAACTATTTTTAAATACATTCAGTGACATTTTATAAAATTTTGAGTACTACAAACAAAGTTATAGTACTTTTTACCTGCTGACTAATGTTAGATTTATAATTTTTAAGTTTTAACAACCCAAAAAGACTAAGAATAATTGAGTTATACATTGCATACTTTGAAGGGTCTAAGTATGACTATTTTTAAATATATTCAGTGTAATGTTAGAAAATTTAGAAAATTACAAACAAAGTATGGTACTCTTTACCTCCTGACTAATGTCAGATTAGTAATTTTTGAGTTTAACAATGCAAAAAGACTACGAACAATTAAAATACATATTTCATACTTCGTAGGGTGTAAATATGACTATTTGTGGATATATTCAGATACATTTTATAAAATTTTGATAATTACAAATAAAGTTATGATGCTTTTTATTCCTTGAGTAATGTCAGATTTATAATTCTTGAGTTTAACATCCCAAGAAAACTACGAATGATTGAGATACATATTTCATACTTTGCCAGGTCTATATGTGACTATTTGTAAATATATTCAGCGTAATTTAATACATTTTTGAAAACTACAAACAGAGTTATGGTACTTTTCATTCTCTGATATATCTAAAACTATCCTACTTCTCTAAAATTGTCAGTAATAAAAATATTTGTTCAAAAGCTTAAAATCATGTTCATTATGAATGTAATGATATAATTAAAGTTTTACATGAACTAACATACATAAAATTTTGGTAATAACATTAAATTATTCGCAGAATGTACACTATCGCGTGCTTGAAATCTTATTTATAAAAATAAATCGGTCATAAATTAATTATATATATAGTTGGTTACTGCCGGGCACAAATCATACATAATTCTACAAAAATTGATCTATTTTCCCACAAACACAAATGAATTGCTGCGGACATCGGAAAGCCATTGCATGCGAGCAAATGCCGCAATTATAATTCTCTAACGTGCGACCGCTGATGCGCACAAAAAGACGTATTTAATGTGATAACGAGGATTGTGTGAAGGTGACCAGATTGATTTTCATGCATGGTAATCACCTCAGCCTTGGGCTATTAAAAAAAACAATACGTTGGTAATCAATAATTGTTCTCATACACATTACACGAGTGTAAATAATAATGAAAATATATATTTGTATAAAATTCAATATAAAAAATTTCAGAATATCTAACCTTATATGATAATTATATTTAAAAAAATACAGTTACTATGTGATATGCTTTAAAACAAACTTTAAACCAAATTCTATGTTTACTTTCGTTTTTGTATCTTCAAAAACTAGTAGTTTGAATTTTGGCTTACAGCGGAGTGGGTGACTACGACTAATAGTTGATGGGATAAACAAGCTATCTATTGTTTAAACAATTGCACAGCTAAACTATGCTGCTTAGTTTAGCTGTTCAATTGTTTTATTTTATAAAAAAGCAGTTGTTGCATTTATTTATTAAGATGTTGTTAAGCTGTTCAATTGTTTTATTTAAAAAAAAAGCAGTTGAGTAACAAGTATATGTAAATATACAAGAAGATGTGTATTTTTGGACATATACTCGTTACTCAACTGCTTTTTTTATAAAATAAAACAAATAAACTATGCTGTTCACTTGTTTTATTTTATAAAAAAAAGCAGTTGAGTAACGAAAATATGGCCAAAAATACATATGTTCTTATATATTTACATATATTCGTTACTCAACTGTTTTTTTTAAATAAAACAATTGAACAGCTTAACAACAGCTTAATAAATAAATGCAACAACTGCTTTTTTATTAACATATGAGTAATGAGTATATGTTCAAAAATAACAAATGAAGTATATAGAGAAGTGACAAAATAATTTTATAAATCAAAAAGTATTTTAAAAAAGCATAGATTTAATATATTAAAAACTGAAACAGACTGCAAAATACCTTGATAACTTAAAAAACAATTACAACACATTCAAGTTAACGAAGAAAACAAAGAAATCACAAACGAAATATGTAAATGTATTATGAGGAATACTATAATGCTAAGAAAGTACACAACTAAATGTCAAAAAAAATTGGAATGTTTTTTTAAACAAAATAAATATTTATAATTTAAATATTATATTATTATATACTCCAAATCTAATACCAAACTTGCTATCTAAGATGGCGGATTGAACAGCCATTGCCTTTTGTTTTTGTTTTTGTTTTGGACGCCTTATTGGATCAAACAAAAGCAGAACACAAACATGTAAATGTTCAACTTTTGTTTGATCCAATATGGCGTCCAAAACAAAAACAAAAGGCAATGGCTGCTCATCCGCCATCTTAGATAGCAAGTTTAGTATTAGATTTGGAGAATATAATAATATAATATTTAAATTATAAATTTCAAAAAGCAAAAATGCGAAATGTCAAAATATGTTTGTCAACGTCACGAAACTATAGTGACGCAACGGACTATAGTTTTGTGACGTTGATAGATATTTTTTGACATTTCACATTTTTGCTTTTTGAAATTTATAATTTAAATATTATATTATTATATACTCCAAATCTAATACTAAATTTGCTATCTAAGATGGCGGATGAGCAGCCATTGCCTTTTGTTTTTGTTTTCGACGCCATATTGGATCAAACAAAAGAAGAACATTTACATGTTTGTGTTCTGCTTTTGTTTGATCCAATATGGCGTCCAAAACAAAAACAAAAGGCAATGGCTGTTCAATCCGCCATCTTAGATAGCAAGTTTGGTACAAAACTTATTTGAAGAGCTACAGGAATGGTACTTATACCAATGTATAGAGGTCCAACAAGACTGGCTAAAAAAAATTGAAATGCTTATTTCTTGCTATCACTTACTTCTGACAAAAACTTTCATCCGGTGACTCTGCTCGTCGCCGACGACGTTCGACGGGCCGCAGCTGTACACCCCAGAGTCATTCTTGTCCACGTCCACCAGAAACAGCGAGCCGTCCTCTTGCACCGCGAGCCGCCGCTGTTGCTCGTCCTCGCGTCCCTCCCGCACCCACATCACGTCGCCGCCGCTGCTCTGGCCGGGGCAGGGTAGCGACAAATTCCGGCCGGTGTCCACCGCGATTTGCACCGCGCCATCCTCGCTGGCAGAGCACACTGCAAAAAACACCGCCAGCACGGTCAGCGAAATCATAGCGACTGATAAACAAACATGTTTTGTGTTGTGTGCATTTCATTATATTGTCGTTAAGGATGATTTAGTGTGAAGGTCGCCGGAGGCGGTGTGATGTGGTGCTCGGAATAGCGCGTTTTTGTTGGACAACTTTCGTTTATATAGAGAAAAACGAAATTCTATTGTTGTTTTGTATATTCAAAGCACTCTGTAGCAGGCTGTAAATAAATTATATAAATATTTGAACAAAATTAAATCATCATGTGTAATATATAATATTATAAAATCGTAATTCAAACAAAAGCCTTCACATCAGGCTGTCCAGGTCGGTGGATTGGTGACAGCACTGAGAGGGAGCATAATTTTTCTAAATTACAATGTTATTTATATGAAACATATGTATGTATTTTAAAATTAATAAATGATAATAAATAATATACTATACTTGCTATCCAAGATGTCGGATGAGCAGCCATTGTCTTTTGTTTTTGTTTTGGACGCCATATTGGATCAAACAAAAACAGAACATATACATGTTTGTGTTCTGCTTTTGTTTGATTCAATATGGCGTCCAAAACAAAAACAAATAGCAATGACTGCTCATCCGCCATCTTAGATAGCAAGTTTAGTATTAGATTTGGAGTATATAATAATATAATATTTAAATTATGAATTTCAAAAATCAAAAATTAGTAATGTCAAACAATGTCTGTCAACGTAACAAAACTATAGTCCGTTGCATCACTATAGTTTTGTGACGTTGACAAACATTTTTAGTCATTTCGCATTTTTGCTTTTTAAATTGTTTCAATTTAAATATTATATTATTATATACTCCAAATCTAATACTAAACTTGCTATCTAAGATGGCGGATGAGCAGCGATTACCTTTTGTTTTTGTTTTGGACGCCATATTTGATAAAACAAAAGCAGAACATTTACATGTTTGTGTTCTGCTTTTGTTTGATCCAATATGGCGTCCAAAACAAAAACAAAAGACAATGGCTGCTCATCGGCCATCTTAGATAGCAAGTTTGGTATTAGAATTGGAGTATATAATAATATAATATTTAAATTATTAATTTCAAAAAGCAAAAATGTGTAATGTCAAAAAATGTCTTGTCAACGTCATAAAACTATAGTCCGTTGCGTCACTATAGTTTTGTGAGGTTGGCAGACATTTTTTGACATTACGCATTATTGCTTTTTGAAATTTATAATTTAAATATTATATTATTTTATACTCCAAATCTAATACTAAACTTGCTATCTAAGATGGCGGGTGAGCAGCCATTGCCTTTTGATTTTGTTTTGGACGCCATATTGGATCAAACAAAAGCAACGCATTTACATTTTTTTGTTCTGTTTTTGTTCGATCCAATATGGCGTCCAAAACAAAAACAAAAGGCAATGACTGCTCATTCGCCATCTTAGATA
This sequence comes from Lordithon lunulatus, assembly GCA_963942505.1. Lineage (NCBI taxonomy): Eukaryota > Metazoa > Arthropoda > Insecta > Coleoptera > Staphylinidae > Lordithon > Lordithon lunulatus. The sequence continues at coordinate 72,838,681 of OZ012666.1, forward strand.
GCAAGTTTAGTATTAGATTTGGAGTATATAATAATATAATATTTAAATTATAAATTTCAAAAAGCAAAAATGCGTATTGTCAAAAAATATCTGTCAACGTCACAAAACTATAGTCCGGTGCGTCACTATAGTTTTGTTACGTTGACAGACATTTTTTGAAATTACGCATTTTTGCTTTTTGAAATTTATAATTTAAATATTATATTATTATATACTCCAAATATAATACTAAACTTGCTATCTAAGATGGCGGATGAGCAGCCATTTCCTTTTGTTTTTGTTTCGGACGCCATATTGGATCAAACAAAAGCAGAACACAAACATGTCAGTGTTCTGCTATTGTTTGAATTACAGTTTTGATATTATTATTAGTATTATATTATTACACATGATGATTTAATGTTGTTCAAATATTTATATGATCATTTACATTAAGGCCGTCCTAGAAGCGACCTGACAATGAAACTAATGTCATTTGATGGAAACTATAGTATAGATGGCGGGAGAAAAATGTCGATATTGTTTCAAATTGAACGGGAATAGCTATAGGGCTTGACAAATTTTTGAAACATGGAAAATTATATTTTATGTTGGAAAGTTACGCTTGATCTCATTTTGTAGGTTTTTTAGTTCCAAAGAAAATTCTGAAAAAATATTGTTATAAAAAGTGTGCTGTTGTAACACTAGAGCCAAAGAAGTGAAGAAAATTAAAATTAAAATTGTCTAATCAAAATCAACTTCAGTCTATTGGGTAAACAATTTTCAACCAATTAAAAAATCTTAGTACAATTTTTCCCTGAAACAAAAAATAAACCTGTTACATAATAAATTATAAAAGTGATAATAATTGCTAAAATTGCCAAAACTATCCTCTGTTGCAACAAAGCAGGCGTCGTCCTAGAAGTGAATCTGAAACTAATTTATTTGATTTCAAATATAGTCTAAATGGCGGGCAAAAAATGAGATTGTTTCAAATTGAGCTGGAAAAGCTATAGAGCTTGGCAAATTTCTTAAACTTGGAAAATTTTATTTCATGATAGAAAGTTGTGATTAATCTCATTGTGTAGGTTTTTTAATTTCAAAGAAGGTTGCAAAATATATTGTTAATAAAAAGTGTGCTGTTGTAGCGGTAAAGCCGAAGAAGTGAAGAAAAATTAAATAAAAATTGTACAATCAAAATCAGCTTCAGCCTGTTCGATGGACAATTTTCAACTAAATAAAAAATATTAGTACCATTTTTCCGTAAAACAAACGATAAACCCGTTACATGAAAAATTATAAAGGAGATAAAAATCGGCAAGGTACCAAAACTATCATCGTTTGTGTCAAATCAGGGGTCGTCTTAGAAGTGATCTGACACTGAAACTAATGTAATCTGATTGAAAATAGTATATAGTATATATGTAAATATCCAGATTATTTCAAATTGAACCGGAAAAGCTACAGGGCTTGGCAAATTTTTGAAACAGTAAAAATTTGATTCCATATTGGAAAGTTGTGCTTGATCTCATTTTGTAGGCTTTTTAATTCCAAAGAAAATTTCGAAAAAATATTGTTATAAAAAGTGTACTGTTGTGGCGGTACAGCCAAAAAAGTGAAGAAAATAAATATAATTTTTTTCTAATCACAAACAACTTTAGCCTGCTGAATAAACAATTTTAAACCAATCAAAAAATTTTATTACAATTTTTTTCCTGAAACAAAAGATAAACCCGTCACATGATAAATTATAAAAGTGATAATAATCGCTGAAATTTCCAAAACTATCCCCTGTTGTGACAAAGCAGGGGTCGTTTTAGATGTGAAACTTAAACTAATTTATTTGATTTCAAATATAGTCTATATGGCGGGAAAAATTGAGATTGTTTTAAATTGAACTTGCAAAGCTACAGGGTTTGGCAAATTTCTTAAACTTGGAAAATTTTATTTCATGATAGAAAGTTGTGCTTAATCTCATTTTGTAGTTTTTTTAATTCCAAAGAAAATTGCTGAAATATATTGTTAATAAAAAGTGTGTCGTTGTAGCGGTAAAGCCGAAGAAGTGAAGAAAAATAAAATAAAAATTGTACAATCAAAATCAGGTTCAGCCTGTTCGATAGACAATTTCCAACTAAATAAAAAATATTAGTACATTTTTTCCGTAAAACATAAGATAAACCCGTTACATGATAAATTATAAAAGAAATACAAATCTGCAAAGATGCCAAAACTATCATCTTTTGTGTCAAAGCAGGGGTCGTCCTAGAAGTGATCTAACACTGAAACTAATGTCATTTGTTTGAAAATGTAGTCTATATGTAAATATCCAGATTATTTCAAATTGAACCGGAAAAGCTACAGGGCTTGGCAAATTTTTGTAACCTCGAAAATTTTATTTTATGTTGGAAAGTTGTGCTTGATCTCATTTTGTAGGTTTGTTAATCCTAAAGAAAATTTCGCAAAAATATTGTTATAAAAAGTGTGCTGTTGTAGCAGTACAGCCAAAAAAGTGAAGAAAATAAAAATTAAAATTGTCTAATCAAAAACAACTTTAGTCTCTTGGATAAACAATTTTCAACTAATCAAAAAATTAGTACAATTTTTCCCTGAAACAAAAGATTGTCACATAATAAATTATAAAAGTGATAATAATCGTTAAAATTGCCAAAACTATTTTCTGTTGCGACAAAGCAGGAGTCGTCCTAGAAGTGAATTTTAAACTAATTTATTAGATTTCAAATATAGTCTAGATGGCGGGAATAATTGAGATTGTTTTAAATTTAATTGGAAAAGCTACAGGGCTTGACAAATTTCTTAAACTTGTAACATTTTATTTCATGATAGAAACTTGTGTTTAATCTCATTTTGTAGGTTTTTTAATTCCAAAGAAATTTTTGAATAAAAATTGTTATAAAAAGTGTACCGTTGTAGCAGTAAATCCGAAGAAGTAAAGAAAAATAAAATTAAAGTTGTATAATCAAAATCAGCTTCAGCCTGTTCGATGGGCAATTTTCAACTAAATAAAAAATATTAGTACAATTTTTTCGTTAAACAAAAAGTTAACCTTTTTTTAAAATTATTATCTCTTATATAATTTATCATGTGACGCAATTATAAAAGAGATAATAAACATACAAACTCACATACACGCACACGCTCTCTTTCCATTATAATAGTCATGAAACCATAAAACCCCTCCAGTCAGAAAATTTCTTAATTCCCCAATGGATGTATCTGCTTTTTTTAAAAACAGATCGCCTAAAATGATCATAAGTTTAGCCACCCATATTAGAATAGGCAAATGTTTTTTTTTTAATTTCCAAGGCTACCTTTGAGAAATTCAGAGTTCATTTGGTATACACAGTGATTTTAAACTGATATAGTTGGCGTGTGTTTCAGGATGACAAATTAAAACAAAACAAAACTTATATAATAACAATTCTAAGGGATTAATTATGCGCTTTAAAAGTTTATACTCCCTTTTGCATACGTATAAACAACAAACTGAGTAGAAACAAAACTTGATGATAAATAAAAGCACTATAATTAAGTTTTTGTTTATACATGGCTTCTTAAATACCGTCAACATGTCAAAATCGTTTGTTTTCGACTTAAAAGTCAAGGCTCCACTTGATTTTCATCATCCAGTAATGAATCATCTTGCATATACTAATCATTGATTTATATATATATTTATTATATACATAGTATAATAAATCCCTGCCATCTAGTTTTAAAATAACAATTGATATTAGTTTAGCATTTCAACAAGAAAATATTACCAATTTCGTCTCCACATATAACAAAATCCAATTAGATTCCTGTTGGAATACACTTATATTCTATTAAGTCTAATAAAAGCCCCCCCAAGTACATTTGTAGTTACTGAATGTATTCAAATTGCTCGCAAATTGCACGCCATTATTACAATGAATCAAACAAAACAAAATCTAATCGTCAATAAATACCTGTGACGAGTACATGTAGGAGATAGAAGATGCACACACAAACATTCCGTTCAAATCCCATGGTTGCGCATTTTCTACAATCACACACCGTACGCCGCGTATTATTTGTTGTTGTTGCGGGAGGGAAAAAACAATAACAATTTGCGAGAAACGTCAAGTTTGACAGGTGGAGGACATGGTGGCTGGCCCCAGCACAAGCGCGGGCGCGTCTCACTCTCCGTCGCCGTGGTGTTCTTTTTTTTCTACTGTATCGATCCGCGGGAGTCGCGGCGACGCAGCGCGAGCTGTGCCGAGGCCGCGACACAGCACACCACGCGACGCCTACGCAATCAGCTGTTTAGTGTTGTTTGACGTTTCGCGCGCGTCGCCGCGTTGTTTTTGTTTATCGACCACGCACATTCAGCGAATCTAGTCGGCTACGAGATAGTTTTCGCGCGACCGGAAACGGAAACGCGCGCATCTGATTTGTAAGAGTAGTTTGTGTGTTGCGAGCGTGTGCAACGTGTGCTGTGGCAACTACTGAAAGCGGGTTTTTGTATGGTTGAGTGTACTGGAGGACATTCCAACGGGTGCAAATAACGGTAATTCAGTAGGGAATTAATGCGAATTAAATCATAATTATTTTAATGAGAAACAAAAGAATGATGTAATAATATTTAATTATATTACGATATGAAGTAATATCGTAATGTAATTATAACTTCATTAATATGAAAAACAGTATGGTTATTTATATTGACCCAAAATCAAAATCAAAATCAAAATCAAAATCAAAATCAAAATCAAAATCAAAATCAAAATCAAAATCAAAATCAAAATCAATATCAATATCAATATCAATATCAATATCAATATCAATATCAATATCAATATCAATATCAAAATCAAAATCAAAATCAAAATCAAAACCAAAACCAAAACCAAAACCAAAACCAAAACCAAAACCAAAACCAAAACCAAAACCAAAACCAAAACCAAAACCAAAACCAAAACCAAAACCAAAACCAAAACCAAAACCAAAACCAAAACCAAAACCAAAACCAAAACCAAAACCAAAACCAAAACCAAAACCAAAACCAAAACCAAAACCAAAACCAAAACCAAAACCAAAACCAAAACCAAAACCAAAATCTGATATATATATATATATCAGGTCAGCTTTGGGTCAATATGAATAACCATATAGTTTTTCATATTAATAATAGTAGTTATTGTTTTTGTTACAATTTTGTAACTGGCTATTGACTCCCGTGTGTTAGCTTATGTGTATGTTGAGACGTTTTCGTTTAGCATGATTTATCATTGCTAGTCGCCCCCGTGGCGTGCAGTATGGCTCAAGTCTTGCGGTCGTGCGCCGCCGGTTGTAAGGGCCGAGGTAAAGTAAAGCGCATCGGAAACGGCAAATACAACAAGAAACAAAAAGCCCGTACCAGCTCAGAGTGATAAACGAAAGGCACTTTGGTGTTAGGACCTGCTACTTCAGATAATCGTATTATTAAATATCTTCGTTAATATACTAGGAAAAACTTGTATAATATACGATACAAATCTATATTATAGACTACTCATATTGCGTTGCCTTATATGTTTGGGGGGCAACTTGTAAATATTTGGAGAGGTCATGCGGGGCCGGCGTCGCGGCGCCTGAGCGCGCGCGGGCTAGCAGCAGCAGCAGCGTCACCTTTGACATTTAGCGAGCTCTCCCGGTCGCAGATTTCCGGGGCTCTATTTCGCTCGGTGGCTGCGTCACCCCCCAAACCGCCCCGCGCTTACGATCATCCATTTGGCGAAACGAAACGAGATGAAAAGACATCGCCGCGGGCAATGTGATTGGCATTACGCGAGACAATTGGGGAAATCGATTTGAGCAGCACACAAAAATCGCCGACAACAAAAGGAGTTGGTTCAGTTAAATGTCAACTGCAAATTTAACATTGTAACATAGAGATGAGAGTTAATGTAGAAAAACAATCCTATTTAAATATATAAATATACAATGTAATTATATATTTAACATATTGGCTGTAAATTTTCAATTTTATTGAATGAAGATGGCAGCCAGTATACGTGTTAATTGTAAATGAAATGGAAACAAACGTATTTCTTTTGTTTTCTTTTATTTACATACATAAATATACAAATGTGACACGTAAAACAAAACAAATGATTAAAAATAAACCAAAAAAACACAAACATAAAATAGTTAGAATTAGCTTTGTTATTATTATATATTTTAGCCTACACCGAAAGGTAAAAGGCAATTGATTATATATATATATATATATATATATATATATATATATATATATATATATATATAAATAATAAATTTAAAAAAATATATATCCTGTGAAATTGAGAATTGTTTCAAATTAAATATAGTTTGTACTACAGATCAAACAACACTCCCCAAAAAATCAATATATTCTGGTGAAGTCAAAACATTTACATTTGTAAGTTTATGTATATAAAAATAGAAGAAATAGAAAAAATATCGGGCACCATACAACTTTCCAGATTACATTAAAATTTTAAAATTTTTGAAATTTTTGAAATTTCGAAATTTTTGACTTTTTTGGCACACACTCAAACAGTCTTGGAGGACCGATTTTGCACAAATGTTCACCGAATCGCCCCAATTCGGTTTCCCAGCCGATTTGCAAGTTTGTCGTGATCCATTCAGCTGTTTTCCTGGACTTTTGTTCACAGACAAATTCACACACATACACACACACAGACATTTCCAAAAATAGTCATTGTCAGTAGGTACTGTATAGTACCTTATCTGAAATAATATAAATAGATTAATAATCGCTCTATAATTTGATAACCAATCAAATTTTATAAATAAAATTGTAAAGCAACAATCAAAGATTTACCAAAAATACTTATAAATAGTTATAGTAATCTTTATAATATTTGTGTAAGAGGATTTATTTCAGTCAATTCATGCAAAAAATAATGCGGCCTGTGTGACGCACATTACGTTTCTCTGACGTCACCGCTAGGGAATGACGTCATCGGAGTCTTCCCTTGGAATCGATGATTATTACATTCTGCTTATTTTGTAATCGAGAGAAAGAGTCTGTAACCGAGATAAACAATATTTAGACTATTAGTCATTTTAAACGTAATTTGTAATAGAATATATTACAGGAGGACTCTTGGTCGATAACTCATTAAACACTAGTAACATAAAGAAAATAACGATAGCAAAAATCTAACTAAATTAATTATATTTTATATATATATACATATATATATATATATATATATATATATATATATATATATATATATATATATACTTTAAAGAGTACTATGAATTCAAAATAAATAAAAATCAAAATATCTGAAGTGGGCACACAACTCTCCGAACTACATTAATATTTTCATCATTTTCATAATTTTTGATATTTTTGATATTTTTGATATTTTTGATATTTTTGATATTTTTTGATATTTTTGATATTTTTGATATTTTTGATATTTTTGATATTTTTGATATTTTTGATATTTTTGATATTTTTGATATTTTTGATATTTTTGATATTTTTGATATTTTTGATATTTTTGATATTTTTTATATTTTTGATATTTTTGATATTTTAGATATTTTAGATATTTTAGATATTTTTGATATTTTTGATATTTTTGATATTTTTGATATTTTTGATATTTTTTGATATTTTTGATATTTTTGATATTTTTGATATTTTTTATATTTTTGATATTTTTGATATTTTAGATATTTTAGATATTTTTGATATTTTTGATATTTTTGATATTTTTGATATTTTTGATATTTTTGATATTTTTGATATTTTTGATATTTTTGATATTTTTGATATTTTTGATATTTTTGATATTTTTGATATTTTTGATATTTTTGATATTTTTGATATTTTTGATATTTTAGATATTTTAGATATTTTTGATTTTTTTTAATATTGTTGATATTTTTTCATATTTTTCATATTTTTCATGTTTCATATTTTTCATATTTTTGATATTTTTGATATTTTTGATATTTTTGATATTTTTGATATTTTTGATATTTTTGATATTTTTGATATTTTTGATATTTTTGATATTTTTGATATTTTTGATATTTTTGATATTTTTGATATTTTTGATATTTTTGATATTTTTGATATTTTTGATATTTTTGATATTTTTGATATTTTTGATATTTTTGATTTTTTTGATTTTTTTAATATTTTTGATATTTTTGATATTTTTGATATTTTTGATATTTTTGATATTTTTGATATTTTTGATATTTTTGATATTTTTGATATTTTTGATATTTTTGATATTTTTGATATTTTTGATATTTTTGATATTTTTGATATTTTTGATATTTTTGATATTTTTGATATTTTTGATATTTTTGATATTTTTGATATTTTTGATATTTTTGATATTTTTGATATTTTTGATATTTTTGATATTTTTAATATTTTTGATGTTTTTGATATTTTTGATATTTTTGATATTTTTGATATTTTTGGTATTTTTTGATATTTTTGATATTTTTAATATTTTTGATATTTTTGATATTTTTGATATTTTTGATATTTTTGATATTTTTGATATTTTTTGATATTTTTAATATTTTTGATATTTTTGATATTTTTGATATTTTTGATATTTTTGATATTTTTTTATATTTTTGATATTTTTGATATTTTAGATATTTTTAATATTTTTGATATTTTTGATATTTTTGATATTTTTGATATTTTTGATATTTTTGATATTTTTGATATTTTTGATATTTTTGATATTTTTGATATTTTTGATATTTTTGATATTTTTGATATTTTTGATATTTTTGATATTTTTCATATTTTTGATATTTTTGATATTTTTGATATTTTTTTATATTTTTGATATTTTGATATTTTTAATATTTTTGATATTTTTGATATTTTTGATATTTTTGATATTTTTGATATTTTTGATATTTTTTTATATTTTTGATATTTTGATATTTTTAATATTTTTGATATTTTTGATATTTTTGATATTTTTGATATTTTTGATATTTTTGATATTTTTGATATTTTTGATATTTTTGATATTTTTGATATTTTTTCATATTTTTGATATTTTTGACATTTTTTGATGTTTTTGACAACATTTGTGTTTTAAAATAAAGTAAAGTAAAGTAAAGTAACGTAAAGTAAAGTAAAGTAAAGTAAAGTAAAGTAAAGTAAAGTAAAGTAAAGTAAAGTAAAGTAAAGTAAAGTAAAGTAAAGTAAAGTAAAGTAAATTTATTGATGTATAAATATCCAACAGAGGAAATTACATACGTTACTAACATATTAAAAGCACATCTATTACAATATTATAAAATATTTAAAAATGTAAAATTATATAATTAAAGTTACAATTACAATAAATAATATACATAAATGTATATTAAATAATTTAAAATTATACATAAAAGCCTTAGGTGTGGTTTGTAAACACCGCACCGTCCACCAGTAGAAAATCTTGTTTTATTAAATAGTTCTAATAAAATTAGACCTTTTTTATTAATATTTATCACCTGTATGATTTTTGTATCATCTGTTTTGACTACGGTTTCCCCTTGCCCAGCGGGAATGCCCGCCGGGTGGCGAACGAGCAGCCCCCGCGCCGTCTGCTTTGCTTACGTCGTAAGGCGCGCGCGGGGAATCCCAGCGCCTGCGCCTCCCCCGATCAATAAGCGGGCGCGCGGTTTGTCAGTAGGTGGCCGGACGTCGTTGTGACCGCCACCGCCACCCCCGCTGATACGTTTTATATACGCGACCTTGCCGGGAGGCGCCGCCGCCGTCGCCGCCCGCTCCGCGACCCCCAGAATTGTAAATTCGTGTCGAATTATTAATAATATTGTGCAACAGTTTTTTTTTTGGTTTGTTTTGGTCAACGCCAGACGAGAACTGTTGTGAGTATCTAATTTGTTTATACACATATCTAAACATGTAGTTGTTTTAAAAATTGTGGGGCAGGTTGTTGAAGATGTACATATATAATATTGAAAAAATTATATAGATATAAATACATATAGAATTGAAAAAAAAATGATCTTAATTGAAAATTTAAAATGTTTACATAATTGGTTATGGTAAATACCGGGTGATTAAGACTCCTCTGATATTCCATCCATTACCAACAGAAAACCCATCGGGTTCATAGTTATAAAGATTTTTTATAAATAAATTCTGTACTTCATGAAACTTGTTTACAATGTGTAAAAAAAATCTGGGCACCACACGTCTTTCCGAATTACATTGATATTTTTGACATTTTTGACATTTTTGACATTTTTAACATTTTTGACATTTTTGACATTTTTGACATTATTGACATTATTGACATTTTTGACATTTTTGACATTTTTGACATTTTTGACATTTTTGACATTTTTAACATTTTTAACATTTTTGACATTTTTGACATTTTTGACATTTTTGACATTTTTAACATTTTTGACATTTTTGACATTTTTGACATTTTTGACATTTTTGACATTTTTGACATTTTTGACATTTTTGACATTTTTGACATTTTTGACATTTTTGACATTTTTGACATTTTTGACATTATTGACATTATTGACATTTTTGACATTTTTGACATTTTTGACATTTTTGACATTTTTGACATTTTTGACATTTTTGACATTTTTGACATTTTTGACATTTTTGACATTTTTGACATTTTTAACATTTTCATCATTTTTACATTTTGACGTTGATATTTTGATAGATAGATAGATACATATTTATTAATGTTAATATGCTGCATAAGCATTTACATAGGTCACAAAGTAACATTTAATAATTAAATTAACAGATATGCATAATACATACATGATACATTTAAATTACAAATTAAAATTTACATATTAAAATAATTAAAAAAATACTTACAATATTACAAAAAATAAAGACAATAATTTTGATATTTTAATATTTTGATATTTTGATATTTTGATATTTTGATATTTTGATATTTTGATATTTTGATATTTTGATATTTTGATATTTTGATATTTTGATATTTTGATATTTTGATATTTTGATATTTTGATATTTTGATATTTTGATATTTTGATATTTTGATATTTTGATATTTTGATATTTTGATATTTTGATATTTTGATATTTTGATATTTTGATATTTTGATATTTTGATATTTTGATATTTTGATATTTTGATATTTTGATATTTTGATATTTTGATATTTTGATATTTTGATATTTTGATATTTTGATATTTTGATATTTTGATATTTTGATATTTTGATATTTTGATATTTTGATATTTTGATATTTTGATATTTTGATATTTTGATATTTTGATATTTTGATATTTTGATATTTTGATATTTTGATATTTTGATATTTTGATATTTTGATATTTTGATATTTTGATATTTTGATATTTTGATATTTTGATATTTTGATATTTTGATATTTTGATGTTTAGCATACTTGGATCTATGTTTGACAGTCGTCTCCCAAACTGTCAAACATAGATGCTAAAATTGTTATTAATAAGAATAACAGATGAAGATCATTTTTTTTGTTATTGATTGAAACAGTTGATGAGCGTAGTGCGTTCTGGTAAACCGAGCCCGGCCCTCTTTATTCCGCGTAGTTTGAGTTTTTAGGTGAAAGTGTTTGGCATTTGTTTCAGCAATAAATAACTTGTTTATCCAAAAATTAAAACAATGCGAACTAATTGGGGTGGGTGATCGGGCCCTCAAAACGAAAATGTCTTTCAATTATTATTTACATACGGCCCCTGTCAAAACTTAGATCAAAGTATGCTAAAGCTAAACATTGTTGCTAATAAGAATAACAGTTGAATAACTGTTGTTTCAATTGAAAGAAACAGTTGAAGAGCGTAATCTGCGTCATAGTGACACCATGCGTATTTTGTTTTTATGGGTTACAGTGTTTGGCACTATGTCTACTGTACAATGGGACAAGTGAGAATATAAAATCTTTTAATGGCCCCGAGTTGATATACGGGTTATTTAACATAATATTTGTCATTATGTCATCCCATGTCTAGATAATGATTTATATTATTTATATAATTTATTATTTTTACAACCATTTGTGTTTTTAATTAATATTGCTCTTATCAACCACAAGTATGCAATAATAATTAATCCCCGTCAATAATCTAATCGCTAGCTCCCATCATAGTTATGTATAACATTATCAAAATGCAAACAGTTGCACGCACACGACATTTCCCAGTATACACTTTCTTATCAATGGATTAACAACCAACGTACTTTACTTATTGATGATTTCATTGCGTACTTTTTCTTTATAATATAAGGGTTCGTGGAACTTGGCCTACTAATTTAATTGGATCCCATGGTTGCTAGTTTTATGTCTTCCCCCCGGCGTGTCTAGGGTAGATTTAAATTGATTAACACACACACACACATGCAGGAAAGTTACTGTAGAGGTGTTTATATATGCATTAGCTGACTAACGTAATGAAATAAAATTAACGTGAAACTAAAATAAGTAATTGAATTCAAATTTGTTTGCACAGGTGCTGTTTTATTAATTAAAATTAATTTATTAAATTAACCAAAAACAAAAACAAAAACAAAAACAAAAACAAAAACAAAAACAAAAACAAAAACAAAAACAAAAACAAAAACAAAAACAAAAACAAAAACAAAAACAAAAACAAAAACAAAAACAAAAACAAAAACAAAAACAAAAACAAAAACAAAAACAAAAACAAAAACAAAAACAAAAACAAAAACAAAAACGAAACAAACGAAACAAACGAAACAAACGAAACAAACGAAACAAACGAAACAAACGAAACAAACGAAACAAACGAAACAAACGAAACAAACGAAACAAACGAAACAAACGAAACAAACGAAACAAACGAAACAAACGAAACAAACGAAACAAACGAAACAAACGAAACAAACGAAACAAAACGAAACAAAACGAAACAAAACGAAACAAAACGAAACAAAACGAAACAAAACGAAACAAAACGAAACAAAACGAAACAAAACGAAACAAAACGAAACAAAACGAAACAAAACGAAACAAAACGAAACAAAACGAAACAAAACGAAACAAAACGAAACAAAACGAAACAAAACGAAACAAAACGAAACAAAACGAAACAAAACGAAACAAAACGAAACAAAACGAAACAAAACGAAACAAAACGAAACAAAACGAAACAAAACGAAACAAAACGAAACAAAACGAAACAAAACGAAACAAAACGAAACAAAACGAAACAAAACGAAACAAAACGAAACAAAACGAAACAAAACGAAACAAAACGAAACAAAACGAAACAAAACGAAACAAAACGAAACAAAACGAAACAAAACGAAACAAAACGAAACAAAACGAAACAAAACGAAACAAAACGAAACAAAACGAAACAAAACGAAACAAAACGAAACAAAACGAAACAAAACGAAACAAAACGAAACAAAACGAAACAAAACGAAACAAAACGAAACAAAACGAAACAAAACGAAACAAAACGAAACAAAACGAAACAAAACGAAACAAAACGAAACAAAACGAAACAAAACGAAACAAAACGAAACAAAACGAAACAAAACGAAACAAAACGAAACAAAACGAAACAAAACGAAACAAAACGAAACAAAACGAAACAAAACGAAACAAAACGAAACAAAACGAAACAAAACGAAACAAAACGAAACAAAACGAAACAAAACGAAACAAAACGAAACAAAACGAAACAAAACGAAACAAAACGAAACAAAACGAAACAAAACGAAACAAAACGAAACAAAACGAAACAAAACGAAACAAAACGAAACAAAACGAAACAAAACGAAACAAAACGAAACAAAACGAAACAAAACGAAACAAAACGAAACAAAACGAAACAAAACGAAACAAAACGAAACAAAACGAAACAAAACGAAACAAAACGAAACAAAACGAAACAAAACGAAACAAAACGAAACAAAACGAAACAAAACGAAACAAAACGAAACAAAACGAAACAAAACGAAACAAAACGAAACAAAACGAAACAAAACGAAACAAAACGAAACAAAACGAAACAAAACGAAACAAAACGAAACAAAACGAAACAAAACGAAACAAAACGAAACAAAACGAAACAAAACGAAACAAAACGAAACAAAACGAAACAAAACGAAACAAAACGAAACAAAACGAAACAAAACGAAACAAAACGAAACAAAACGAAACAAAACGAAACAAAACGAAACAAAACGAAACAAAACGAAACAAAACGAAACAAAACGAAACAAACGAAACAAACACAGGGCTTATAATCTATGTTTCTATAGCGTGCATCTATATAAACTAGTTTACCATATTTGCTAACAATATAAAATTTTACATTATAGATAGCCTTCATCGTGCTGTTCCGATGATGAGGAGAGTCACGGCGGTGGAGGCGCTGGGGTGATCTTTCCGGGGTCCGTATTCCATTAGGCAGCCGCGATGTTGATCAAGGAGTACCGGATCCCGCTTCCACTAACCGTGGAGGAGTACAGAATTGCACAATTGTATATGATAGCGGTGAGTGAAAATATAATCTAATACATATATTAAATCCAAGGTGTTCTACAGTAACAGGACTAAATTGAAAATTAAGGTATTAGTTACTATACTACGTTGAAGAAAGAAAAGAAAATGTGTGGGCACCATACGACTTTCTGAATTACATGACCTATATAATTTTGTATAACATTTTCAACTTTTTCTGCTTTTTTATTTTTATTTTTTTGACCTTTTATACATTTTTGACTTTTTTGACATTTTTTACTTTTTTGACGTAAATGTAAATAAATGAAATGTATATATGTCAATATTTCAAAATATAAATATGTCAGAATGCCAAAATGTTAAAATGATGAAATGTCAAAATATCAGAAACAAAAAAAGTGTCAAAAAATTCACAAAGTAAAAAATGTGAAAAACAAAACAAAAAAAGACAATAATGTCAAAAGAGGTCAGAAAAGTCGGAAAAGACTTTTCTGACTTCTTTTGAATTTTTTGACAGTTTTTAATGTTTTTGTTTCTGATATTTTGACATTTGAATATTCTGACATTTTAACATTTAGGCATTCTGATATATTTATATTTTGAAATTTTGACATATATACATTTTATTTATTTACATTTTTTGTTTTTCTTTTTCACTTTTCTGACTTTTTTACCTTTTAATTTTTTTTGACATTTTTGGCTTTTTTGAATTTTTTTTTGCTTAGCTATTGACGACAACTATATTTTCCTTCTGGTGTAGTTACATATATCAAATATTTTAAATATTTCAATCATATCAAATTAATTATATTTCGATTTGATTACATTATTATAGAAAAAGAGCCGAGAAGAGAGCAGCGGTCAAGGAAGTGGCGTTGAAATTCTCATTAATGAACCATACAATGATGGCCCTGGTGGACAAGGTCAGTACACGAAGAAGATTTACCACGTTGGAAGTCACCTGCCTGGTAAGTGTGTTTGATATATTTTTTGTATTTATAAATAAAACAGGTTTCTGAGTAACATAACTAATTATTATCCAAGAGATAATTTAAACTTCCGTATTTAGCAGTTTGAATTTTGTTAAACAAAAACGCTCCAGCAATTATTTTGATAATTCATCATTCATAATTTATTGCTGCTATATATATATATATATATATATATATATATATTTATATAAATATATATATAATAAAAATTTACATAATAATACTACATATTACATTCTATTATAAATATAATTATAACATAGTTAAGCTATATAATAATCATTCATTTGTTTGGTTCTAATGCACACAAAAAAATAAAATAATTCAGTCTTTATAAAATAGTCTCCAACATATTGTATTATTTACTGTCGTATAAAATTAAACTCTGGCATAAAATTTATTATTACGTGCACTTTTTATTACCGGTACAGGGTTCGGCAATTAATTGTAGACACACGAGGCTACTTCAATTAACCAATTGAGTGTAAATTATTTTCTAATTACTCACGCGCCGGTGAGTTGTTATTGAACGTTTTATGCCCTACGAATGAAACTTGCAGCTAAATATAGCGTTATAAAAATCTATAAATACAACTTGTATAATACCACAATATTGGTCATTCATTTGCATTGGGGGATTTGCAACAGGAAATAGCAAGCATTATTTTATATTAAATAACAGTAGGTCTCGAGTTATAACAAATCAAATCACCAAAAATAAATTTTTCGGGTTATGTGTTTCAAATTTGGTTATTTCATAAATGTATGTGTTTTGAACTATTTTGGCCATTCTAACCCAATTCGTTTATTATAACTCGAGTTATGGCAGATTACATAAATAATATTTGAAAATTGTCAGGTACAATTTAAAAAATTCACCAAAAATTAATTTTTAGGGTTATCTGTTTCAAATTTGGTTATTGCATAAATGTATGTGTTTTGAACTATTTTGGCTATTTTCATGACATTTGCTTTATTATAACTCGAGTTATGACAGTTTACATAAATAATAAATACATAAAATTGTCCATTTAAAGTGCAATTTTTTTTAGTAATATGGATTTTAATTTTTTTATGTTTGTATGCTCCATTTGATTATTGAATATTCTTTTTGGCCATGAATATGTACTGGAATGAAATTTACATTTTCATGAATATTTATTATTACAAGACAAAATTGTTTATATGCGTCAGTACGCTGAAGTAAATGAATCATCACTGCGATTTCTTTTTGCACAGCTATTAAATCGTATGTTTATACATATAGTTCCGAATTGTTTACAAATGTGGATATTTATAGGCTGGCTCAAAGGAATCCTGCCAAAGACGGCGCTTATGGTCGAAGAGGAGGCGTGGAATGCGTATCCCTATACAAAAACCCGATACACTTGTCCCTTTGTCGAGAAATTCTCGTTGGAAATTGAGACCTACTATTTCGCAGATAATGGACACCAGGAGAATGTTTTTAAACTCTCCGGCAGCGATCTGCGCAACAGAATTGTCGGTATGAAAATTAATCACTAATTATAACAAATTTATTAAAAAAAAAATATAATCTAAAGACGGTTTTATATAACAATTTTTCGATGATTAATATATGATAATCGTGCCTATAGATTTAATCGACGTAGTCAAAGATCAGCTATATGGAGCAGACTATGTACGTGATGAAGACCCCGTGGTTTTTGTTTCCGAAAAATCTGGCAGAGGGCCTTTGGCCGAAAACTGGTTAGACGAACATTGGCGAGATGTAAATATCTTACTAATTTGTATTAAACAAAGGTTTATTAATTTCATCATGTCGACTCTCTTTAAGGTCCAAGGCAAAAAACAGCCTACACCCGCCGGTAGAAGTCTCATGTGTGCATACAAGCTTTGCAGAGTGGAGTTCCGGTATTGGGGCATGCAAACGAAGATTGAAAGATTTATACATGACATAGGTAAATTACTACTGTAGTTTTTTGTTTGCTGTAATTGTGAGCATACATTCTTCAAATCAAATCCAAGTTCTAATGCCACAATATTTTTTAGCTCTTCGAAAAACTATGGTACGTGCACACAGGCAGGCATGGGCCTGGCAAGACGAGTGGCATGGGCTGACAATGGAAAACATTAGGGAAATTGAGAGACAAACTCAAATGGCGCTAAAAAGGAAAATGGGACAGTTGGAAGACGATGAAATTGGTAAGTTTTAATCTTCGCAATTTTTTATAAACAATTATTTTCTACTTCAAATTTTATTAGTGTATAAATATATGTGTTTTGAACTATTTTGACTATTTTCATCGCATTTGTTTTATTTTAACTCGAGTTATGGCAGATTACATAAATAATGTTTGAAAATTGTAAAATACAATTTCAAAAATTCATCAAAAATTCATTTTTTAGACTTTCTGTTTCAAATTTAGTTTATGTATAAATGTATGTGTTATGAACCATTTTGGCAATTTTCACCTAATTCGCGTTATTATAACTCGAGTTATCGCAGATTACTTAAATATTATTTCAAAATTTTAAAATGCAATTTAAAAAATTCACCAAAAATTAATTTTTTGGACTATCTGTTTCAAATTTGGCTAATGTATAAATGTACGTATTAAGAAAATTTTTGATAATTTTCATCGCGTTTTCTTTTTTATATCTTGAGTTATAGCAGATTACATAAATAATGTTTGAAAATTGTAAAGTGCAATTTAAAAAATTCACCAAAAATACATTTTTTAGGCATTCCATTTCAAATTTTGTTTATGTATAAATGTATATGTTATGAACTATTTTGGTCATTTTCACTCAATTCGCTTTATTATAACTCGAGTTATGACAGATTACTTAAATATTATTTGAAAGTTTTAAAATGAAATTTAGAAGATTCACAAAAAAATCATTTTTTGGGATATCTGTTTTAAATCTTTGCTAATGTATAAATGTATATGTAGAGAATTATTTTGATGATTTTTATCGTGTTTTCTTGTTTATAACTCGAGTTATGGCAGATTACATAAATAAAGTTTTAAAGTATAATTTTAAAAAATTCACCAAAAATTCAATTTCTGGGCTATCTGTTTCAAATTTGGTTAATGCATAAATGTATGTGTTTTGAACTCGTATGGCTATTTTTATCGCATTTGCTTTATTATAACTCGAGTTATAACAAATTACTTAAATAATCTTTGAAAATTTTAATGTGCAATTAAAAAAAATCACCAAAAATAAATTTTTTAGGCTTTCTATTTCAAATTTGGTTTATATATAAATGTAGATGTTATGAACCATTTTGGCCATTTTCACCCAATTCGCTTTATTATAACTCGAGTTATGATAGATTACTTAAACATTATTTGAAAATTCTAAAATAGATTTTACAAAATTACCAAAATTAATTTTTAGGGTTTTCTATTTCAAATTTGGCTAATGACAGAACTTAAGAACTTTTTGATGATTTTCATCGCGTTTTCTTTTTTATAACTCGAATAATGGCAGATTAAATAAATAATTTTTGAAAATTTTAAGATGTAACTTAAAAAATTCACCAAAAATTAATTTTTTGGGCTATCTGTTTCAAATTTGATTAATGCATAAATGTATGTGTTCTGAACTATTTTAGTCATTTTCATCGAATTCCCTTTATTATAACTCGAGTTATAGCAAATTACAAAAATAATGTTTGAACATTTTAACGTTCAATTTAAAAATTCAGCAAAAATTCATTTTTTAGACTTTTTGTTTCAAATTTGATTATTACATAAAGGTATGTGCTTTTTACACCAATTTCATCGCATTTATATTATTATAACTCGAGTTATAGCAGATTACATAAATAATGTTTGAAAATTGTAAAATGCAATTTAAATAATTCACCAAAAATATGTTTTTTGGGTTTTCTATTTGAAATTTGATTAATGCATACATGTATATATTTTGAACTATTTATTTTGACCATTTTTATGTCATTCGCTTTAGTATAACTCGAGTTATAGCCAATTACATAAATAATATTCGAAATTTTTAAAGGTCAATTTAAAAAATTCATCAAAAATTCATTTTTTAGGCTATCTGTTTCAAATTTGGATAATGCATAAATATATGTGTTTTGAACTTGAACTCGTTATTTTCATCGCATTTTCTTTATTATAACTCGAGTTATGACAGATTACATAAATAATGATGTAAAATTAGAAAGTGCAATTTAAAAATTTCACCAAAAATTAATTTCTTGTGCTTTCTGTTTTAAATTTTTTTAAAACATAATTATACGTGTTTTGAACTATTTTGGCCATTTTCGTCATATTCGCTTTATTATAACTCGAGTTATAGCAAATTACATAAATAATATTCGAAAATTTGTAAGTGCAATTTAAAAAATTCAACAAAAATTCACTTCTTATGCTATCAGTTTCATATTTGGTTCATGCATAAATGTATGTGTTTTGAACTATTTTGGCAAATTTTATCACTTTCGCTTGATTATAACTCGAGTTATGGTAGATTACTTAAATAATGATTGAAACTTTTAATTTGTAATTTTTTTTTTTAAATTACCAAAAATTCATTTCTTTGGGCTTTTAGTTTCAAATTTGATTAATGTATAAATATATGTGTTCTGAACTATTTTGGCCATTTTCATCGAATTAGATTTATTATAACTCGAGTTATAGCAGATTACATTAATAATGTTTGAAAATTTTAAAGTACAATTTAAAAAATTCACCAAAAATTCATTTTTTTGGCTTTCTGTTTAAAATTTACTTAATTTAATTCATAAATGTATGTGTTTTGCACTGTTTTGGGCCATTTTCATCGCATACGCTTTATTATAAATCGAGTTATAATAGAATATATAGATTAATTTTTAAAGTTCAATTTAAATTTAACAATCAACTTTTGCTTAAAACCTTAAAATATATATTAAATATTATCAATCTATGTCAATAAGTTCTTTCCTGTTACTCCAGATGAGGATAATAACATGAGTACCGGCTCGGATAACGCGAAAAACATCGCCGCGACATTTGGTAGCATTGAAAAGAAAGAGGACAGCCCCTTGTTGACAAAGAACATTCCTACAATCCGCACCGGGGGCTCGGACGCGGATATGTCGCCCGACGGTGACGAGCTCCACTTGCCGCTCAAATGGCACGATGACAAGTGGCAGCCGTCGCGCGGATTACACTCGCCCGGCTCCTCCTCCATAAAGAGCTTCGATCTGCAAGTGGCAAACTGGCGCATCGAGAGTTTGGGCAGGGACTCGGATACTGGGTCAGAAGAGGAGTTCTTTGACTGTCAAGGTAAGGGATTTGTGTAGAGAAAATAAACAATACTTGTCGTTATAACAAAAATGTTCAGTTCTAATGAAATTTTAAGAAAACATAATATATTATTTTTAAATTTTTATATAGTAAATTTAAAATTATTATATTATGGTTTTTTTTAAATTATTGAAATTTTACTTCTGTTTATGCAATGAAGATTAAAAAAACTTCTATCTTTATTGAGGCTTTTCCGCCGGTCAAGGGAGAAGCTAGGAGGAGTTTAATCGCCTAGTATTTACCTTAACTTTACACAAAACCTCTGAAAAACTGTGAAAGATGATTCGCAAAAGTTCGCCCCGCTAAGGTTCGAACTCAGGCTTCCCAATGCTCAGATGAGACGGACGACGCCTCCATTCCACTGAGCTGGGTTGAAGATAAAATCCTAATTAAATAGAAATTTAAAATAATATATTATATCTTCATAGCATAAGCAGAAATAAAATATCAAAAATTTTAACAAAACATAATATATTAATTTTAGATTTTACTGTATACAAAATTAAAATTTATATATATATATATATATATATATATATATATATATATATATATATACATATATATACACACATATATATTAATTTTAAATTTTTATACAGTAAAATCTAAAATTAATATATTGTTTTGTTAAATTTTTTTGAAATTTTAATTTTAATTGTAGTTAGATAATCCAGGTATTTGTAGAATTAAAATTTGTCAGCGCTGACTTACAGTACTGTAATGTACAATGTAAATTTATATTTAATATATTACACTCATTTTATTGGTATTATTATGAACACTATTATCAGGACGGAATTTTTTATTTCCGCTAGCTGATCTCGGCGACAGCTCCTCGCTGGCGAAATGGAGTTCGCTGGACCTGCTAACCGAGGAGGATCCTGAAATGGTATCTCCTACAGTCGTCGTAGATGAGCACGATGATAGCATTTTCTCTCCGACATTCTTGCAGCGCGTTGCAAGCGAACGGGGCGCACGGAAGGTGTTGCAATTGGGCAAAGTGAACTCG
Source organism: Lordithon lunulatus (assembly GCA_963942505.1). NCBI lineage: Eukaryota > Metazoa > Arthropoda > Insecta > Coleoptera > Staphylinidae > Lordithon > Lordithon lunulatus. Next base: position 72,860,494 of record OZ012666.1, read on the forward strand.
TTGGATGCTGGTTGTCCAGATTCACCCACTGCAGCAGCCCATGTTCATTCTACTTGTAGTACCACTGTTTTATTGTTGGTGTTTCATGCAGGCAGTGTTCTAGGTAATAAAACAAAAATATACTGTTATGTTATGGTACTTTTATAATTTTTATTTGATTGCAGATGCTAATGTTGATATGACTGCTAAGAAATCTGATGTTACGACGTTTCGCGGCGCGTTTGAGTCGGTTATGCGACAGCACTACCCCACACTAGTAGGACATATTGCGATTAAGTTGGTTTCCTGTCCGTCAATTTGTACCGAAGGACTTGGTATTCTTTCTAGGTAAGTTTTATTGTTATTGCACACTCGACACATTTATAGAAATGTAAGATTTCTTCGTTAATCATCATATCATCAGTTAGTCATCCATCATCGGATGTAACCTGTCTCTAGCTTCTTCCATCTTCATCTCTGTTTTCTGCCTTTCTTAATCAGGCAAATCAGTTTTTTATGATGTGTCTGATATGATAGATACATAAAATAACAAAAATGTTATCACTTCATCTTTCTTCTTTAAATTAGTGCACATTGAGGGGGTGTTGACTACGGTTATCAAGTGGACGCCTTTCTGCAGGAAGGTACCAACTCACAAAATATGTTTCTCTTAGCTTTATACTCAAGATTGAACCAAATAGAAAAATGTAGCTATAAAGTTCTCAGTTCTCTAAAAAATTAAATTAAATTAAATTAAATTACATTTTACATTTAACATTTAACATTTAACATTTAACATTTTACATTTTACATTTTACATTTTACATTTTACATTTTACATTTTACATTTTACATTTTACATTTTACATTTTACATTTTACATTTTACATTTTACATTTTACATTTTACATTTTACATTTTACATTTTACATTTTACATTTTACATTTTACATTTTACATTTTACATTTTACATTTTACATTTTACATTTTACATTTTACATTTTACATTTTACATTTTACATTTTACATTTTACATTTTACATTTTACATTTTACATTTTACATTTTACATTTTACATTTTACATTTTACATTTTACATTTTACATTTTACATTTTACATTTTACATTTTACATTTTACATTTTACATTTTACATTTTACATTTTACATTTTACATTTTACATTTTACATTTTACATTTTACATTTTACATTTTACATTTTACATTTTACATTTTACATTTTACATTTTACATTTTACATTTTACATTTTACATTTTACATTTTACATTTTACATTTTACATTTTACATTTTACATTTTACATTTTACATTTTACATTTTACATTTTACATTTTACATTTTACATTTTACATTTTACATTTTACATTTTACATTTTACATTTTACATTTTACATTTTACATTTTACATTTTACATTTTACATTTTACATTTTACATTTTACATTTTACATTTTACATTTTACATTTTACATTTTACATTTTACATTTTACATTTTACATTTTAAATTTTACATTTTACATTTTTTTTTAAATCATTTAAATCTGTTCTCTCAACTATAATATTAAGTGGATTCTGCAGAAAGGCGTCCATGTAGCAGTAGCGAAACTAGAATGTAGAAACCCATAAAATGTTATACAGGGTGATCATAAAATATATACAGGGTGATACAGATGTTTACTACGAAAATAAATCGTTTTGTTGTAGTTTGAGCCCGTACAGTTTCGACGTCTCTCCCTCGTGCACGGAAGTGCCGCAAGTGACACACGACTCCATCCCCATCGGGGCTATTCCTTTGTTAGCTTGCTGCAGCCCCGAATACCAAGACACCGTTTCCAAGACAATCAGTGGTGCCAATATGGTTTACCAAGGTACAACTGAAATTTATTGAAATATTGAAATTGTTTATAATAATTAACTTTTTGTGTGCAGAGTTCCTGCGGTCGGAAGAAGGGCAAGGTTTTTCGGGCCAAGTGTGCATCGTGAGTGACTCTGTCGGCTCTATACTGGCGTACGACGCTCTTTCCAGAACGACAAGGTACCAATCAAGGCATGGAAGTGAAAACAGTATTCTAGATCATGATGCTACTCATAAAGGTAGGCATTTTTATATATACTTTATGCATGTGATTTCTGAGTATTCTGTATCTGGATTTTTTTATTTGTACTTAAAATAGATAGATAAAATGATTTTTAAAATAATTTTCAAAATTTTGGTTTTTTACAATTACATTTGTATTGCGAATTGTGACTATGTAAACTTTTATAGACTACGACGTTAATAATTAAGGCAAATAAATGAATCAAGCTTTTTTCTAAAGCTAAGTAAATGAGCAACACGATGAAATATGTATAATTTTTAAAATTCAAAATTTAGATTTTTCATAATTGTTTGTATTTCAAATAGTGATTTTATTTAAACTTTTGTGCATTACGTCGTTAATAATTAAGGCAAATAAATGAAACAAGCTTTTTTCTAAAGCTAAAAATATGGGCAATACGATGAAATTTACATAATTTTCAAAATTCAAAAATTTTCGATTTTTTACAGTATTTTGTATTTCGAATAGTGACTTTATATAAACTTTTATGCGGTACGACATTAATAATTAAGACTAATTAATGAATCAAGCTTCCTTCTAACGTTAAATAAATGGGCAACACAATGATATGTGTATAATTCTCAAAATTTAAAAAAATAATTTTTTACAATTTTGTCTCGCGAATAGTGACTTTATATAAACTTTTATGCACTATGACGTTAATAATTAAAACAAATTAATGAATTAATCTTCTTTTTAAAGTTAATTAAATGAGAAATACGATGTAATATGCTTAATTTTCAAAATTTAAAAATTAAATTTTTTACAATTTTTTGTTTTGTGAATAGTGATTTTATATAATTTTTTATGCGCTACAACGTTAACAATTAAGGCAAATTAATGAATCAAGCTTCATTCTAAAGCTAAATAAAGGATTAACATTTTGATATATGTATAATTTTGAAAATTCAAAATTTTGATTTTCTTACAATCATTTCTATTGCGAATTGTGACTTTATATAAACTTTTATACGCTACGACGTTAATAATTATGACAAATAAATGAATCTAGCCTTTTTCTAAAGCTAAATAAATGAGCAATACGATAAAGTTTACATAATTTTCAAAACTCAAAAATTCAATTTTTTACATTATTTTGTATTTTGAATAGTGATTTTATATAAACTATTATGCGCTACGTCGTTAATAATTAAGGAAAATTAATGAATCAAGCTTCCTTCTAACGTTAAATAAATGAGCAACACGATGATATGTGTATAATTTTCAAAATTCAAAAATTTGATTTTTCACAATTGTGTGTATCGCGAATAGTGACTTTATATATTCTTTTCTACGCTACGACGTTAATAATTAAGGCAAATAAGTGAACCAACCTTTTTTCTAAAGCTAAATAAATGGGCAATAGGTTGAAAATTTGCATAATTTTTAAAATTCAAAAATTTGATTTATTACAATCGTTTTTATTGCAAATTGTGACTTTATATTAACTTTTATACACTACGACGTTAATAATTAAGGCAAATAAATGAATCGAGCCTTTTTATAAAGTCAAATAAATGGACAACACGATGAAATATGTATAATTTTCAAATTTCAAAAATTTAATTTTTTACAATTTTTTTGTCTCCCGAATAGTGACTTTATATAAAATTGTATACGCTACGACGTTAATAATTAAAGAAAATTAATGAATCAAGCATTTTTCTAAAGTTAAATAAGTGGGAAACACGATGAAATTTGCATAATTTTCAAAATTCAAAAATTTGATTTTTTACAATTTTTTGTATTCCAAATAATAACTTTATATACATTTTTAGCACTACGACGTTAATAATTAAGCCACATTTATGAATGTAGCTTCTTTCTAAAGTTAAATAAATAGGCAACATGGTGAAATTTGCATAATTTTTGAAATAAAAAAATTTGATTTTTTACAATTTTTTGTATTACGAATAGTGACTTGAAATAAACTTTTAAATCTACGACGTTAATAATTAAAACAAATAAATAAATCAAGCTTTTTTCTAAAGATAAATAAATGGGCAACACGATAAAATTTGCATAATTTTCTAAATTCAAAAATTTGATTGTTTACAATTTTTTGTATTGCGAATAGTGACTTTATATAAAGTTTTATAGGCTACGACGTTAATAATTAAGAAAAATTAATGAATCAAGCTTGTTTTCTAAAGCTATATAAATTGGAAACACGATGAAATATGTATAATTTTGAAAATTTAAATATTTTTTCAATTTTTTGTATTTTGTTAGAACACTTAAGTCCTCCCTATTTTAATATCTTAAAAATGTTAATTTGAATGTTATTTTTGTATCGTTATTGGGTCTCTCTGTAATGAGATTGTCATTGTCTGTTGAGAGTTATAATAAATAAATAGATAAATTAATTAATTAATTAATTAATTATACAATGCATAGATTGGCCTTTACATTTATATATAATATTTTTTATTTATGAAAATGCTGTTGATATAGCTGCGAATTTCTCAATTGTTAGACAAAAATCAATTTTACAGCTAGTAAAGTCCACAGATATCATGTTTTTCATTATTTTCCGCATAAATATTACAAACGTGCAGCTGTAAATATTCCTTAACTCGTTTTAGTTAATTTATATCATAACAGCCATGATAGGACACATTGTCATGAAATAATAATGGCCGCTGCGGTTGTTATAGCAACGACCGCAGTGGCCATTGCTCACATGCGACGAGTAATTGTTTTTTTTCGACAAACGAACGTATTTGTATTTGCAATGATAAAATCGGTTTTTGTACAGTGTTTGAATTATGATTCTCAACTACAACTACAAATTTCTAATTATATATATGAAAAACAAAGCAAACACCTACGATTTTGTATTTTATTCTTACTTCCCACACATAAATTAAATTACAACATTTGCAGCTACATAAACGCGCATTAACTCGTTGTAGTTAATTTATATCATAACAGCCATGAAAAGACAAATTGCCATGAAATAATGATGGCCGCCGCGGTCATTGCTATGGTTACACACGACTACTACTTGTTTTTTTGAACAAACGAAACGAACTTATTTGTGTATGCGTTTATAACATTTGGTGTCTTGTATTGTGTTTAGATGATGGTGCTCTTATTAATGAGACTGGGTATCTGGTGGCGCCTACGCCGCGTCGCCGCTCCTCCTCGACGAGTGAACAGCCCAACCAAATCAAGTTCGAGTTTGAGGTGAACGATTTCTTCATGTTCGGCAGTCCGCTGGCACTAGTGCTGGCGTATCGGAAGATATCCTCAAGCGAAGATAAAAACTGTAAGTCGTTTAATTCTTTAATACACAACTATGAAATTTTCATTATTTATTCTCTTATTGACCTATTTTGTTTCTTCCAATTTTGTGAGCGCGAGCGTGAGTGATAAGTCGCTGGCTCGCGGTGGGATAGGAAGGGTTTACGTATTGGCGTCCGAGGTGAAACTTATAAAATTATATTTGAGGCGTTTCGGAACATATAACCCAGATAAACTTTTAATCCGTTTGATGAAAATACATTTATTAGGTAAATTATGGACATGGCACACCACGACTTACCCCCGTATTCACCGACGTTCCATACTCATACCATACTCTTAGTTTATTACATAGCTTTTTTTGAAGCATACGCTTTAACCAATATACTTGAAACTCCTCCACATTAGCTCATTTTTTGCCACCACATACTCCAGTACCGTACATAATTATACATACACTGACCCCCGTTTTCACCAACGTTCTATAAATCTATCAATAGCTATTGATCTCATAAATATTGGTTGTTATAGCAATAATAAATAAATTATCTAAGGAATGTAGTTACTTTAGATTTTCTCTATTGGAAACACTGAATAATTAAACAAAAGGTGTCATTAAAACTCCAATTGCAAGCGCTATTCAAGGTGTTTGACATTTGTTTTGGCATATTCTGTCACAATGGCGTTGTCAATTTATCCATTCAATAGCTTATGGAACCTATAAAGTTTATGGGATGTTGGTGAATGGGGGCATTAAACTCGTGCATATTATATTTGACTCAATTTTTTAACTACGAGGCAGAGTCGTAGGTATAAGTCAAAGGGTTAAATAGACAATTTAAACAATTGCATGTGTTTGTTGCAGCTGCAATAACCCGTCCAAGCTGCCACCAAGTCTACAATCTGTTCCATCCCACGGACCCGGTGTCGTCGCGACTAGAGCCGCTACTCTCCGCCCGTTTCTCCATTTTACCGCCAGTGAATATTGCACGATACGCCAAGTATCCACTAGGCAATGGACAGCCATACCATCTACGTAAGTTCATTTCAAATTTACTATTATTTTCTGCCGCTTATTAACAAATATTCCTCGGGTTGGATGCAGTTGAGATCCTACAAAGCAATCCGCAGATGTTCAGCGAGAGTGGAGTTCAACCTAGAAGGCTTTCAGAGGTCTCAATACAGAGCACCGTCTCTGGAATTATCGATAACATACCGCTGCAAGCCATAAATGCTTGTAAGTGATGATTATCATTTAGAAATTGCATGTATATATTGTGTGTTTGTCTTGTGGTTTATTAATGTTTCACACTTTTTGCATACTATTTATACAAGATGCGGTTAACACGCCGAAATAAATTATTGCGTGTACTTTAGACCGAGTCGGGCTGCCATGGCGACGTAAAGTAACATTCATAGACATTTGTCGCACTTCCCACCTCTCGAGGGAGTGGGGTAAAACTTCAGCCATACACACGAAGAAATTCGCGCAATCGTAGCTTTCGGACAGCGTTAACTGGCTGATGCCGCAGCCTGTATGATGTAGTAAAAGTAATATTATTTGTAATTCTTTCTTTACACAAAACAAGCACCGGAATTATTTTTGCAATTTTCTTACACTTGGACTTGTGTGATAGAACACTCAGACTTTAAAATACAATACAATTTATAATTAAATAAAACAGAAACATAATTAAATGCATGTAAGGCGTGTGTTCTACTGCGTGCGGCAGAAATAACTAATAACTTATAACATTTTATATATATATATATATATATATATATATATATATTTAATTACTCATACTAACTTCAATAAATAGTTTAAGCTACTTACAGCACATAAATAATAATTTAAACTTATATTTCTACAAGAAATGTTGTATCAGTGACCGGTATCGGATACGAACGTCCGGATTTTGATACCTAGGCGGTTAAGGGTTAAAAAAAGTTAAAATAGAATAGTATGTGGTATCACCAAAACCTTCTATTTCTCAAATATAGATATAAAAGAGTTTTGTTTACTTTTGTTTTCAAATTTTTTGCGAAAACAATACCTTTCTTATACAGTAGTACTGTATTCGGAAGCTAAAAAAAAACTTTATAACTACATTTATTTTTTGTGATACTTCATACTATTCTTTTTCAATTCCCTTTTTATATATGGGACTTATTTCTACCCTAATAACACCACAAAGAGTAAATGGACACTGGATGTTAGGCCTTTTTGGGTCGTGGACACAATCCACTCAATCAATTCACTTCCGATTTTTACGTCACTATTGCCTAATTTAATATTTATATGCGAAAGTTATAGCATTACTTTCTGATTATTATATTGATATAAGAAAATTAATCGGATTTTGATCATAATGCAGTACAACAAAAGTGGTGGGGTGGCAAACGCATGGACTACGCTCTCTACTGCCCTGAAGGATTATCCAATTTCCCCGCTCACGCCCTGCCACATCTCTTCCACGCCAGCTACTGGGAGAGTAGCGATGTCATCGCGTTCATCCTGCGACAAGTTGGTAGATTAGAGGGTTTACCATTAGCAGGTATCGAGGATAGGGAGCCCAGTTTCAATCCGGGACAACCAAGAGAGAAATGGATACGAAAGCGAACGTCAGTAAAATTAAAGGTAATAATTTTATTTAAATTTTATTTTTCAACTTTTTATCTCCTCCATAAACCTTAACGTCCTTTTTCATTTTCTTCAGAAGGATTGTTTTTTTTTTATTGAAATATATCGTGGTCTAAGCAGAGCACACATGTAACATTTTATTACTCCTGTCAAGACAGAGAAAAACTGATTATAAAATGTGTATTGGAGTTATTTTACTTAAACGAAGTAAATGCATTCTATTTTGTACTTACAACATAAAATTTGCGTCCTTTACAGAACGTGGCTGCTAATCACCGAGCCAACGATGTGATCGTATGTGACGGTGCTGCGCAATGTCTAATCGCTCGTTTTATGTACGGTCCTTTGGATATGATCACATTAACGGGTGAAAAAGTAGATATCCATATAATGCGTGATGTAACACTGGGCGAATGGGCGCCTTTAGCAACAGAAGTGACTGATAAAACAGGACGTGTAACTTACACGATACCCGAGGAGAAGTCGCTGGGTTATGGCATGTATCCTGTTAAGGTAAGTGAAATTTGATTCAAATGTAAAATAATATCTCTTAAAGGATAAATAAACCCATTTTCCTCAAATTTTCCCATATTTTCTGACATTTTTACACATTTTTCATACATCTTCCAACATTTTCACACATCTTCCCACAATTTCACACATCTTTCCAAGTTTTCCTATATTTTCTCACATTTTCCCACATTTTCACACATTTTCCCATATATCGCCAAATCTTCCAATAATTTCTCACATTGTCCTACATCTTACCACATTTTTCAATATTTCCCCACGTTTTCTCACATGTTTACACATTTTCCAACATTGTCATGTCATTTCTCTATTTTCTCACATTTTTCAATTGTTTCTTCCGGAATATTTTCCACAGACAGACAGAGGCATATACACACAGACAGACATCGCAACCAAACTATGCCCATCGACTATTTTAAATGGCTTGAACTAAGCACTACACAATTATCCATAACTTTCTATAACTTAATCAATTTCATTTATTATTTTAGACTTAATTTAAAAAGAAACTAGGGAATAATCTAATGTAGAGTTCAAGTCATTTGAAACAGTCGATGGGCATCGTTTGGTTGGTAGGGGCCACCCGCCCACCCCACCTTCGCTTGCATAGTTTTTTTCATTAGATACAGACGTTTTATATTGTTGAACCATTCCAGGGAGAGTGTTATACCAGAGACATATAATGTGCAAATTGGTTAAACTACTTGGAAAGTGTGTAATCCCATGAAAAAAGTATGCAAACGTAGTTGGGATGGGCGGGCGCTCCCAACCAACTTGACTATGCCCGTCCACTATATCAAACGACTTGAACTGTGCATTACATTATTTTTCACATGTATTTTTTTAATTAGTCTTAAATTAATAAATGACATTAATTTAACCGTAGAAAGTAACGGATAACAATGTAGTGCAGAGTTCAAGTCGTTTATCAATAACAATGTAGTGTATAGTTTAAGTTGTTTGAAATAGTGGACGGGCATAGTCAGGTTGGTAGGGGACGCCCGCCCACCCCACCTATGTTCGCATAGTTTTTCCAAAGGATAACACTCTTTTTGGAATAGTTTAAATAATATAAAACGTCTGTATCCAATGAAAAAACTATGCGAGCGAAGGTGGGGTGGGTGGGTGGCCCCTACCAACCTGACTATGCCCGTCCACTATTTCAAACAACTTAAACTATACACTACATTGTTATTCGTTATTTTTTATGATTAAATTAATGTCATTTATTAATGTAAGACTAATTAAAAAGATATATGTGAAAAATAATGTAATGCATAATTCAAGTCGTTTGAAATAGTGAACGGATATAGTTTGGTTTTTTTTACCCCCATATTCACCGATGTTCCATAAATCTATCAATAGCTATTGAATCAATACTGTATTCGTTATTATAGCAATAATAAATACATAAGCTAGGGAATGTAGTTACTTTAGATTCTCTCTATTGGAAACACTGAATAATTAAACAAAAGGTGTCATCAAAGCTCCAATTACACGTACTATTTAAGGTGTTTGACATTTCTTTTGGCATATTCTGGCACAATAACGTTGTCAATTTATCCATTCAATAGCTTATGGGACCTATAAAGTTTATCGAATGTTGGTGAATACGGGCATTAATATTCTTAATACTTCAACCACATATTTTTTTTACTACAAGTTTTAAAATGTTTTAAATCTTATCTCTCTATTTGTAGATGGTTGTTCGAGGAGACCATACCTCCGTAGATTTTTTCATGGCGGTCGTTCCGCCAAAAACCGAATGCGTTGTCTTTAGCATCGATGGATCCTTCACAGCCAGCATGTCCGTAACGGGCCGCGACCCTAAAGTGCGCGCTGGGGCTGTCGATGTTGTCCGCCATTGGCAAGAACTAGGTTACTTAATCATTTACACCACTGGAAGACCAGATATGCAGCACCACCGCGTCGTGTCCTGGTTGTCGCAGCACAATTTCCCCCATGGCCTCGTCTCGTTTGCGGACGGCCTTTCCACCGATCCACTCGGACACAAAGCAGCGTATCTACACAATTTAATAATGGTAATTAATATAAAATAATAATAATTCATTCTTTATTAATTTTCCCAAATACAATTTTCGAAAATTTAGTATTTTTTGTATTGATTGTTTGCTGTATATATTTTTTTATATATACAACAAAACAATCACTACAAAAAATACTAAATTTTCGAAGCATAAAATTTAGAAACACATTTGGCATAAATCAACAAAAACTGTAACGGCCCACACACCGAAAAAAACTTATAACCATTTAAAACTATAGCGGCCAAATTTGAAACAAGAGAAAACTGGTACTTATACCAATGGATAAAAGAAACCAAGGTCAACACGTTTAGTTTTGTATATATCCGATTCCAAGATAACTCCCTAGTATGCTATTGGGATGATTTGGCCTGATTTTTACATCGTTTGTCTGTAAATAGCAGTGCAATTAACGCAGTAATTGTTCTGCTACTTACAAAATACGTTACCGAGTACACTACATTTCATAATTTAATATTCATAACATCCATCTGTCTTCTATAATATATTTGTATATTTTCAAGAACCACGGCGTTATAATCCACTCCGCATACGGTAGCAGCAAAGACGTAAGCGTCTACACCTCGCTGGGTTTGAGACAAAAACAAATTTTCATCGTGGGTAAAGCGTCCAAAAAACAACATTCTCAATCAGTGGTTTTGTCAGAAGGTTACGCGGCTCATCTCACCATGTTGATGTCATATGGTGGCTCCCGGCCGGCTCAGGGTAACGCACGCATGGTTATACCTAGAGGCTACTTCGGGTTACCCGGACAAGCCTTTTCAAGACGCAGAAGGTGAGAAAGAGAGCGATATTTAATATTACAAGCGTAATTTTATGTAGGAGCAAAGCAGCAGTATTTTAGTTTTTTTTAATCATTCGCATGTGGTGGGGTCATGTTTCAGCCATGACACGGGCATCTCTTCGCCTGCGCGGAACAGTGGCTTCCTCAAGCGCAAGGTTTACATTAGTCATGTGTAGCGCTAGTTTCTGGTAATTATTTTTACAAAAACAAATTTAACCCAGATATGACTGTGTTTTATATATTGTTTTTGCATTTTGATTGAATTCGGTTATACATACAAGAATTATGAAGGTAGGAACTGTTTTCTATGAACAATAGACATATCTGGGTTAATATCAATGTCTACAGCACCACCCTGTTTGTTCGTTGTATAGCACTATATGTTATTTATAGAATTAAAGAGAGTGAAACACGCATGGCACATAATTCTTCCATACAAGTCAATGTTAAGGCAGCCAGAGGTGGTCATGAGATCAAATACATTTCATTACACACAGATATTGTGTGAATTCATCCTCACTAGCTGAGCTACACTAATGAGATCTAATAAGATCGAAATCTAGATATGTAGATTGCTAAGAGATGGATTCACATTTGTATATGTTTCATTGCACAGTTACTTATGAAAGAAAACTATTTATAAGAAAACTATTTATAATTAAAAAATGATTGAGATGACAAATGTAACTTCCAAAAACAGTTTTTGAGATAAACGTATTTTGAAGATTGCAATAGTTTCAGTGGTTTTACACCACTGAGTATAATATTATCCTGGGCCACTAAGCTGGTTGATGATGAATAATGTAAGACACATTTCTAAATCTTACTCTGTATGAAAATTTATTTGATCTCAATATGTTTTCCACGTATAACATCCAAATCACCTAGAAATCCACAAATAGTTGTATATATGTATACGCATGTGTGTGATAATTTGTCGTTTATATTCGATAGCAGTAAAACCGCTCGTAGAACGACTTCATACCCTACAGCGGGTGCCGACAGCAATCCTATGGAGCGCAACTTGAGCACCCGACGATACCTCCCACGGCCGACGTTGTCGACCATAACGAACCACCATTCGCCGGGATGACTGTAGTCGCCGCGATAAGCATTTCAACTAGAATTAATTGTTGTATCTTTGCTCCTACACCCCCCATCAACACCGTATATTTTTCTACAGACAACCCACAAAGAGGAAGAGAGAGAAAAAAAAAACAAATCATACAAAAAGTAGTTGTAATCCAAAAATGATGGAAATATGTTATTGTTGTTACTATTATAACATATGCTTCCGTAATTGTACATCCCTTCAGGGGCAGGAATATACAAACATATTTTGCATTTGAACGTAAATTGAATGTAATATAGAAATACAGTACAATATGTACTATAAAATATATATAAACAAGATCTCTATGTAGCGAACTAAGTTGTAAATAATTGAGTACAATTTTTAAAAATTGTTATAAAGTTGCAAATTTCGTAATTCATATGCAGAAAATAATGCGAAATTAAAAAAACAAAAACATAGGTTTTTAAAATTAACAACCCGGTGGGTTTATGTCGAAATAAAATAAGAAAAAGCAATATAATGGAAAATTCGTCACTTTTTATTTTTTATAATATTAATTATTGTGACTAAATAAGTACTAAGAACTTATTTGTATATGAATATTCTTATGTTGTGGGTATAAATAATCGAAAATATTTCATATTTTCACTGATTTTGTCAAATTTATTATTTGTTATTTGAGCCTGTGAGAATGAAAGTGGTGTAACATTTATTATTTTATATATATATATATATATATATATATATATATATATATATTATATAAATCGACGTGCGCAGCTACAATTTAATTATGAATAAATTATATATATAATAGATATGAAAATGGTGTAAGTAACATTTATATATATATATATATATATATATATATATATATATATATATATATATAAATGTTACTTACACCATTTTCATTCACACAGGCTCATTTTATGTCACTATAAACCCATAAATCTTATATAAAACCAATCTAACCAATTTTAAGCAATATTGTGATACTATTTGAGTATATTCTTATGTTCGAGTCCAAAATAAACCTTATTTCTGCTGATTAATTATATAAATTTTTATTTTATATTATATGTCACAATAATATAAACCCACCTTTATATTTACCAAAATTGCAAAATATGTTTGTATATTCAAGACTAGTAATCGTTGTAAATATCGTAGACAAAAAAAATATATATTTGTGAGATTGTAAATTACTACAAAGAAAAAAACTAAAATAGGTTGTAAGTGCGAAAAGAAGAAAACAGTATTTATTCTAAACCAGAAAAAATAAATTAAAAAATATTTAAAACTATATATTATATATAAAATATGTATATTTTACGAGACTTATTAAGTTTGTATTTTTGATGAAGTTGAGGAATAGGGTCATATTTTTATTATATACTGTTGAATAACGAGCGTGTCACACGTATTTGTGTTGTATTTTACAACAACAACAACAACAACAACAAAGAACACTTAAGTGGTTCGCTTTTATAAATGTGCCATGGATGTTTGTAGCTTTTGTTTCCAGCGCGTGTCATGTTTCTTCACCCTGCCTCCAACACCACCACCACACATCACAGCCATACATGTACGGGTACTTTCTTGTTATTAATTGTAATAGGTATTTGGTGTGAAACCTTGGTTTGTATTTATTTCGCGCTCTGATACGTTCGGTTTTCTTGATATTAAAAAAACATGAGTAGTTTAATATTGGTTTAGTTTTAATAACACCATCCAAGTTTATTTTTACTTTCAGCGAAAATATATAAAATTTGTGAAGTACAAGACTAAGTGCTAAAACACTTCAATTAAATGGCGGTAAAATGACACCAGCGCCATAAAATAAAGGCGGTTAATGTTTGAACTGCTAGTTTCGCAAACTTGTTGACAGGTAGCGCTGATAAACGCCATCTATATGAAATTTCGTGAAGGTTGTAGTTCAAGCAATTTATTGCAGATGGCGCTGACTGTACTGATCAGCGCCGTATATTCGAGATTTAGTGAAGTTTGCAGCTTTTTATTATTTAAATACTTACTGCCTGATTTTTTTGTGTATACAATCGATCTGCAATTTATCATAAATATTTTGGGTGGTGTTATTAATATGATTTTTAACCCTATTAAATTGGTGCACATTGAGTTGCCTACCTCTATATTTCTTGTTACTGTAGTACAGTGTAAATCGGGCTGTTCCAAATTTGTTTATATTTTAGACGTAACCTAGAAATCCGAAGCTGTCACCCCCTTAAAATCTCTCAATGTTATGAGCTCATCCACGGTCCACTCCCGTTTTCTACCTGTAAAACACAATATAATGTTGCTCGAGAAACAATTGAACGCGCTATCTGCGGTAAGATGCATTTTTCTGCTTCATAAAAAGTGACTGACGTTTTTTTTTTGTTTTCACACAGGAATTAAACTGTTTTGGTTTGCCCAGTCTCAATGTTAAAGTGGATGTGCTGGAGCAGCTTGCCAGCAGCATCACTCGTCTCATACAGATGTACAGGAAATCACTGGAGCAGCAAAAGGAGACGGCATTGAAACATAATGGTTTAAAGAATCAATTAGTAGCTGAAGAGGTAAGTTTGAATGCATTAATAATGTTATCATACATTTATTTTAAATGTTGATGTAGTGTAGTAACTAATTTTCTTGGTGACTATAAAGGCTGATCTTTGATTTAGTATATGTAAAATTAAAAAGGTCTGGGGGACTATTTTGGAATGATCGCTATGAACATAACAATAGATAGACCTTCCCTATTATTGCAAATGGTATTGATTTTTGGCCCTTCACATCATGAAGAGTGATCTTTCATAGAACTAACAACTTGACAGTTGTTATATTTTGTCATTCATTTTTTAGCTAATAAGGCACCTTACACAGTCAATAATACTGTCAATATTTTAGAATAATGACAGTATTACTGTACGATAATATAATTAAAATTTTCATTATTCTTAGATATTGACAGTATTACTGATTGTGTAAGGTAATAGTAATGATGGAATGAAGAGAATACAAATGTTTATCTGGATAATTGATTACTTGATAAATATTGAAGGAGGATTCAAGCAAATAATGACAGTACTAGGATTAACAGTATTATTGACTTAATGCTCTTAGTCCATCACTATGAAACTAAATGTTTTATAGCACATGGTGATAACAATTGCTCAAAAATTGCATTCTAAAGATGTTGTTTTCTGGTCAAGTTTATACTCTAATAGCAGATATAAATATATGAGCATGAATTATAATTCCAAATAATAAAAGTTTACTGTTTCTAGTGAAAAGTAGTGTTACTTAAAATGCTACAACTTTTAGCAAGCAATGTTTTACATTTTCAGACCAAACCAAAATAAATTGTTTCTAGAAAAAGTTCAAGAATTGCAATGATGAGATAAGATTAATGCAAAGTGAGAGGAAATTTCAGCAAGAGACAATACGTCAACTGAAGGCTGAAATAGAATCATTAAAAGAATCTAATATGTCTGCCATCAAGCAAACTGAGAGTATTCGTAGTTTACACAACAACAAGGAATTGGAGTTTAGTCATAAAATCTCTAGGTTGAAAATGGATAATTTGGAGTTGCGGGAAAAATTGGGCAAAGAAATTGGTGAGTTCATTGAAATCTTGAAAATTATTAATATATGAATGAATCTTTAGCTTGCGCCACTTAAACAACATTTGGTATGGCCTACGACATGATTTTCTGAATTAATTATGTAATATTATCAAAGTTTAAGACATTTTAATTTATATACTTGTTAACTGTGCCACACATTTTTTGTGTCCCTGTACCATGTGCATTTATTGAGAATTGTTCTATGTTAATGGACCGATTATGCTCAAATTTTCACCCCAGCTTGCTTTCTCATGCAATTTCCAAATTAGTCGCGATGCCGTTTTTCCCGAATTTTGTTCACCAACAGACATCAGAAACAGGTCTATTTCTATTATTTTAGTCATGGAACATAAAATTAGCAATTCTAAATTCATCACAATACCTTCCTTATGCATTTGTTTTTTATTTCGAAAAGTAATAGTATATTGCGACAATATTCGTTAGGAAACATAAAATAGTTTTCGATACCTTCCTTATATAGCAGTATTTGGATATTTAATAAGTTCAATCATTTATTAATCAAATGATTGAACTTTTTAAATATGTGGTGAAAAATACATTTATAAAATTTATTTCAATATGTTTTATTATATAAATTTTTACATCTTAGGCCTATAAATCAAAACAGTTTTAACAGATTTATAAATACAGTTTAAGAATTTAAGTTTTTCAGCAATTATTGTTATTTGAATTACTATTATAGGCAGTTACAAGTCCCAGGACATGATAATAGTAGACTTACTCAATAAATACAAGGCCAAAGAGGTGATTTATGAGGATACCATACAGAAACTGCAAGAAAACAATGTGCAGTTACTCAATGAAGTGATGGGTCTAAAAGAGGAAGTCATAGTGGCTATTTATAAAAACAATACCGAATAAGGCGTAACGTTTATCATTTTTATACATGTGTAATATATTTTTTTTAAATAAATATTTCTAATTAACGCTATCAGCCCGCTTCCATACGATCACCAGCCCCTGCAGATCACTTGTCGCCAGCAGAGATTCATTGTAGTTGAAAGAAACGCCCAGGACAGCACATGCATGACCTTGCAGAGTATTCACACAGGCTTTACTGACGGGGCGCTCAATATCGAGGAAGTATACAGTTCCATCCTCACTACCAGTAACTGTAAGTGATACAAATTATCTCTAATATATAATAAATAACATAACATATTACATTAAAATTCACACAAATATAGTATTCAAGTTTCTCAGAAATTAAAACTGTTTCTAGTTAATAAAATATTGTAGAAACTACAAAAAAACAGATTTTTAACTTGTTGTTGCAAGAGTGTGATGTATAAACAGAAATATATTTTTGATTACAAACAAATCTAATAAATTAAAATTACATTTAAAGTTCAAAACTTACCAACACATGCCCCTTGTCGAAATGACATGATTGGACAAAAGATTGATTTCACCAAGTGTTTTTGGTGTCTGTTCTGGAATTTTCGTTTCAGCTGTAACTCACCATCGGAGTTTATAATGCTGCAACAATAGAGAAAAAGTATGTCTGTAATAAAAGTCTCATGTATTACAGGTTTTTTTTTGGTATAAAACATTAGTAGCTATTGTTTTGTTACAATTTTGTAATAATTGTATCCAAACGAGAAATTGTACAAACTACCTGGGCCACCCCCCATAATTTGTATAACATTCTTACCTAAACAAACAAATTGCATTGTTGCTACAATTAATGAGCAGACAGGGATCTCTAGCCTCGCGACTTATCCACGCCCTATAACTTATACTAGTCACAGAGCAATTTACCCCTAAAGTCAATCGACGAGTCCGTTGAAGGCTTCCGCTCAAATCACAACGTACTGAAACTATTTCACCCTGAAAATAAAAGAGCACATATTTGTATATTTTAGGTAATTTTTCCTAATCTGACTGATTACATATGATTTATAGTTACATAGTTTTTCAGACAATGTAGGAATTGGGCAAGTGCTATTTTTGAGGCTTTTTCAAATAAAAAACTGCGGTGATTGCAAAATAAAAATAATTTACGATTTGAGTTTATAAAATGATACAATTTCGATTGTAAGTGTTTTGTTAATTACAAAAATATGAATTGTAATGTAAAAAGAGCTTTTATTCAGTATAGCAGTCTCAACAATTCAAATAAATATCTCCCATTCTACAATGCCTTCCCAAATACAATAAAATAAACTATACACATACAAAATCTACAATTGCAATGTACAATAATCAAGAATTGCTCGAGTAATTGGTTGTGATTCCAAATGAATACACTTTCGAAATGACTTGTTTTGGAGATGTTTTTCATTATTTACTTACTTTATCATTGCCAGCCCAAACAACACGTCCATTAATTTCCCCTGCTACACTGAGCACATTCCCCCCAATTCGACAAGATTCCTTTAAAAACCGTCCAGTAGAAACATTTGC
The DNA here is from genome assembly GCA_963942505.1 of Lordithon lunulatus. Taxonomy (NCBI): domain Eukaryota; kingdom Metazoa; phylum Arthropoda; class Insecta; order Coleoptera; family Staphylinidae; genus Lordithon; species Lordithon lunulatus. The sequence goes on from OZ012666.1 coordinate 72,878,995, forward strand.
AACTCGCATTTCACCCCTTGAGTTACCCACAATCACCAAATTGTTATTGGCAGGCAGAAAAATGCAGCACAACAGTTGCGAGTTATTTGGATCCTGAATAGACCTGAGGCTAGTGAAGTCAGCTGTGTTCCATACTCGTATAGTACCATCTAGTGAGGTACTTGTTATCAGATCATTGTCAAGAGACCAATCAAAACCTAGACATTAAAAATGTTATTGGTAAATCAATGGGATTTGCATATTAAAAAGAACAATAGATTAGTTACAAACATAATTGCTAATTTTCAAGTCACCAAACATTAGCTACATTTTAGTTAATAAACATCATGTTTACCTGTAACTGCCTTTTCATGTCCTCTCAGTGTGCATATTATTATTGGTGGTTCACTAGTAACATCACATATAGAGAGTGTGGTGTCAACTGATGAACAACAAAGTCTTGAACGATCATTATTTGCAAATTTTAAACTTGTTACTGCTGCTGAATGCTAGAAACATATTCAAGTCTTTTAGGGTTGTGACATAGTCTAATTGAAACAGGTAGATAAGTAAGTTATATTTACATACCTGATCAAAAATATGATGCACTCCCACAAAGGCATAGTTTTCTGAAATGGAATTCCCACCAACCATTGCTTTTGAAGCTTCTGCCCTCCTGGTAGGCACCACATTTTCACATGGCGAACTAACACCTATTCGAGAGTCTGTAGATAAACTAGACTGTTAACAAAAAGAAATATATTTTATTTTGTAAATTCCTGAAATACCCAATACATATGACTGAAACACATGATTAGGAAAGCTGACCCTGAATAATATGAAAAGGCTGTAGATAAAGAAGAATGTCCCTCAGTAATGAAAAGACGAGAATAAAGAAGAACAAGAAACTCTTAATATAAATGTAAAATATTTGTTTAACTTGTACTGTAAATTAAAATTATTAAAGTTGGCTATTACAAAACAAAAGAAGTATGGATTTAAAACATATCAAATTCTATAATACAAATGTTTTAGTATGCTTATGTTTATATGTTAGTTCTTACAATTTTCAAGCAAAACAATTTTGATGGTAGTAGCTATTTATGTAACATAATCTAGCTACATAAATAGCTACTATATAACTTACTCTGCTAATAGATCTTTTAAAATTTGTGAAGCCTTCATTTGGGGGCACTGTTACACCATATCGCTGTTGCAATAGCATTGCCCGCAGCCTAAGATATTGCTTCCATTTCTCTGGTTCTCTATCAGTATCTCGTAATAACTGACTGCGACGTCGTATGTAAAGAGTTCCTACACAAATAAATAAAATCATTATCATCATAGAATATATATTTGGCAGAAAGGCCTTTGACCAATAGTCGAAATAACAATAGATTCTCTGTTACAATATAGCAATAATATTAATATTTACTAAAACTTGGGCTTGTCGGCGCTCTATTCGCATTGTACTTGGCGTCCAAAGCAAACACCTGCTGTTGCAGAGCGGTGGTCATTGCACTTGTAGCTGCTACACCTGTAAAATAATTGTTATTTGTTGTGACAGAAAAACAGATGACATAATAAACAACTAATACCAACCCTAAATAACTTGAAAGTATGGTTTATACATAGCATAACATCCACCCACTTTATCATTTGAACTACTACTTGAGAATTAGTAGTTCGAATAACTTTCCAGTAGTAGTTCAAATGATAAAGTAGGCGGATACAATGCTATGCATATATTCACACAGGATCTATACGGTTGTATATCTTCACATGGTAATAGTTCAAATAACCAATCGTTATGAACTACTACGTTCTGAATCCATTCGTGCTACTGAAATAAGACGTGAAGTTATATAACAAATTGCATCGATATGAGATGACGTAAAGCATCCAGACCATTTGATCTTCTATACAATTTATTTATTTATCTATTTTTTATTTTCACAGATTACAGCCCATCGATCTCATGTCTGATATTGATACAGGATGTCTGCAGTTCCTCACATTAACTCCTGTCTTATCGGTAAACTTGAACATTGTCTTTCCTGTGTTTTAAGATAGGGCGAGCAATGATTCAGGTATATTGAAAGACGGAATTCAGCAAGAAGGAAACATTGTTTTAATAGGATATATCTCCTGAACTTGTAAACTGTTAAAATTCTTAAATTTTGGACCAAATCGCCTGAAATTCGTGACATTTTTGAATACCGGTTTAAAATATTAACATTCTGGGTTGAAATTTCACAGAATTTCGGCCAAATTTAAGAAAAATTTAAGATTTATGGTCACCCTACTCCCCCCTTCTTACCATAAATTTTAAAAATCCTTAAATTTTGGACCGATTTTCGTGAAATTCGCCAACACTTTCGCATCTCGGGTTGAAATATTTACAACACTTTCACTTTCTGGTCGAAATTTCACGGAATTTCGGCCAAATTTAAGAAAAATTTAAGATTTATGGTCACCCTACTCCCCCCTTCTTACCATAAATCTTAAAAATCCTTAAATTTTGGACCGATTTTCGTGAAATTCGCCAACACTTTCGCATCTCGGGTTGAAATATTTACAACATTTACACTTTCTGGTCGAAATTTCACGGAATTTCGGCCAAATTTAAGAAAAATTTAAGATTTATGGTCACCCTACTCCCCCCTTCTTACCATAAATCTTAAAAATCCTTAAATTTTGGACCAATTTTCGTTAAATTTTCTAACACTTTCGCATCTCGGGTTGAAATATTAACAACATTTTAACTTTCTGGTCGAAATTTCACAGAAATTCGGCCAAATTTAAGAAAAATTTAAGATTTATGGTCACCCTACTCCCCCCTTCTTGCCATAAATCTTAAAAATTCTTAAATTTTGGACCGATTTGCTTGAAATTCGGTAACATTCTCGCATCCTGGTCGAACAGCTTTGTTGAATTCGGTCTGTCAATACACTTGAATCATTGCTCGCCTAGTTAGAATACACAGGAGAGAGACAAAGTTCAAGCGTGCTCACATGACTCGAGATGAGTTGACCTAGAAATAAAATACATTTTGACATATAAACCATCCCTCTAGCTCAATAAATAAAGATGCTACCGAGTTTAAACGTGAAAAATACATGAAATTTCACCATTTTTAGAATTTCACGTGGCTGTAGCAGGAAAACGGTAAGAGCTAGAGAAAAGTGCCTAAGCCTCAATTTGTAGGGCTAGAAATACTCTACATTTTGACATATAAACCATCCCTCTAGCTCAATAAATAAAGATGCTACCGAGTTTAAACGTGAAAAATACATGAAATTTCACCATTTTCAGATTTTCACGCGGCTGTGGCCTGAAAACAGTAAGAGCTAGAGAAAAGTGCCTAAGCCTCAATTTGTAGGGCTAGAAATACTCTACATTTTGACATATAAACCATCCCTCTAGCTCAATAAATAAAGATGCTACCGAGTTTAAACGTGAAAAATTGATGAAATTTCACCATTTTCAGATTTTCACGCGGCTGTAGCGTGAAAACGGTAAGAGCTAGAGAAAAGTGCCTAAGCCTCAATTTGTAGGGCTAGAAATACTCTACATTTTGACATATAAACCATCCCTCTAGCTCAATAAATAAAGATGCTACCGAGTTTAAACGTGAAAAATACATGAAATTTCACCATTTTTAGAATTTCACGTGGCTGTAGCAGGAAAACGGTAAGAGCTAGAGAAAAGTGCCTAAGCCTCAATTTGTAGGGCTAGAAATACTCTACATTTTGACATATAAACCATCCCTCTAGCTCAATAAATAAAGATACTACCGAGTTTAAACGTGAAAAATACATGAAATTTCACCATTTTCAGATTTTCACGCGGCTGTAGCGTGAAAACGGTAAGAGCTAGAGAAAAGTGCCTAAGCCTCAATTTGTAGGGCTAGAAATACTCTACATTTTGACATATAAACCATCCCTCTAGCTCAATAAATAAAGATGCTACCGAGTTTAAACGTGAAAAATACATGAAATTTCACCATTTTTAGAATTTCACGTGGCTGTAGCAGGAAAACGGTAAGAGCTAGAGAAAAGTGCCTAAGCCTCAATTTGTAGGGCTAGAAATACTCTACATTTTGACATATAAACCATCCCTCTAGCTCAATAAATAAAGATGCTACCGAGTTTAAACGTGAAAAATACATGAAATTTCACCATTTTTAGAATTTCACGTGGCTGTAGCAGGAAAACGGTAAGAGCTAGAGAAAAGTGCCTAAGCCTCAATTTGTAGGGCTAGAAATACTCTACATTTTGACATATAAACCATCCCTCTAGCTCAATAAATAAAGATACTACCGAGTTTAAACGTGAAAAATACATGAAATTTCACCATTTTCAGATTTTCACGCGGCTGTAGCGTGAAAACGGTAAGAGCTAGAGAAAAGTGCCTAAGCCTCAATTTGTAGGGCTAGAAATACTCTACATTTTGACATATAAACCATCCCTCTAGCTCAATAAATAAAGATGCTACCGAGTTTAAACGTGAAAAATACATGAAATTTCACCATTTTTAGAATTTCACGTGGCTGTAGCAGGAAAACGGTAAGAGCTAGAGAAAAGTGCCTAAGCCTCAATTTGTAGGGCTAGAAATACTCTACATTTTGACATATAAACCATCCCTCTAGCTCAATAAATAAAGATACTACCGAGTTTAAACGTGAAAAATACATGAAATTTCACCATTTTTAGAATTTCACGTGGCTGTAGCAGGAAAACGGTAAGAGCTAGAGAAAAGTGCCTAAGCCTCAATTTGTAGGGCTAGAAATACTCTACATTTTGACATATAAACCATCCCTCTAGCTCAATAAATAAAGATGCTACCGAGTTTAAACGTGAAAAATACATGAAATTTCACCATTTTTAGAATTTCACGTGGCTGTAGCAGGAAAACGGTAAGAGCTAGAGAAAAGTGCCTAAGCCTCAATTTGTAGGGCTAGAAATACTCTACATTTTGACATATAAACCATCCCTCTAGCTCAATAAATAAAGATGCTACCGAGTTTAAACGTGAAAAATACATGAAATTTCACCATTTTTAGAATTTCACGTGGCTGTAGCAGGAAAACGGTAAGAGCTAGAGAAAAGTGCCTAAGCCTCAATTTGTAGGGCTAGAAATACTCTACATTTTGACATATAAACCATCCCTCTAGCTCAATAAATAAAGATGCTACCGAGTTTAAACGTGAAAAATTGATGAAATTTCACCATTTTCAGATTTTCACGCGGCTGTGGCGTGAAAACGGTAAGAGCTAGAGAAAAGTGCCTAAGCCTCAATTTGTAGGGCTAGAAATACTCTACATTTTGACATATAAACCATCCCTCTAGCTCAATAAATAAAGATGCTACCGAGTTTAAACGTGAAAAATACATGAAATTTCACCATTTTTAGAATTTCACGTGGCTGTAGCAGGAAAACGGTAAGAGCTAGAGAAAAGTGCCTAAGCCTCAATTTGTAGGGCTAGAAATACTCTACATTTTGACATATAAACCATCCCTCTAGCTCAATAAATAAAGATGCTACCGAGTTTAAACGTGAAAAATGCATGAAATTTCACCATTTTCAGATTTTCACGCGGCTGTAGCGTGAAAACGGTAAGAGCTAGAGAAAAGCGCCTAAGCCTCAATTTGTAGGGCTAGAAATACTCTACATTTTGATATATAAACCATCCCTCTAGCTCAATAAATAAAGATGCTACCGAGTTTAAACGTGAAAAATGCATGAAATTTCACCATTTTCAGATTTTCACGCGGCTGTAGCGTGAAAACGGTAAGAGCTAGAGAAAAGCGCCTAAGCCTCAATTTGTAGGGCTAGAAATACTCTACATTTTGATATATAAACCATCCCTCTAGCTCAATAAATAAAGATGCTACCGAGTTTAAACGTGAAAAATGCATGAAATTTCACCATTTTCAGATTTTCACGCGGCTGTAGCGTGAAAACGGTAAGAGCTAGAGAAAAGCGCCTAAGCCTCAATTTGTAGGGCTAGAAATACTCTACATTTTGATATATAAACCATCCCTCTAGCTCAATAAATAAAGATGCTACCGAGTTTAAACGTGAAAAATACATGAAATTTCACCATTTTTAGAATTTCACGTGGCTGTAGCAGGAAAACGGTAAGAGCTAGAGAAAAGTGCCTAAGCCTCAATTTGTAGGGCTAGAAATACTCTACATTTTGACATATAAACCATCCCTCTAGCTCAATAAATAAAGATGCTACCGAGTTTAAACGTGAAAAATGCATGAAATTTCACCATTTTCAGATTTTCACGCGGCTGTAGCGTGAAAACGGTAAGAGCTAGAGAAAAGCGCCTAAGCCTCAATTTGTAGGGCTAGAAATACTCTACATTTTGATATATAAACCATCCCTCTAGCTCAATAAATAAAGATGCTACCGAGTTTAAACGTGAAAAATGCATGAAATTTCACCATTTTCAGATTTTCACGCGGCTGTAGCGTGAAAACGGTAAGAGCTAGAGAAAAGCGCCTAAGCCTCAATTTGTAGGGCTAGAAATACTCTACATTTTGATATATAAACCATCCCTCTAGCTCAATAAATAAAGATGCTACCGAGTTTAAACGTGAAAAATACATGAAATTTCACCATTTTTAGAATTTCACGTGGCTGTAGCAGGAAAACGGTAAGAGCTAGAGAAAAGCGCCTAAGCCTCAATTTGTAGGGCTAGAAATACTCTACATTTTGACATATAAACCATCCCTCTAGCTCAATAAATAAAGATGCTACCGAGTTTAAACGTGAAAAATGCATGAAATTTCACCATTTTCAGATTTTCACGCGGCTGTAGCGTGAAAACGGTAAGAGCTAGAGAAAAGCGCCTAAGCCTCAATTTGTAGGGCTAGAAATACTCTACATTTTGATATATAAACCATCCCTCTAGCTCAATAAATAAAGATGCTACCGAGTTTAAACGTGAAAAATGCATGAAATTTCACCATTTTCAGATTTTCACGCGGCTGTAGCGTGAAAACGGTAAGAGCTAGAGAAAAGCGCCTAAGCCTCAATTTGTAGGGCTAGAAATACTCTACATTTTGACATATAAACCATCCCTCTAGCTCAATAAATAAAGATGCTACCGAGTTTAAACGTGAAAAATGGATGAAATTTCACCATTTTCAGATTTTCACGCGGCTGTAGCGTGAAAACGGTAAGAGCTAGAGAAAAGCGCCTAAGCCTCAATTTGTAGGGCTAGAAATACTCTACATTTTGACATATAAACCATCCTTCTAGCTCAATAAATAAAGATGCTACCGAGTTTAAACGTGAAAAATGCATGAAATTTCATCATTTTCAGATTTTCACGCGGCTGTAGCGTGAAAACGGTAAGAGCTAGAGAAAAGCGCCTAAGCCTCAATTTGTAGGGCTAGAAATACTCTACATTTTGACATATAAACCATCCTTCTAGCTCAATAAATAAAGATGCTACCGAGTTTAAACGTGAAAAATGCATGAAATTTCACCATTTTCAGATTTTCACGCGGCTGTAGCGTGAAAACGGTAAGAGCTAGAGAAAAGCGCCTAAGCCTCAATTTGTAGGGCTAGAAATACTCTACATTTTGATATATAAACCATCCCTCTAGCTCAATAAATAAAGATGCTACCGAGTTTAAACGTGAAAAATGCATGAAATTTCACCATTTTCAGATTTTCACGCGGCTGTAGCGTGAAAACGGTAAGAGCTAGAGAAAAGCGCCTAAGCCTCAATTTGTAGGGCTAGAAATACTCTACATTTTGACATATAAACCATCCTTCTAGCTCAATAAATAAAGATGCTACCGAGTTTAAACGTGAAAAATGCATGAAATTTCACCATTTTCAGATTTTCACGCGGCTGTAGCGTGAAAACGGTAAGAGCTAGAGAAAAGCGCCTAAGCCTCAATTTGTAGGGCTAGAAATACTCTATATTTTGACATATAAACCATCCCTCTAGCTCAATAAATAAAGATGTTACCGAGTTTAAACGTGAAAAATACATGAAATTTCATCATTTTCAGATTTTCACGCGGCTGTAGCTGGAAAACGGTAAGAGCTAGAGAAAAGCGCCTAAGCCTCAATTTGTAGGGCTAGAAATACTCTACATTGTGATATATAAACCATCCCTCTAGCTCAATAAATAAAGATGCTACCGAGTTTAAACGTAAAAAATGCATGAAATTTCACCATTTTCAGATTTTCACGTGGCTGTAGCGTGAAAACGGTAAGAGCTAGAGAAAAGCGCCTAAGCCTCAATTTGTAGGGCTAGAAATACTCTATATTTTGACATATAAAGCATCCCTCTAGCTCAATAAATAAAGATGCTACCGAGTTTAAACGTAAAAAATGAATGAAATTTCACCATTTTCAGATTTTCACGCGGCTGTAGCGTGAAAACGGTAAGAGCTAGAGAAAAGTGCCTAAGCCTCAATTTGTAGGGCTAGAAATACTCTACATTTTGATATATAAACCATCCCTCTAGCTCAATAAATAAAGATGCTACCGAGTTTAAACTTGAAAAATACATGAAATTTCACGATTTTCAGATTTTCACGCGGCTGTAGGGTGAAAACGGTAAGAGCTAGAGAAAAGTGCCTAAGCCTCAATTTGTAGGGCTAGAAATACTCTACATTTTGATATATAAACCATCCCTCTAGCTCAATAAATAAAGATGCTACCGAGTTTAAACGTGAAAAATGCATGAAATTTCACCATTTTCAGATTTTCACGCGGCTGTAGCGTGAAAACGGTAAGAGCTAGAGAAAAGTGCCTAAGCCTCAATTTGTAGGGCTAGAAATACTCTACATTTTGATATATAAACCATCCCTCTAGCTCAATAAATAAAGATGCTACCGAGTTTAAACGTGAAAAAAGCATGAAATTTCACCATTTTCAGATTTTCACGCGGCTGTAGCGGGAAAACGGTAAGAGCTAGAGAAAAGTGCCTAAGCCTCAATTTGTAGGGCTAGAAATACTCTATATTTTGACATATAAACCATCCCTCTAGCTCAATAAATAAAGATGCTACCGAGTTTAAACGTAAAAAATGAATGAAATTTCACCATTTTCAGATTTTCACGCGGCTGTAGCGTGAAAACGGTAAGAGCTAGAGAAAAGTGCCTAAGCCTCAATTTGTAGGGCTAGAAATACTCTACATTTTGATATATAAACCATCCCTCTAGCTCAATAAATAAAGATGCTACCGAATTTAAACGTGAAAATGCATGAAATTTCATCATTTTCAGATTTTCACGCGGCTGTAGCGTGAAAAGGGTAAGAGCTAGAGAAAAGCGCCTAAGCCTCAATTTGTAGGGCTAGAAATACTCTACATTTTGATATATAAACCATCCCTCTAGCTCAATAAATAAAGATGCTACCGAGTTTAAACGTGAAAAAAGCATGAAATTTCACCATTTTCAGAGTTTCACGCGGCTGTAGCGGGAAAACGGTAAGAGCTAGAGAAAAGTGCCTAAGCCTCAATTTGTAGGGCTAGAAATACTCTACATTTTGATATATAAACCATCCCTCTAGCTCAATAAATAAAGATGCTACCGAGTTTAAACGTGAAAAAAGCATGAAATTTCACCATTTTCAGATTTTCACGCGGCTGTAGCGGGAAAACGGTAAGAGCTAGAGAAAAGTGCCTAAGCCTCAATTTGTAGGGCTAGAAATACTCTACATTTTGATATATAAACCATCCCTCTAGCTCAATAAATAAAGATGCTACCGAGTTTAAACGTGAAAAATGCATGAAATTTCACCATTTTCAGATTTTCACGCGGCTGTAGCGTGAAAACGGTAAGAGCTAGAGAAAAGCGCCTAAGCCTCAATTTGTAGGGCTAGAAATACTCTACATTTTGATATATAAACCATCCCTCTAGCTCAATAAATAAAGATGCTACCGAGTTTAAACGTGAAAAATGCATGAAATTTCACCATTTTCAGATGTTCACGCGGCTGTAGCGTGAAAACGGTAAGAGCTAGAGAAAAGCGCCTAAGCCTCAATTTGTAGGGCTAGAAATACTCTACATTTTGATATATAAACCATCCCTCTAGCTCAATAAATAAAGATGCTACCGAGTTTAAACGTGAAAAATGCATGAAATTTCATCATTTTCAGATTTTCACGCGGCTGTAGCGTGAAAACCGTAAGAGCTAGAGAAAAGCGCCTAAGCCTCAATTTGTAGGGCTAGAAATACTCTACATTTTGATATATAAACCATCCCTCTAGCTCAATAAATAAAGATGCTACCGAGTTTAAACGTGAAAAATGCATGAAATTTCACCATTTTCAGATTTTCACGCGGCTGTAGCGTGAAAACGGTAAGAGCTAGAGAAAAGCGCCTAAGCCTCAATTTGTAGGGCTAGAAATACTCTACATTTTGATATATAAACCATCCCTCTAGCTCAATAAATAAAGATGCTACCGAGGTTAAACGTAAAAAATGCATGAAATTTCACCATTTTCAGATTTTCACGCGGCTGTAGCGTGAAAACGGTAAGAGCTAGAGAAAAGCTAGGGCTAGAAATACTCTACATTTTGATATATAAACCATCCCTCTAGCTCAATAAATAAAGATGCTACCGAGTTTAAACGTGAAAAATGCATGAAATTTCACCATTTTCAGATTTTCACGCGGCTGGAGCGGGAAAACGGTAAGAGCTAGAGAAAAGTGCCTAAGCCTCAATTTGTAGGGCTAGAAATACTCTACATTATGATATATAAACCATCCCTCTAGCTCAATAAATAAAGATGCTACCGAGTTTAAACGTGAAAAAAGCATGAAATTTCACCATTTTCAGATTTTCACGCGGCTGGAGCGGGAAAACGGTAAGAGCTAGAGAAAAGTGCCTAAGCCTCAATTTGTAGGGCTAGAAATACTCTACATTATGATATATAAACCATCCCTCTAGCTCAATAAATAAAGATGCTACCGAGTTTAAACGTGAAAAATGCATGAAATTTCACCATTTTCAGATTTTCACGCGGCTGTAGCGTGAAAACGGTAAGAGCTAGAGAAAAGCGCCTAAGCCTCAATTTGTAGGGCTAGAAATACTCTACATTTTGATATATAAACCATCCCTCTAGCTCAATAAATAAAGATGCTACCGAGTTTAAACGTGAAAAAAGCATGAAATTTCACCATTTTCAGATTTTCACGCGGCTGTAGCGGGAAAACGGTAAGAGCTAGAGAAAAGTGCCTAAGCCTCAATTTGTAGGGCTAGAAATACTCTATATTTTGACATATAAACCATCCCTCTAGCTCAATAAATAAAGATGCTACCGAGTTTAAACGTAAAAAATGAATGAAATTTCACCATTTTCAGATTTTCACGCGGCTGTAGCGTGAAAACGGTAAGAGCTAGAGAAAAGTGCCTAAGCCTCAATTTGTAGGGCTAGAAATACTCTACATTTTGATATATAAACCATCCCTCTAGCTCAATAAATAAAGATGCTACCGAATTTAAACGTGAAAATGCATGAAATTTCATCATTTTCAGATTTTCACGCGGCTGTAGCGTGAAAAGGGTAAGAGCTAGAGAAAAGCGCCTAAGCCTCAATTTGTAGGGCTAGAAATACTCTACATTTTGATATATAAACCATCCCTCTAGCTCAATAAATAAAGATGCTACCGAGTTTAAACGTGAAAAAAGCATGAAATTTCACCATTTTCAGAGTTTCACGCGGCTGTAGCGGGAAAACGGTAAGAGCTAGAGAAAAGTGCCTAAGCCTCAATTTGTAGGGCTAGAAATACTCTACATTTTGATATATAAACCATCCCTCTAGCTCAATAAATAAAGATGCTACCGAGTTTAAACGTGAAAAAAGCATGAAATTTCACCATTTTCAGATTTTCACGCGGCTGTAGCGGGAAAACGGTAAGAGCTAGAGAAAAGTGCCTAAGCCTCAATTTGTAGGGCTAGAAATACTCTACATTTTGATATATAAACCATCCCTCTAGCTCAATAAATAAAGATGCTACCGAGTTTAAACGTGAAAAATGCATGAAATTTCACCATTTTTAGAATTTCACGTGGCTGTAGCAGGAAAACGGTAAGAGCTAGAGAAAAGTGCCTAAGCCTCAATTTGTAGGGCTAGAAATACTCTACATTTTGACATATAAACCATCCCTCTAGCTCAATAAATAAAGATGCTACCGAGTTTAAACGTGAAAAATGCATGAAATTTCACCATTTTCAGATTTTCACGCGGCTGTAGCGTGAAAACGGTAAGAGCTAGAGAAAAGCGCCTAAGCCTCAATTTGTAGGGCTAGAAATACTCTACATTTTGATATATAAACCATCCCTCTAGCTCAATAAATAAAGATGCTACCGAGTTTAAACGTGAAAAATGCATGAAATTTCACCATTTTCAGATTTTCACGCGGCTGTAGCGTGAAAACGGTAAGAGCTAGAGAAAAGCGCCTAAGCCTCAATTTGTAGGGCTAGAAATACTCTACATTTTGATATATAAACCATCCCTCTAGCTCAATAAATAAAGATGCTACCGAGTTTAAACGTGAAAAATACATGAAATTTCACCATTTTTAGAATTTCACGTGGCTGTAGCAGGAAAACGGTAAGAGCTAGAGAAAAGCGCCTAAGCCTCAATTTGTAGGGCTAGAAATACTCTACATTTTGACATATAAACCATCCCTCTAGCTCAATAAATAAAGATGCTACCGAGTTTAAACGTGAAAAATGCATGAAATTTCACCATTTTCAGATTTTCACGCGGCTGTAGCGTGAAAACGGTAAGAGCTAGAGAAAAGCGCCTAAGCCTCAATTTGTAGGGCTAGAAATACTCTACATTTTGATATATAAACCATCCCTCTAGCTCAATAAATAAAGATGCTACCGAGTTTAAACGTGAAAAATGCATGAAATTTCACCATTTTCAGATTTTCACGCGGCTGTAGCGTGAAAACGGTAAGAGCTAGAGAAAAGCGCCTAAGCCTCAATTTGTAGGGCTAGAAATACTCTACATTTTGACATATAAACCATCCCTCTAGCTCAATAAATAAAGATGCTACCGAGTTTAAACGTGAAAAATGGATGAAATTTCACCATTTTCAGATTTTCACGCGGCTGTAGCGTGAAAACGGTAAGAGCTAGAGAAAAGCGCCTAAGCCTCAATTTGTAGGGCTAGAAATACTCTACATTTTGACATATAAACCATCCTTCTAGCTCAATAAATAAAGATGCTACCGAGTTTAAACGTGAAAAATGCATGAAATTTCATCATTTTCAGATTTTCACGCGGCTGTAGCGTGAAAACGGTAAGAGCTAGAGAAAAGCGCCTAAGCCTCAATTTGTAGGGCTAGAAATACTCTACATTTTGACATATAAACCATCCTTCTAGCTCAATAAATAAAGATGCTACCGAGTTTAAACGTGAAAAATGCATGAAATTTCACCATTTTCAGATTTTCACGCGGCTGTAGCGTGAAAACGGTAAGAGCTAGAGAAAAGCGCCTAAGCCTCAATTTGTAGGGCTAGAAATACTCTACATTTTGATATATAAACCATCCCTCTAGCTCAATAAATAAAGATGCTACCGAGTTTAAACGTGAAAAATGCATGAAATTTCACCATTTTCAGATTTTCACGCGGCTGTAGCGTGAAAACGGTAAGAGCTAGAGAAAAGCGCCTAAGCCTCAATTTGTAGGGCTAGAAATACTCTACATTTTGACATATAAACCATCCTTCTAGCTCAATAAATAAAGATGCTACCGAGTTTAAACGTGAAAAATGCATGAAATTTCACCATTTTCAGATTTTCACGCGGCTGTAGCGTGAAAACGGTAAGAGCTAGAGAAAAGCGCCTAAGCCTCAATTTGTAGGGCTAGAAATACTCTATATTTTGACATATAAACCATCCCTCTAGCTCAATAAATAAAGATGTTACCGAGTTTAAACGTGAAAAATACATGAAATTTCATCATTTTCAGATTTTCACGCGGCTGTAGCTGGAAAACGGTAAGAGCTAGAGAAAAGCGCCTAAGCCTCAATTTGTAGGGCTAGAAATACTCTACATTGTGATATATAAACCATCCCTCTAGCTCAATAAATAAAGATGCTACCGAGTTTAAACGTAAAAAATGCATGAAATTTCACCATTTTCAGATTTTCACGTGGCTGTAGCGTGAAAACGGTAAGAGCTAGAGAAAAGCGCCTAAGCCTCAATTTGTAGGGCTAGAAATACTCTATATTTTGACATATAAAGCATCCCTCTAGCTCAATAAATAAAGATGCTACCGAGTTTAAACGTAAAAAATGAATGAAATTTCACCATTTTCAGATTTTCACGCGGCTGTAGCGTGAAAACGGTAAGAGCTAGAGAAAAGTGCCTAAGCCTCAATTTGTAGGGCTAGAAATACTCTACATTTTGATATATAAACCATCCCTCTAGCTCAATAAATAAAGATGCTACCGAGTTTAAACTTGAAAAATACATGAAATTTCACGATTTTCAGATTTTCACGCGGCTGTAGGGTGAAAACGGTAAGAGCTAGAGAAAAGTGCCTAAGCCTCAATTTGTAGGGCTAGAAATACTCTACATTTTGATATATAAACCATCCCTCTAGCTCAATAAATAAAGATGCTACCGAGTTTAAACGTGAAAAATGCATGAAATTTCACCATTTTCAGATTTTCACGCGGCTGTAGCGTGAAAACGGTAAGAGCTAGAGAAAAGTGCCTAAGCCTCAATTTGTAGGGCTAGAAATACTCTACATTTTGATATATAAACCATCCCTCTAGCTCAATAAATAAAGATGCTACCGAGTTTAAACGTGAAAAAAGCATGAAATTTCACCATTTTCAGATTTTCACGCGGCTGTAGCGGGAAAACGGTAAGAGCTAGAGAAAAGTGCCTAAGCCTCAATTTGTAGGGCTAGAAATACTCTATATTTTGACATATAAACCATCCCTCTAGCTCAATAAATAAAGATGCTACCGAGTTTAAACGTAAAAAATGAATGAAATTTCACCATTTTCAGATTTTCACGCGGCTGTAGCGTGAAAACGGTAAGAGCTAGAGAAAAGTGCCTAAGCCTCAATTTGTAGGGCTAGAAATACTCTACATTTTGATATATAAACCATCCCTCTAGCTCAATAAATAAAGATGCTACCGAATTTAAACGTGAAAATGCATGAAATTTCATCATTTTCAGATTTTCACGCGGCTGTAGCGTGAAAAGGGTAAGAGCTAGAGAAAAGCGCCTAAGCCTCAATTTGTAGGGCTAGAAATACTCTACATTTTGATATATAAACCATCCCTCTAGCTCAATAAATAAAGATGCTACCGAGTTTAAACGTGAAAAAAGCATGAAATTTCACCATTTTCAGAGTTTCACGCGGCTGTAGCGGGAAAACGGTAAGAGCTAGAGAAAAGTGCCTAAGCCTCAATTTGTAGGGCTAGAAATACTCTACATTTTGATATATAAACCATCCCTCTAGCTCAATAAATAAAGATGCTACCGAGTTTAAACGTGAAAAAAGCATGAAATTTCACCATTTTCAGATTTTCACGCGGCTGTAGCGGGAAAACGGTAAGAGCTAGAGAAAAGTGCCTAAGCCTCAATTTGTAGGGCTAGAAATACTCTACATTTTGATATATAAACCATCCCTCTAGCTCAATAAATAAAGATGCTACCGAGTTTAAACGTGAAAAATGCATGAAATTTCACCATTTTCAGATTTTCACGCGGCTGTAGCGTGAAAACGGTAAGAGCTAGAGAAAAGCGCCTAAGCCTCAATTTGTAGGGCTAGAAATACTCTACATTTTGATATATAAACCATCCCTCTAGCTCAATAAATAAAGATGCTACCGAGTTTAAACGTGAAAAATGCATGAAATTTCACCATTTTCAGATGTTCACGCGGCTGTAGCGTGAAAACGGTAAGAGCTAGAGAAAAGCGCCTAAGCCTCAATTTGTAGGGCTAGAAATACTCTACATTTTGATATATAAACCATCCCTCTAGCTCAATAAATAAAGATGCTACCGAGTTTAAACGTGAAAAATGCATGAAATTTCATCATTTTCAGATTTTCACGCGGCTGTAGCGTGAAAACCGTAAGAGCTAGAGAAAAGCGCCTAAGCCTCAATTTGTAGGGCTAGAAATACTCTACATTTTGATATATAAACCATCCCTCTAGCTCAATAAATAAAGATGCTACCGAGTTTAAACGTGAAAAATGCATGAAATTTCACCATTTTCAGATTTTCACGCGGCTGTAGCGTGAAAACGGTAAGAGCTAGAGAAAAGCGCCTAAGCCTCAATTTGTAGGGCTAGAAATACTCTACATTTTGATATATAAACCATCCCTCTAGCTCAATAAATAAAGATGCTACCGAGGTTAAACGTAAAAAATGCATGAAATTTCACCATTTTCAGATTTTCACGCGGCTGTAGCGTGAAAACGGTAAGAGCTAGAGAAAAGCTAGGGCTAGAAATACTCTACATTTTGATATATAAACCATCCCTCTAGCTCAATAAATAAAGATGCTACCGAGTTTAAACGTGAAAAATGCATGAAATTTCACCATTTTCAGATTTTCACGCGGCTGGAGCGGGAAAACGGTAAGAGCTAGAGAAAAGTGCCTAAGCCTCAATTTGTAGGGCTAGAAATACTCTACATTATGATATATAAACCATCCCTCTAGCTCAATAAATAAAGATGCTACCGAGTTTAAACGTGAAAAAAGCATGAAATTTCACCATTTTCAGATTTTCACGCGGCTGGAGCGGGAAAACGGTAAGAGCTAGAGAAAAGTGCCTAAGCCTCAATTTGTAGGGCTAGAAATACTCTACATTATGATATATAAACCATCCCTCTAGCTCAATAAATAAAGATGCTACCGAGTTTAAACGTGAAAAATGCATGAAATTTCACCATTTTCAGATTTTCACGCGGCTGTAGCGTGAAAACGGTAAGAGCTAGAGAAAAGCGCCTAAGCCTCAATTTGTAGGGCTAGAAATACTCTACATTTTGATATATAAACCATCCCTCTAGCTCAATAAATAAAGATGCTACCGAGTTTAAACGTGAAAAAAGCATGAAATTTCACCATTTTCAGATTTTCACGCGGCTGTAGCGGGAAAACGGTAAGAGCTAGAGAAAAGTGCCTAAGCCTCAATTTGTAGGGCTAGAAATACTCTATATTTTGACATATAAACCATCCCTCTAGCTCAATAAATAAAGATGCTACCGAGTTTAAACGTAAAAAATGAATGAAATTTCACCATTTTCAGATTTTCACGCGGCTGTAGCGTGAAAACGGTAAGAGCTAGAGAAAAGTGCCTAAGCCTCAATTTGTAGGGCTAGAAATACTCTACATTTTGATATATAAACCATCCCTCTAGCTCAATAAATAAAGATGCTACCGAATTTAAACGTGAAAATGCATGAAATTTCATCATTTTCAGATTTTCACGCGGCTGTAGCGTGAAAAGGGTAAGAGCTAGAGAAAAGCGCCTAAGCCTCAATTTGTAGGGCTAGAAATACTCTACATTTTGATATATAAACCATCCCTCTAGCTCAATAAATAAAGATGCTACCGAGTTTAAACGTGAAAAAAGCATGAAATTTCACCATTTTCAGAGTTTCACGCGGCTGTAGCGGGAAAACGGTAAGAGCTAGAGAAAAGTGCCTAAGCCTCAATTTGTAGGGCTAGAAATACTCTACATTTTGATATATAAACCATCCCTCTAGCTCAATAAATAAAGATGCTACCGAGTTTAAACGTGAAAAAAGCATGAAATTTCACCATTTTCAGATTTTCACGCGGCTGTAGCGGGAAAACGGTAAGAGCTAGAGAAAAGTGCCTAAGCCTCAATTTGTAGGGCTAGAAATACTCTACATTTTGATATATAAACCATCCCTCTAGCTCAATAAATAAAGATGCTACCGAGTTTAAACGTGAAAAATGCATGAAATTTCACCATTTTCAGATTTTCACGCGGCTGTAGCGTGAAAACGGTAAGAGCTAGAGAAAAGCGCCTAAGCCTCAATTTGTAGGGCTAGAAATACTCTACATTTTGATATATAAACCATCCCTCTAGCTCAATAAATAAAGATGCTACCGAGTTTAAACGTGAAAAATGCATGAAATTTCACCATTTTCAGATGTTCACGCGGCTGTAGCGTGAAAACGGTAAGAGCTAGAGAAAAGCGCCTAAGCCTCAATTTGTAGGGCTAGAAATACTCTACATTTTGATATATAAACCATCCCTCTAGCTCAATAAATAAAGATGCTACCGAGTTTAAACGTGAAAAATGCATGAAATTTCACCATTTTCAGATTTTCACGCGGCTGTAGCGTGAAAACGGTAAGAGCTAGAGAAAAGCGCCTAAGCCTCAATTTGTAGGGCTAGAAATACTCTACATTTTGATATATAAACCATCCCTCTAGCTCAATAAATAAAGATGCTACCGAGTTTAAACGTGAAAAATGCATGAAATTTCACCATTTTCAGATGTTCACGCGGCTGTAGCGTGAAAACGGTAAGAGCTAGAGAAAAGCGCCTAAGCCTCAATTTGTAGGGCTAGAAATACTCTACATTTTGATATATAAACCATCCCTCTAGCTCAATAAATAAAGATGCTACCGAGGTTAAACGTAAAAAATGCATGAAATTTCACCATTTTCAGATTTTCACGCGGCTGTAGCGTGAAAACGGTAAGAGCTAGAGAAAAGCTAGGGCTAGAAATACTCTACATTTTGATATATAAACCATCCCTCTAGCTCAATAAATAAAGATGCTACCGAGTTTAAACGTGAAAAATGCATGAAATTTCACCATTTTCAGATTTTCACGCGGCTGGAGCGGGAAAACGGTAAGAGCTAGAGAAAAGTGCCTAAGCCTCAATTTGTAGGGCTAGAAATACTCTACATTATGATATATAAACCATCCCTCTAGCTCAATAAATAAAGATGCTACCGAGTTTAAACGTGAAAAAAGCATGAAATTTCACCATTTTCAGATTTTCACGCGGCTGGAGCGGGAAAACGGTAAGAGCTAGAGAAAAGTGCCTAAGCCTCAATTTGTAGGGCTAGAAATACTCTACATTATGATATATAAACCATCCCTCTAGCTCAATAAATAAAGATGCTACCGAGTTTAAACGTGAAAAATGCATGAAATTTCACCATTTTCAGATTTTCACGCGGCTGTAGCGTGAAAACGGTAAGAGCTAGAGAAAAGCGCCTAAGCCTCAATTTGTAGGGCTAGAAATACTCTACATTTTGATATATAAACCATCCCTCTAGCTCAATAAATAAAGATGCTACCGAGTTTAAACGTGAAAAATGCATGAAATTTCATCATTTTCAGATTTTCACGCGGCTGTAGCGTGAAAACCGTAAGAGCTAGAGAAAAGCGCCTAAGCCTCAATTTGTAGAGCTAGAAATACTCTACATTTTGATATATAAACCATCCCTCTAGCTCAATAAATAAAGATGCTACCGAGTTTAAACGTGAAAAATGCATGAAATTTCATCATTTTCAGATTTTCACGCGGCTGTAGCGTGAAAACCGTAAGAGCTAGAGAAAAGCGCCTAAGCCTCAATTTGTAGGGCTAGAAATACTCTACATTTTGATATATAAACCATCCCTCTAGCTCAATAAATAAAGATGCTACCGAGGTTAAACGTAAAAAATGCATGAAATTTCACCATTTTCAGATTTTCACGCGGCTGTAGCGTGAAAACGGTAAGAGCTAGAGAAAAGCTAGGGCTAGAAATACTCTACATTTTGATATATAAACCATCCCTCTAGCTCAATAAATAAAGATGCTACCGAGTTTAAACGTGAAAAATGCATGAAATTTCACCATTTTCAGATTTTCACGCGGCTGTAGCGTGAAAACGGTAAGAGCTAGAGAAAAGCGCCTAAGCCTCAATTTGTAGGGCTAGAAATACTCTACATTTTGATATATAAACCATCCCTCTAGCTCAATAAATAAAGATGCTACCGAGTTTAAACGTGAAAAATGCATGAAATTTCATCATTTTCAGATTTTCACGCGGCTGTAGCGTGAAAACCGTAAGAGCTAGAGAAAAGCGCCTAAGCCTCAATTTGTAGGGCTAGAAATACTCTACATTTTGATATATAAACCATCCCTCTAGCTCAATAAATAAAGATGCTACCGAGTTTAAACGTGAAAAATGCATGAAATTTCATCATTTTCAGATTTTCACGCGGCTGTAGCGTGAAAACCGTAAGAGCTAGAGAAAAGCGCCTAAGCCTCAATTTGTAGGGCTAGAAATACTCTACATTTTGATATATAAACCATCCCTCTAGCTCAATAAATAAAGATGCTACCGAGTTTAAACGTGAAAAATGCATGAAATTTCACCATTTTCAGATTTTCACGCGGCTGTAGCGTGAAAACGGTAAGAGCTAGAGAAAAGCGCCTAAGCCTCAATTTGTAGGGCTAGAAATACTCTACATTTTGATATATAAACCATCCCTCTAGCTCAATAAATAAAGATGCTACCGAGTTTAAACGTGAAAAATGCATGAAATTTCATCATTTTCAGATTTTCACGCGGCTGTAGCGTGAAAACCGTAAGAGCTAGAGAAAAGCGCCTAAGCCTCAATTTGTAGGGCTAGAAATACTCTACATTTTGATATATAAACCATCCCTCTAGCTCAATAAATAAAGATGCTACCGAGTTTAAACGTGAAAAATGCATGAAATTTCACCATTTTCAGATTTTCACGCGGCCGTAGCGTGAAAATGGTAAGAGCTAGAGAAAAGCGCCTAAGCCTCAATTTGTAGGGCTAGAAATACTCTACATTTTGATATATAAACCATCCCTCTAGCTCAATAAATAAAGATGCTACCGAGTTTAAACGTGAAAAAAGCATGAAATTTCACCATTTTCAGATTTTCACGCGGCTGTAGCGGGAAAACGGTAAGAGCTAGAGAAAAGTGCCTAAGCCTCAATTTGTAGGGCTGGAAATACTCTACATTTTGATATATAAACCATCCCTCTAGCTCAATAAATAAAGATGCTACCGAGTTTAAACGTGAAAAATGCATGAAATTTCACCATTTTCAGATTTTCACGCGGCTGTAGCGTGAAAACGGTAAGAGCTAGAGAAAAGCGCCTAAGCCTCAATTTGTAGGGCTAGAAATACTCTACATTTTGATATATAAACCATCCCTCTAGCTCAATAAATAAAGATGCTACCGAGTTTAAACGTGAAAAAAGCATGAAATTTCACCATTTTCAGATTTTCACGCGGCTGTAGCGTGAAAACGGTAAGAGCTAGAGAAAAGCGCCTAAGCCTCAATTTGTAGGGCTAGAAATACTCTACATTTTGATATATAAACCATCCCTCTAGCTCAATAAATAAAGATGCTACCGAGTTTAAACGTGAAAAAAGCATGAAATTTCACCATTTTCAGATTTTCACGCGGCTGTAGCGGGAAAACGGTAAGAGCTAGAGAAAAGTGCCTAAGCCTCAATTTGTAGGGCTAGAAATACTCTACATTTTGATATATAAACCATCCCTCTAGCTCAATAAATAAAGATGCTACCGAGTTTAAACGTGAAAATGCATGAAATTTCATCATTTTCAGATTTTCACGCGGCTGTAGCGTGAAAACGGTAAGAGCTAGAGAAAAGCGCCTAAGCCTCAATTTGTAGGGCTAGAAATACTCTACATTTTGATATATAAACCATCCCTCTAGCTCAATAAATAAAGATGCTACCGAGTTTAAACGTGAAAAATGCATGAAATTTCACCATTTTCAGATTTTCACGCGGCTGTAGCGTGAAAACGGTAAGAGCTAGAGAAAAGCGCCTAAGCCTCAATTTGTAGGGCTAGAAATACTCTACATTTTGATATATAAACCATCCCTCTAGCTCAATAAATAAAGATGCTACCGAGTTTAAACGTGAAAAAAGCATGAAATTTCACCATTTTCAGATTTTCACGCGGCTGTAGCGGGAAAACGGTAAGAGCTAGAGAAAAGTGCCTAAGCCTCAATTTGTAGGGCTAGAAATACTCTACATTTTGATATATAAACCATCCCTCTAGCTCAATAAATAAAGATGCTACCGAGTTTAAACGTGAAAAAAGCATGAAATTTCACCATTTTCAGATTTTCACGCGGCTGTAGCGGGAAAACGGTAAGAGCTAGAGAAAAGTGCCTAAGCCTCAATTTGTAGGGCTAGAAATACTCTACATTTTGATATATAAACCATCCCTCTAGCTCAATAAATAAAGATGCTACCGAGTTTAAACGTGAAAATGCATGAAATTTCACCATTTTCAGATTTTCACGCGGCTGTAGCGGGAAAACGGTAAGAGCTAGAGAAAAGTGCCTAAGCCTCAATTTGTAGGGCTAGAAATACTCTACATTTTGATATATAAACCATCCCTCTAGCTCAATAAATAAAGATGCTACCGAGTTTAAACGTGAAAAATGCATGAAATTTCACCATTTTCAGATTTTCACGCGGCTGTAGCGTGAAAACGGTAAGAGCTAGAGAAAAGCGCCTAAGCCTCAATTTGTAGGGCTAGAAATACTCTACATTTTGATATATAAACCATCCCTCTAGCTCAATAAATAAAGATGCTACCGAGTTTAAACGTGAAAAATGCATGAAATTTCACCATTTTCAGATTTTCACGCGGCTGTAGCGTGAAAACGGTAAGAGCTAGAGAAAAGCGCCTAAGCCTCAATTTGTAGGGCTAGAAATACTCTACATTTTGATATATAAACCATCCCTCTAGCTCAATAAATAAAGATGCTACCGAGGTTAAACGTAAAAAATGCATGAAATTTCACCATTTTCAGATTTTCACGCGGCTGTAGCGTGAAAACGGTAAGAGCTAGAGAAAAGCTAGGGCTAGAAATACTCTACATTTTGATATATAAACCATCCCTCTAGCTCAATAAATAAAGATGCTACCGAGTTTAAACGTGAAAAATGCATGAAATTTCACCATTTTCAGATTTTCACGCGGCTGTAGCGTGAAAACGGTAAGAGCTAGAGAAAAGCGCCTAAGCCTCAATTTGTAGGGCTAGAAATACTCTACATTTTGATATATAAACCATCCCTCTAGCTCAATAAATAAAGATGCTACCGAGTTTAAACGTGAAAAATGCATGAAATTTCATCATTTTCAGATTTTCACGCGGCTGTAGCGTGAAAACGGTAAGAGCTAGAGAAAAGCGCCTAAGCCTCAATTTGTAGGGCTAGAAATACTCTACATTTTGATATATAAACCATCCCTCTAGCTCAATAAATAAAGATGCTACCGAGTTTAAACGTGAAAAATGCATGAAATTTCACCATTTTCAGATTTTCACGCGGCTGTAGCGTGAAAACGGTAAGAGCTAGAGAAAAGCGCCTCAGCCTCAATTTGTAGGGCTAGAAATACTCTACATTTTGATATATAAACCATCCCTCTAGCTCAATAAATAAAGATGCTACCGAGTTTAAACGTGAAAAATGCATGAAATTTCACCATTTTCAGATTTTCACGCGGCTGTAGCGTGAAAACGGTAAGAGCTAGAGAAAAGCGCCTAAGCCTCAATTTGTAGGGCTAGAAATACTCTACATTTTGATATATAAACCATCCCTCTAGCTCAATAAATAAAGATGCTACCGAGGTTAAACGTAAAAAATGCATGAAATTTCACCATTTTCAGATTTTCACGCGGCTGTAGCGTGAAAACGGTAAGAGCTAGAGAAAAGCTAGGGCTAGAAATACTCTACATTTTGATATATAAACCATCCCTCTAGCTCAATAAATAAAGATGCTACCGAGTTTAAACGTGAAAAATGCATGAAATTTCACCATTTTCAGATTTTCACGCGGCTGTAGCGTGAAAACGGTAAGAGCTAGAGAAAAGCGCCTAAGCCTCAATTTGTAGGGCTAGAAATACTCTACATTTTGATATATAAACCATCCCTCTAGCTCAATAAATAAAGATGCTACCGAGTTTAAACGTGAAAAATGCATGAAATTTCATCATTTTCAGATTTTCACGCGGCTGTAGCGTGAAAACCGTAAGAGCTAGAGAAAAGCGCCTAAGCCTCAATTTGTAGGGCTAGAAATACTCTACATTTTGATATATAAACCATCCCTCTAGCTCAATAAATAAAGATGCTACCGAGTTTAAACGTGAAAAATGCATGAAATTTCATCATTTTCAGATTTTCACGCGGCTGTAGCGTGAAAACCGTAAGAGCTAGAGAAAAGCGCCTAAGCCTCAATTTGTAGGGCTAGAAATACTCTACATTTTGATATATAAACCATCCCTCTAGCTCAATAAATAAAGATGCTACCGAGTTTAAACGTGAAAAATGCATGAAATTTCACCATTTTCAGATTTTCACGCGGCTGTAGCGTGAAAACGGTAAGAGCTAGAGAAAAGCGCCTAAGCCTCAATTTGTAGGGCTAGAAATACTCTACATTTTGATATATAAACCATCCCTCTAGCTCAATAAATAAAGATGCTACCGAGGTTAAACGTAAAAAATGCATGAAATTTCACCATTTTCAGATTTTCACGCGGCTGTAGCGTGAAAACGGTAAGAGCTAGAGAAAAGCTAGGGCTAGAAATACTCTACATTTTGATATATAAACCATCCCTCTAGCTCAATAAATAAAGATGCTACCGAGTTTAAACGTGAAAAATGCATGAAATTTCACCATTTTCAGATTTTCACGCGGCTGTAGCGTGAAAACGGTAAGAGCTAGAGAAAAGCGCCTAAGCCTCAATTTGTAGGGCTAGAAATACTCTACATTTTGATATATAAACCATCCCTCTAGCTCAATAAATAAAGATGCTACCGAGTTTAAACGTGAAAAATGCATGAAATTTCATCATTTTCAGATTTTCACGCGGCTGTAGCGTGAAAACGGTAAGAGCTAGAGAAAAGCGCCTAAGCCTCAATTTGTAGGGCTAGAAATACTCTACATTTTGACATATAAACCATCCTTCTAGCTCAATAAATAAAGATGCTACCGAGTTTAAACGTGAAAAATGCATGAAATTTCATCATTTTCAGATTTTCACGCGGCTGTAGCGTGAAAACGGTAAGAGCTAGAGAAAAGCGCCTAAGCCTCAATTTGTAGGGCTAGAAATACTCTACATTTTGACATATAAACCATCCTTCTAGCTCAATAAATAAAGATGCTACCGAGTTTAAACGTGAAAAATGCATGAAATTTCACCATTTTCAGATTTTCACGCGGCTGTAGCGTGAAAACGGTAAGAGCTAGAGAAAAGCGCCTAAGCCTCAATTTGTAGGGCTAGAAATACTCTACATTTTGATATATAAACCATCCCTCTAGCTCAATAAATAAAGATGCTACCGAGTTTAAACGTGAAAAATGCATGAAATTTCACCATTTTCAGATTTTCACGCGGCTGTAGCGTGAAAACGGTAAGAGCTAGAGAAAAGCGCCTAAGCCTCAATTTGTAGGGCTAGAAATACTCTACATTTTGATATATAAACCATCCCTCTAGCTCAATAAATAAAGATGCTACCGAGTTTAAACGTGAAAAATGCATGAAATTTCACCATTTTCAGATTTTCACGCGGCTGTAGCGTGAAAACGGTAAGAGCTAGAGAAAAGCGCCTAAGCCTCAATTTGTAGGGCTAGAAATACTCTACATTTTGACATATAAACCATCCCTCTAGCTCAATAAATAAAGATGCTACCGAGTTTAAACGTGAAAAATGGATGAAATTTCACCATTTTCAGATTTTCACGCGGCTGTAGCGTGAAAACGGTAAGAGCTAGAGAAAAGCGCCTAAGCCTCAATTTGTAGGGCTAGAAATACTCTACATTTTGACATATAAACCATCCTTCTAGCTCAATAAATAAAGATGCTACCGAGTTTAAACGTGAAAAATGCATGAAATTTCATCATTTTCAGATTTTCACGCGGCTGTAGCGTGAAAACGGTAAGAGCTAGAGAAAAGCGCCTAAGCCTCAATTTGTAGGGCTAGAAATACTCTACATTTTGACATATAAACCATCCTTCTAGCTCAATAAATAAAGATGCTACCGAGTTTAAACGTGAAAAATGCATGAAATTTCACCATTTTCAGATTTTCACGCGGCTGTAGCGTGAAAACGGTAAGAGCTAGAGAAAAGCGCCTAAGCCTCAATTTGTAGGGCTAGAAATACTCTACATTTTGATATATAAACCATCCCTCTAGCTCAATAAATAAAGATGCTACCGAGTTTAAACGTGAAAAATGCATGAAATTTCACCATTTTCAGATTTTCACGCGGCTGTAGCGTGAAAACGGTAAGAGCTAGAGAAAAGCGCCTAAGCCTCAATTTGTAGGGCTAGAAATACTCTACATTTTGACATATAAACCATCCTTCTAGCTCAATAAATAAAGATGCTACCGAGTTTAAACGTGAAAAATGCATGAAATTTCATCATTTTCAGATTTTCACGCGGCTGTAGCGTGAAAACGGTAAGAGCTAGAGAAAAGCGCCTAAGCCTCAATTTGTAGGGCTAGAAATACTCTACATTTTGACATATAAACCATCCTTCTAGCTCAATAAATAAAGATGCTACCGAGTTTAAACGTGAAAAATGCATGAAATTTCACCATTTTCAGATTTTCACGCGGCTGTAGCGTGAAAACGGTAAGAGCTAGAGAAAAGCGCCTAAGCCTCAATTTGTAGGGCTAGAAATACTCTATATTTTGACATATAAACCATCCCTCTAGCTCAATAAATAAAGATGTTACCGAGTTTAAACGTGAAAAATACATGAAATTTCATCATTTTCAGATTTTCACGCGGCTGTAGCTGGAAAACGGTAAGAGCTAGAGAAAAGCGCCTAAGCCTCAATTTGTAGGGCTAGAAATACTCTACATTGTGATATATAAACCATCCCTCTAGCTCAATAAATAAAGATGCTACCGAGTTTAAACGTAAAAAATGCATGAAATTTCACCATTTTCAGATTTTCACGTGGCTGTAGCGTGAAAACGGTAAGAGCTAGAGAAAAGCGCCTAAGCCTCAATTTGTAGGGCTAGAAATACTCTATATTTTGACATATAAAGCATCCCTCTAGCTCAATAAATAAAGATGCTACCGAGTTTAAACGTAAAAAATGAATGAAATTTCACCATTTTCAGATTTTCACGCGGCTGTAGCGTGAAAACGGTAAGAGCTAGAGAAAAGTGCCTAAGCCTCAATTTGTAGGGCTAGAAATACTCTACATTTTGATATATAAACCATCCCTCTAGCTCAATAAATAAAGATGCTACCGAGTTTAAACTTGAAAAATACATGAAATTTCACGATTTTCAGATTTTCACGCGGCTGTAGCGTGAAAACGGTAAGAGCTAGAGAAAAGTGCCTAAGCCTCAATTTGTAGGGCTAGAAATACTCTACATTTTGATATATAAACCATCCCTCTAGCTCAATAAATAAAGATGCTACCGAGTTTAAACGTGAAAAATGCATGAAATTTCACCATTTTCAGATTTTCACGCGGCTGTAGCGTGAAAACGGTAAGAGCTAGAGAAAAGCGCCTAAGCCTCAATTTGTAGGGCTAGAAATACTCTACATTTTGATATATAAACCATCCCTCTAGCTCAATAAATAAAGATGCTACCGAGTTTAAACGTGAAAAAAGCATGAAATTTCACCATTTTCAGAGTTTCACGCGGCTGTAGCGGGAAAACGGTAAGAGCTAGAGAAAAGTGCCTAAGCCTCAATTTGTAGGGCTAGAAATACTCTACATTTTGATATATAAACCATCCCTCTAGCTCAATAAATAAAGATGCTACCGAGTTTAAACGTGAAAAAAGCATGAAATTTCACCATTTTCAGATTTTCACGCGGCTGTAGCGGGAAAACGGTAAGAGCTAGAGAAAAGTGCCTAAGCCTCAATTTGTAGGGCTAGAAATACTCTACATTTTGATATATAAACCATCCCTCTAGCTCAATAAATAAAGATGCTACCGAGTTTAAACGTGAAAAATGCATGAAATTTCACCATTTTCAGATTTTCACGCGGCTGTAGCGTGAAAACGGTAAGAGCTAGAGAAAAGCGCCTAAGCCTCAATTTGTAGGGCTAGAAATACTCTACATTTTGATATATAAACCATCCCTCTAGCTCAATAAATAAAGATGCTACCGAGTTTAAACGTGAAAAATGCATGAAATTTCACCATTTTCAGATGTTCACGCGGCTGTAGCGTGAAAACGGTAAGAGCTAGAGAAAAGCGCCTAAGCCTCAATTTGTAGGGCTAGAAATACTCTACATTTTGATATATAAACCATCCCTCTAGCTCAATAAATAAAGATGCTACCGAGTTTAAACGTGAAAAATGCATGAAATTTCATCATTTTCAGATTTTCACGCGGCTGTAGCGTGAAAACCGTAAGAGCTAGAGAAAAGCGCCTAAGCCTCAATTTGTAGGGCTAGAAATACTCTACATTTTGATATATAAACCATCCCTCTAGCTCAATAAATAAAGATGCTACCGAGTTTAAACGTGAAAAATGCATGAAATTTCACCATTTTCAGATTTTCACGCGGCTGTAGCGTGAAAACGGTAAGAGCTAGAGAAAAGCGCCTAAGCCTCAATTTGTAGGGCTAGAAATACTCTACATTTTGATATATAAACCATCCCTCTAGCTCAATAAATAAAGATGCTACCGAGGTTAAACGTAAAAAATGCATGAAATTTCACCATTTTCAGATTTTCACGCGGCTGTAGCGTGAAAACGGTAAGAGCTAGAGAAAAGCTAGGGCTAGAAATACTCTACATTTTGATATATAAACCATCCCTCTAGCTCAATAAATAAAGATGCTACCGAGTTTAAACGTGAAAAATGCATGAAATTTCACCATTTTCAGATTTTCACGCGGCTGTAGCGTGAAAACGGTAAGAGCTAGAGAAAAGCGCCTAAGCCTCAATTTGTAGGGCTAGAAATACTCTACATTTTGATATATAAACCATCCCTCTAGCTCAATAAATAAAGATGCTACCGAGTTTAAACGTGAAAAATGCATGAAATTTCATCATTTTCAGATTTTCACGCGGCTGTAGCGTGAAAACCGTAAGAGCTAGAGAAAAGCGCCTAAGCCTCAATTTGTAGGGCTAGAAATACTCTACATTTTGATATATAAACCATCCCTCTAGCTCAATAAATAAAGATGCTACCGAGTTTAAACGTGAAAAATGCATGAAATTTCATCATTTTCAGATTTTCACGCGGCTGTAGCGTGAAAACCGTAAGAGCTAGAGAAAAGCGCCTAAGCCTCAATTTGTAGGGCTAGAAATACTCTACATTTTGATATATAAACCATCCCTCTAGCTCAATAAATAAAGATGCTACCGAGTTTAAACGTGAAAAATGCATGAAATTTCACCATTTTCAGATTTTCACGCGGCTGTAGCGTGAAAACGGTAAGAGCTAG
This sequence comes from Lordithon lunulatus, assembly GCA_963942505.1. NCBI lineage: Eukaryota > Metazoa > Arthropoda > Insecta > Coleoptera > Staphylinidae > Lordithon > Lordithon lunulatus. Next base: position 72,908,436 of record OZ012666.1, read on the forward strand.
AGAAAAGCGCCTAAGCCTCAATTTGTAGGGCTAGAAATACTCTACATTTTGATATATAAACCATCCCTCTAGCTCAATAAATAAAGATGCTACCGAGGTTAAACGTAAAAAATGCATGAAATTTCACCATTTTCAGATTTTCACGCGGCTGTAGCGTGAAAACGGTAAGAGCTAGAGAAAAGCTAGGGCTAGAAATACTCTACATTTTGATATATAAACCATCCCTCTAGCTCAATAAATAAAGATGCTACCGAGTTTAAACGTGAAAAATGCATGAAATTTCACCATTTTCAGATTTTCACGCGGCTGTAGCGTGAAAACGGTAAGAGCTAGAGAAAAGCGCCTAAGCCTCAATTTGTAGGGCTAGAAATACTCTACATTTTGATATATAAACCATCCCTCTAGCTCAATAAATAAAGATGCTACCGAGTTTAAACGTGAAAAATGCATGAAATTTCATCATTTTCAGATTTTCACGCGGCTGTAGCGTGAAAACCGTAAGAGCTAGAGAAAAGCGCCTAAGCCTCAATTTGTAGGGCTAGAAATACTCTACATTTTGATATATAAACCATCCCTCTAGCTCAATAAATAAAGATGCTACCGAGTTTAAACGTGAAAAATGCATGAAATTTCACCATTTTCAGATTTTCACGCGGCTGTAGCGTGAAAACGGTAAGAGCTAGAGAAAAGCGCCTAAGCCTCAATTTGTAGGGCTAGAAATACTCTACATTTTGATATATAAACCATCCCTCTAACTCAATAAATAAAGATGCTACCGAGTTTAAACGTGAAAAATGCATGAAATTTCACCATTTTCAGATTTTCACGCGGCTGTAGCGTGAAAACGGTAAGAGCTAGAGAAAAGCGCCTAAGCCTCAATTTGTAGGGCTAGAAATACTCTACATTTTGATATATAAACCATCCCTCTAGCTCAATAAATAAAGATGCTACCGAGTTTAAACGTGAAAAATGCATGAAATTTCATCATTTTCAGATTTTCACGCGGCTGTAGCGTGAAAACCGTAAGAGCTAGAGAAAAGCGCCTAAGCCTCAATTTGTAGGGCTAGAAATACTCTACATTTTGATATATAAACCATCCCTCTAGCTCAATAAATAAAGATGCTACCGAGTTTAAACGTGAAAAATGCATGAAATTTCATCATTTTCAGATTTTCACGCGGCTGTAGCGTGAAAACCGTAAGAGCTAGAGAAAAGCGCCTAAGCCTCAATTTGTAGGGCTAGAAATACTCTACATTTTGATATATAAACCATCCCTCTAGCTCAATAAATAAAGATGCTACCGAGTTTAAACGTGAAAAATGCATGAAATTTCACCATTTTCAGATTTTCACGCGGCTGTAGCGTGAAAACGGTAAGAGCTAGAGAAAAGCGCCTAAGCCTCAATTTGTAGGGCTAGAAATACTCTACATTTTGATATATAAACCATCCCTCTAGCTCAATAAATAAAGATGCTACCGAGTTTAAACGTGAAAAAAGCATGAAATTTCACCATTTTCAGATTTTCACGCGGCTGTAGCGGGAAAACGGTAAGAGCTAGAGAAAAGTGCCTAAGCCTCAATTTGTAGGGCTGGAAATACTCTACATTTTGATATATAAACCATCCCTCTAGCTCAATAAATAAAGATGCTACCGAGTTTAAACGTGAAAAATGCATGAAATTTCACCATTTTCAGATTTTCACGCGGCTGTAGCGTGAAAACGGTAAGAGCTAGAGAAAAGCGCCTAAGCCTCAATTTGTAGGGCTAGAAATACTCTACATTTTGATATATAAACCATCCCTCTAGCTCAATAAATAAAGATGCTACCGAGTTTAAACGTGAAAAAAGCATGAAATTTCACCATTTTCAGATTTTCACGCGGCTGTAGCGGGAAAACGGTAAGAGCTAGAGAAAAGTGCCTAAGCCTCAATTTGTAGGGCTAGAAATACTCTACATTATGATATATATAAACCATCCCTCTAGCTCAATAAATAAAGATGCTACCGAGTTTAAACGTGAAAAAAGCATGAAATTTCACCATTTTCAGATTTTCACGCGGCTGTAGCGGGAAAACGGTAAGAGCTAGAGAAAAGTGCCTAAGCCTCAATTTGTAGGGCTAGAAATACTCTACATTTTGATATATAAACCATCCCTCTAGCTCAATAAATAAAGATGCTACCGAGTTTAAACGTGAAAAATGCATGAAATTTCACCATTTTCAGATTTTCACGCGGCTGTAGCGTGAAAACGGTAAGAGCTAGAGAAAAGCGCCTAAGCCTCAATTTGTAGGGCTAGAAATACTCTACATTTTGATATATAAACCATCCCTCTAGCTCAATAAATAAAGATGCTACCGAGTTTAAACGTGAAAAAAGCATGAAATTTCACCATTTTCAGATTTTCACGCGGCTGTAGCGGGAAAACGGTAAGAGCTAGAGAAAAGTGCCTAAGCCTCAATTTGTAGGGCTAGAAATACTCTACATTTTGATATATAAACCATCCCTCTAGCTCAATAAATAAAGATGCTACCGAGTTTAAACGTGAAAAAAGCATGAAATTTCACCATTTTCAGATTTTCACGCGGCTGTAGCGGAAAACGGTAAGAGCTAGAGAAAAGTGCCTAAGCCTCAATTTGTAGGGCTAGAAATACTCTACATTTTGATATATAAACCATCCCTCTAGCTCAATAAATAAAGATGCTACCGAGTTTAAACGTGAAAATGCATGAAATTTCATCATTTTCAGATTTTCACGCGGCTGTAGCGTGAAAACGGTAAGAGCTAGAGAAAAGCGCCTAAGCCTCAATTGTAGGGCTAGAAATACTCTACATTTTGATATATAAACCATCCCTCTAGCTCAATAAATAAAGATGCTACCGAGTTTAAACGTGAAAAATGCATGAAATTTCACCATTTTCAGATTTTCACGCGGCTGTAGCGTGAAAACGGTAAGAGCTAGAGAAAAGCGCCTAAGCCTCAATTTGTAGGGCTACAAATACTCTACATTTTGATATATAAACCATCCCTCTAGCTCAATAAATAAAGATGCTACCGAGTTTAAACGTGAAAAAAGCATGAAATTTCACCATTTTCAGATTTTCACGCGGCTGTAGCGGGAAAACGGTAAGAGCTAGAGAAAAGTGCCTAAGCCTCAATTTGTAGGGCTAGAAATACTCTACATTTTGATATATAAACCATCCCTCTAGCTCAATAAATAAAGATGCTACCGAGTTTAAACGTGAAAAAAGCATGAAATTTCACCATTTTCAGATTTTCACGCGGCTGTAGCGGGAAAACGGTAAGAGCTAGAGAAAAGTGCCTAAGCCTCAATTTGTAGGGCTAGAAATACTCTACATTTTGATATATAAACCATCCCTCTAGCTCAATAAATAAAGATGCTACCGAGTTTAAACGTGAAAATGCATGAAATTTCACCATTTTCAGATTTTCACGCGGCTGTAGCGGGAAAACGGTAAGAGCTAGAGAAAAGTGCCTAAGCCTCAATTTGTAGGGCTAGAAATACTCTACATTTTGATATATAAACCATCCCTCTAGCTCAATAAATAAAGATGCTACCGAGTTTAAACGTGAAAAATGCATGAAATTTCATCATTTTCAGATTTTCACGCGGCTGTAGCGTGAAAACGGTAAGAGCTAGAGAAAAGCGCCTAAGCCTCAATTTGTAGGGCTAGAAATACTCTACATTTTGATATATAAACCATCCCTCTAGCTCAATAAATAAAGATGCTACCGAGGTTAAACGTAAAAAATGCATGAAATTTCACCATTTTCAGATTTTCACGCGGCTGTAGCGTGAAAACGGTAAGAGCTAGAGAAAAGCTAGGGCTAGAAATACTCTACATTTTGATATATAAACCATCCCTCTAGCTCAATAAATAAAGATGCTACCGAGTTTAAACGTGAAAAATGCATGAAATTTCACCATTTTCAGATTTTCACGCGGCTGTAGCGTGAAAACGGTAAGAGCTAGAGAAAAGCGCCTAAGCCTCAATTTGTAGGGCTAGAAATACTCTACATTTTGATATATAAACCATCCCTCTAGCTCAATAAATAAAGATGCTACCGAGTTTAAACGTGAAAAATGCATGAAATTTCATCATTTTCAGATTTTCACGCGGCTGTAGCGTGAAAACCGTAAGAGCTAGAGAAAAGCGCCTAAGCCTCAATTTGTAGGGCTAGAAATACTCTACATTTTGATATATAAACCATCCCTCTAGCTCAATAAATAAAGATGCTACCGAGTTTAAACGTGAAAAATGCATGAAATTTCACCATTTTCAGATTTTCACGCGGCTGTAGCGTGAAAACGGTAAGAGCTAGAGAAAAGCGCCTAAGCCTCAATTTGTAGGGCTAGAAATACTCTACATTTTGATATATAAACCATCCCTCTAGCTCAATAAATAAAGATGCTACCGAGTTTAAACGTGAAAAATGCATGAAATTTCACCATTTTCAGATTTTCACGCGGCTGTAGCGTGAAAACGGTAAGAGCTAGAGAAAAGCGCCTAAGCCTCAATTTGTAGGGCTAGAAATACTCTACATTTTGATATATAAACCATTCCTCTAGCTCAATAAATAAAGATGCTACCGAGTTTAAACGTGAAAAATGCATGAAATTTCACCATTTTCAGATTTTCACGCGGCCGTAGCGTGAAAATGGTAAGAGCTAGAGAAAAGCGCCTAAGCCTCAATTTGTAGGGCTAGAAATACTCTACATTTTGATATATAAACCATCCCTCTAGCTCAATAAATAAAGATGCTACCGAGTTTAAACGTGAAAAATGCATGAAATTTCACCATTTTCAGATTTTCACGCGGCTGTAGCGTGAAAACGGTAAGAGCTAGAGAAAAGCGCCTAAGCCTCAATTTGTAGGGCTAGAAATACTCTACATTTTGATATATAAACCATCCCTCTAGCTCAATAAATAAAGATGCTACCGAGTTTAAACGTGAAAAATGCATGAAATTTCATCATTTTCAGATTTTCACGCGGCTGTAGCGTGAAAACCGTAAGAGCTAGAGAAAAGCGCCTAAGCCTCAATTTGTAGGGCTAGAAATACTCTACATTTTGATATATAAACCATCCCTCTAGCTCAATAAATAAAGATGCTACCGAGTTTAAACGTGAAAAATGCATGAAATTTCACCATTTTCAGATTTTCACGCGGCTGTAGCGTGAAAACGGTAAGAGCTAGAGAAAAGCGCCTAAGCCTCAATTTGTAGGGCTAGAAATACTCTACATTTTGATATATAAACCATCCCTCTAGCTCAATAAATAAAGATGCTACCGAGTTTAAACGTGAAAAATGCATGAAATTTCATCATTTTCAGATTTTCACGCGGCTGTAGCGTGAAAACCGTAAGAGCTAGAGAAAAGCGCCTAAGCCTCAATTTGTAGGGCTAGAAATACTCTACATTTTGATATATAAACCATCCCTCTAGCTCAATAAATAAAGATGCTACCGAGTTTAAACGTGAAAAATGCATGAAATTTCACCATTTTCAGATTTTCACGCGGCTGTAGCGTGAAAACCGTAAGAGCTAGAGAAAAGCGCCTAAGCCTCAATTTGTAGGGCTAGAAATACTCTATATTTTGATATATAAACCATCCCTCTAGCTCAATAAATAAAGATGCTACCGAGTTTAAACGTGAAAAATGCATGAAATTTCACCATTTTCAGATTTTCACGCGGCTGTAGCGTGAAAACGGTAAGAGCTAGAGAAAAGCGCCTAAGCCTCAATTTGTAGGGCTAGAAATACTCTACATTTTGATATATAAACCATTCCTCTAGCTCAATAAATAAAGATGCTACCGAGTTTAAACGTGAAAAATGCATGAAATTTCACCATTTTCAGATTTTCACGCGGCCGTAGCGTGAAAATGGTAAGAGCTAGAGAAAAGCGCCTAAGCCTCAATTTGTAGGGCTAGAAATACTCTACATTTTGATATATAAACCATCCCTCTAGCTCAATAAATAAAGATGCTACCGAGTTTAAACGTGAAAAATGCATGAAATTTCACCATTTTCAGATTTTCACGCGGCTGTAGCGTGAAAACGGTAAGAGCTAGAGAAAAGCGCCTAAGCCTCAATTTGTAGGGCTAGAAATACTCTACATTTTGATATATAAACCATCCCTCTAGCTCAATAAATAAAGATGCTACCGAGTTTAAACGTGAAAAATGCATGAAATTTCATCATTTTCAGATTTTCACGCGGCTGTAGCGTGAAAACCGTAAGAGCTAGAGAAAAGCGCCTAAGCCTCAATTTGTAGGGCTAGAAATACTCTACATTTTGATATATAAACCATCCCTCTAGCTCAATAAATAAAGATGCTACCGAGTTTAAACGTGAAAAATGCATGAAATTTCATCATTTTCAGATTTTCACGCGGCTGTAGCGTGAAAACCGTAAGAGCTAGAGAAAAGCGCCTAAGCCTCAATTTGTAGGGCTAGAAATACTCTACATTTTGATATATAAACCATCCCTCTAGCTCAATAAATAAAGATGCTACCGAGTTTAAACGTGAAAAATGCATGAAATTTCACCATTTTCAGATTTTCACGCGGCTGTAGCGTGAAAACGGTAAGAGCTAGAGAAAAGCGCCTAAGCCTCAATTTGTAGGGCTAGAAATACTCTACATTTTGATATATAAACCATCCCTCTAGCTCAATAAATAAAGATGCTACCGAGTTTAAACGTGAAAAAAGCATGAAATTTCACCATTTTCAGATTTTCACGCGGCTGTAGCGGGGAAAACGGTAAGAGCTAGAGAAAAGTGCCTAAGCCTCAATTTGTAGGGCTGGAAATACTCTACATTTTGATATATAAACCATCCCTCTAGCTCAATAATAAGATGCTACCGAGTTTAAACGTGAAAAATGCATGAAATTTCACCATTTTCAGATTTTCACGCGGCTGTAGCGTGAAAACGGTAAGAGCTAGAGAAAAGCGCCTAAGCCTCAATTTGTAGGGGCTAGAAATACTCTACATTTTGATATATAAACCATCCCTCTAGCTCAATAAATAAAGATGCTACGAGTTTAAACGTGAAAAAAGCATGAAATTTCACCATTTTCAGATTTTCACGCGGCTGTAGCGGGAAAACGGTAAGAGCTAGAGAAAAGTGCCTAAGCCTCAATTTGTAGGGCTAGAAATACTCTACATTATGATATATAAACCATCCCTCTAGCTCAATAAATAAAGATGCTACCGAGTTTAAACGTGAAAAAAGCATGAAATTTCACCATTTTCAGATTTTCACGCGGCTGTAGCGGGAAAACGGTAAGAGCTAGAGAAAAGTGCCTAAGCCTCAATTTGTAGGGCTAGAAATACTCTACATTTTGATATATAAACCATCCCTCTAGCTCAATAAATAAAGATGCTACCGAGTTTAAACGTGAAAAATGCATGAAATTTCACCATTTTCAGATTTTCACGCGGCTGTAGCGTGAAAACGGTAAGAGCTAGAGAAAAGCGCCTAAGCCTCAATTTGTAGGGCTAGAAATACTCTACATTTTGATATATAAACCATCCCTCTAGCTCAATAAATAAAGATGCTACCGAGTTTAAACGTGAAAAAAGCATGAAATTTCACCATTTTCAGATTTTCACGCGGCTGTAGCGGGAAAACGGTAAGAGCTAGAGAAAAGTGCCTAAGCCTCAATTTGTAGGGCTAGAAATACTCTACATTTTGATATATAAACCATCCCTCTAGCTCAATAAATAAAGATGCTACCGAGTTTAAACGTGAAAAAAGCATGAAATTTCACCATTTTCAGATTTTCACGCGGCTGTAGCGGGAAAACGGTAAGAGCTAGAGAAAAGTGCCTAAGCCTCAATTTGTAGGGCTAGAAATACTCTACATTTTGATATATAAACCATCCCTCTAGCTCAATAAATAAAGATGCTACCGAGTTTAAACGTGAAAATGCATGAAATTTCATCATTTTCAGATTTTCACGCGGCTGTAGCGTGAAAACGGTAAGAGCTAGAGAAAAGCGCCTAAGCCTCAATTTGTAGGGCTAGAAATACTCTACATTTTGATATATAAACCATCCCTCTAGCTCAATAAATAAAGATGCTACCGAGTTTAAACGTGAAAAATGCATGAAATTTCACCATTTTCAGATTTTCACGCGGCTGTAGCGTGAAAACGGTAAGAGCTAGAGAAAAGCGCCTAAGCCTCAATTTGTAGGGCTAGAAATACTCTACATTTTGATATATAAACCATCCCTCTAGCTCAATAAATAAAGATGCTACCGAGTTTAAACGTGAAAAAAGCATGAAATTTCACCATTTTCAGATTTTCACGCGGCTGTAGCGGGAAAACGGTAAGAGCTAGAGAAAAGTGCCTAAGCCTCAATTTGTAGGGCTAGAAATACTCTACATTTTGATATATAAACCATCCCTCTAGCTCAATAAATAAAGATGCTACCGAGTTTAAACGTGAAAAAAGCATGAAATTTCACCATTTTCAGATTTTCACGCGGCTGTAGCGGGAAAACGGTAAGAGCTAGAGAAAAGTGCCTAAGCCTCAATTTGTAGGGCTAGAAATACTCTACATTTTGATATATAAACCATCCCTCTAGCTCAATAAATAAAGATGCTACCGAGTTTAAACGTGAAAAATGCATGAAATTTCATCATTTTCAGATTTTCACGCGGCTGTAGCGTGAAAACGGTAAGAGCTAGAGAAAAGCGCCTAAGCCTCAATTTGTAGGGCTAGAAATACTCTACATTTTGATATATAAACCATCCCTCTAGCTCAATAAATAAAGATGCTACCGAGTTTAAACGTGAAAAATGCATGAAATTTCATCATTTTCAGATTTTCACGCGGCTGTAGCGTGAAAACCGTAAGAGCTAGAGAAAAGCGCCTAAGCCTCAATTTGTAGGGCTAGAAATACTCTACATTTTGATATATAAACCATCCCTCTAGCTCAATAAATAAAGATGCTACCGAGTTTAAACGTGAAAAATGCATGAAATTTCACCATTTTCAGATTTTCACGCGGCTGTAGCGTGAAAACGGTAAGAGCTAGAGAAAAGCGCCTAAGCCTCAATTTGTAGGGCTAGAAATACTCTACATTTTGATATATAAACCATCCCTCTAGCTCAATAAATAAAGATGCTACCGAGTTTAAACGTGAAAAATGCATGAAATTTCACCATTTTCAGATTTTCACGCGGCTGTAGCGCGAAAACGGTAAGAGCTAGAGAAAAGCGCCTAAGCCTCAATTTGTAGGGCTAGAAATACTCTACATTTTGATATATAAACCATCCCTCTAGCTCAATAAATAAAGATGCTACCGAGTTTAAACGTGAAAAATGCATGAAATTTCATCATTTTCAGATTTTCACGCGGCTGTAGCGTGAAAACCGTAAGAGCTAGAGAAAAGCGCCTAAGCCTCAATTTGTAGGGCTAGAAATACTCTACATTTTGATATATAAACCATCCCTCTAGCTCAATAAATAAAGATGCTACCGAGTTTAAACGTGAAAAAAGCATGAAATTTCACCATTTTCAGATTTTCACGCGGCTGTAGCGGGAAAACGGTAAGAGCTAGAGAAAAGTGCCTAAGCCTCAATTTGTAGGGCTAGAAATACTCTACATTTTGATATATAAACCATCCCTCTAGCTCAATAAATAAAGATGCTACCGAGTTTAAACGTGAAAAAAGCATGAAATTTCACCATTTTCAGATTTTCACGCGGCTGTAGCGGGAAAACGGTAAGAGCTAGAGAAAAGTGCCTAAGCCTCAATTTGTAGGGCTAGAAATACTCTACATTTTGATATATAAACCATCCCTCTAGCTCAATAAATAAAGATGCTACCGAGTTTAAACGTGAAAAATGCATGAAATTTCATCATTTTCAGATTTTCACGCGGCTGTAGCGTGAAAACGGTAAGAGCTAGAGAAAAGCGCCTAAGCCTCAATTTGTAGGGCTAGAAATACTCTACATTTTGATATATAAACCATCCCTCTAGCTCAATAAATAAAGATGCTACCGAGTTTAAACGTGAAAAATGCATGAAATTTCATCATTTTCAGATTTTCACGCGGCTGTAGCGTGAAAACCGTAAGAGCTAGAGAAAAGCGCCTAAGCCTCAATTTGTAGGGCTAGAAATACTCTACATTTTGATATATAAACCATCCCTCTAGCTCAATAAATAAAGATGCTACCGAGTTTAAACGTGAAAAATGCATGAAATTTCACCATTTTCAGATTTTCACGCGGCTGTAGCGTGAAAACGGTAAGAGCTAGAGAAAAGCGCCTAAGCCTCAATTTGTAGGGCTAGAAATACTCTACATTTTGATATATAAACCATCCCTCTAGCTCAATAAATAAAGATGCTACCGAGTTTAAACGTGAAAAATGCATGAAATTTCACCATTTTCAGATTTTCACGCGGCTGTAGCGCGAAAACGGTAAGAGCTAGAGAAAAGCGCCTAAGCCTCAATTTGTAGGGCTAGAAATACTCTACATTTTGATATATAAACCATCCCTCTAGCTCAATAAATAAAGATGCTACCGAGTTTAAACGTGAAAAATGCATGAAATTTCATCATTTTCAGATTTTCACGCGGCTGTAGCGTGAAAACGGTAAGAGCTAGAGAAAAGTGGCTAAGCCTCAATTTGTAGGGCTAGAAATACTCTACATTTTGACATATAAACCATCTATCTAGCTCAATAAATAAAGATGCTACCGAGTTTAAACGTGAAAAATGCATGAAATTTCACCATTTTCAGATTTTCACGCGGCTGTAGCGTGAAAACGGTAAGAGCTAGAGAAAAGTGGCTAAGCCTCAATTTGTAGGGCTAGAATTACTCTACATTTTGATATATAAACCATCCCTCTAGCTCAATAAATAAAGATGCTACCGAGTTTAAACGTGAAAAATGCATGAAATTTCATCATTTTCATATTTTCACGCGGCTGTAGCGGGAAAACGGTAAGAGCTAGAGAAAAGCGTCTAAGCCTCAATTTGTAGGGCTAGAAATACTCTACATTTTGATATATAAACCATCCCTCTTGCTCAATAAATAAAGATGCTACCGAGTTTAAACGTGAAAAATGGATGAAATTTCATCATTTTCATATTTTCACGCGGCTGTAGCGGGAAAACGGTAAGAGCTAGAGAAAAGCGTCTAAGTCTCAATTTGTAGGGCTAGAAATACTCTACATTTTGATATATAAACTATCCCTCTAGCTTAATAAATAAAGATGCTACCGAGTTTAAACGTGAAAAATGCATGAAATTTCACCATTTTCAGATATTCACGCGGCTGTAGCGTGAAAACGGTAAGAGCTAGAGAAAAGCGCCTAAGCCTCAATTTGTAGGGCTAGAAATACTCTACATTTTGACATATAAACCATCCCTCTAGTTCAATAAATAAAGATGCTACCGAGATTAAACGTGAAAAATGCATGAAATTTCACCATTTTCAGATTTTCACGCGGCTGTAGCGGGAAAACGGTAAGAGCTAGAGAAAAGCGCCTAAGCCTCAATTTGTAGGGCTAGAAATACTCTACATTTTGATATATAAACCTTCCCTCTAGCTCAATAAATAAAGATGCTACCGAGTTTAAATTTAATAATATTTTACCTCTAATTTTACCCATAAAATTCTTCCCACAAGTTTTCAAACGATTTCATTGTTTCAATATCCGATTATAGGCAGTATGGTTGGACATGTATAGACTACTCGGAAGTAAATGATTAGATCAATTGCATTTCAGTCTGCAGCCATTCAAGTGTGCATTGTGATTGCAAACAACCGCAGGTGGGATAATTACCGTTTAAATCGGCTCGCCAGGCCGGAAAATGTTTTGATTACGCAACGCCGTCGCGCAGAATTTCGAATTGGACGCGAGCCACCCGCAGTGCTCCTTGACAATTATTCGATTCAGCTGTAATTGCTCGCGTAACGTTTGTATAATTACAATAGGTAATTATTTCTTGGCTGATCGATTGTTCCTGTTAATTAAGCTGCAGTTTTGGTTTTGACACATGTATTTTAAGCGAGTTCATGTAACACATCCATCTCTGAATAGGCTTTTGTTGGATGTTGTTTCTGGGCTATTTGCAATTTTTTTTTTGTAAATAAATATCGGTATTTATTTGTTCTAATAAAAAGAAATATGTTGTTACATAAGACGTTTTCGTTTAGCATGGTTTAGCATTACTAGTCGCCCCGTGGCCTGCAGTATCGCCGCCGGTTGTAAGGGCCGAGGTAGAATTATGCGTATCGGAAGTGGCAAATAGAACAAGAAACAATAGACCCGTACCAGCCCAGAGTGATAAACGAAAGGCGCTATAGGCTTCAAAACAACAAAACATTGTCTGCGTTTTTATATTATAGGGATATTCAAAGAAGTCTGTAATAATCTACGATTTATGATCGTCGCGACTCTAAGTGAAAAAATTAATAGGGGCTCGCGGTTCCCTACTCAATTCTGGTAATGAAAGGTCAGTAACAAACATTCGCAAATTACGCAGCGATGTCCAATTAGAGCATTCAAACCAACTCAATTTCCAATTACTGTGAACGTCAACAACCCCCTTTGATATCCGACCCCGCCGCTGTAATCTCACCTCTCTCACGCTGCGATAATAACAAGCCACATAACGACGATGACGCGCAAACTTTGTTTTGCATAATAAGAATTATAATAATCATAGCTGGCCTCAAATCAGAATTATTAGCGAATACTTGGAATGGCTGTTAGCTTTATTATCGAAGATGTTTAGGCAGTTATGCACCCGGAATTTGATATTACCGGATGTTTTGATGTCAATCACAAATGATATAATACACATTAGTAATCTATAACTTTAATTATCGTTTGTAATCATTTCAGTTTGTAGCTATTATCTGAAACTAATTACTAATATAATGTTACTTCTGTAATACCTAAACTCACTAATAACGATGATTAAATGAAATTTCATGTTTTTACCCTGTTTCAGCTCTGTAGCGTCATTATTTCAAATGCTAGAGAGATGATTTATATGTGAAAATGTAGAGTATTCCTAACCCTACGAATTAGGATGACTCTATTCTCTAGCTCTTACCGTTTTCGTGCTGTAGCGCTGTGAATATTTTCAATATTTGCCTATATTTGTCTTCGTTATGAGTGAGTTTAGGTATAGGGAAGTATTAATAAAAAAGAAAGAGTAACTCACTAACTATAAGATACACTAACAAAAAAGTACCCATAGTCCATTTGAAATTACAAATTAATAGACAGCTCGGAAAAATTGTAGCACCCTGTATAATCAATTTACTGTCAAAATTTTACGTGAATTTGTAAATACTGCACGAAATAAAAATTAAAAATAATATATATGATTTTTATACCATTTGGCTGTTGTAACATTTATATATATATATATATATATATATATATATATATATATTTATATAAATAAATAAATTAAAAAATATCTCCTTATAATATCACTTACTTACTCTATCTCATAGTGTTCTTCCAGTTATTTTCCTTAGTACTGCCATCTCTGTTGTTATGAGGGCTCTTATATTTGTGCCATCAGAAACTAAAAAAAAATTTAAATATTTTGACTTATGTCACTTTTGTCGCAAGGGTGCGATATAATAAATAATAAAGCCTCCAACTAATATTCATAACACATTGTAGAATTTATAAAAAATAATTGTATTACTCAAATGAAATTTTGTTGCTGTTTAATAATTAATATAACTATATTAATCTGAATTCCAACTGTTTATTATAAAATCCTTCAATATGCTTCCATTAATCACCAATTACTCACCAGCACTACTAATCATAACTCAGTAGTTGACTCGCATTCCAATTAACATGATGTCACTGCAAGTGTTTATAAAATTGGTTTCTTATCACGTCCGTTGATAAATCAGAGCCCCTCCTGGAACAAAGGCCGTCGTTAGTGAACTGTAGCGGAGACACGAGGTTAGTAAACAAAATGTGGCGGCAGGGACCGTGGATGTTGTCGCTGCTGGTGGTGTTCATCACCTCCATGATGAGAGAGGCCCATGGAACTGATATGCCTGTGATCGGGGTTCTCACCCAGGAGACGCACGCCATCCAGAACCTGTTCCCCAATCATAGGTACAAGAGCTACATTGCGGCGTCGTATGTCAAGTTTCTGGAGAGTGCTGGGGCTCGTGTGATACCAATATGGTAATAAATAATTAATTAATACATACATTTATCGTTAATATTATTTAATTTCGCCTTCAAAATTAATTGGTTTTCAATTAAACCAATTAATTTTATTTATAAAATATATACAGGTTGGTAAAGTTTTGCCGAGCTGTCAATTAATGTGTACTTCATATGGACTATCCTCCTTATTCATCGACGTTCCATAAATCTATCAAATGTTATTATGTGTCATTTGTTTGTCATTTGTTCATCATTTGTTCATCATTTGTTCAGCATTTGTTCTTTATTTGTTTGTCATTTGTTTGTCAATTGTTTGTCATTTATTTGTCATTTGTTTATCATTTGATTGTCATTTGATTGTCATTTATTTGTCATTTATTTTTCATTTGATTGTCATTTGTTTGTCATTTGTTTTTCATTTGTTTTTCATTTGTTTTATTTTTGTTTTATATTTGTGTGTCATTTTTTTGTAATTTCTTCATTTCTTTGTCATTTATTTGTCATTTGTTTATCATTTAATTGTCATTTATTTTTCATTTGATTGTCTTTTTTTTGTCATTTGCTTTTCATTTGTTTTTCATTTGTTTTATATTTGTTTTATATTTGTTTGTCATTTGTTCATTATTTGTTCAGAATTTGTTCTTCATTTGTTTGTCATTTGTATGTCATTTGTTCTTCGTTTGTTCCTCATTTGTTCTTCATTTGTTCTTCATTTGTTCTTCATTTGTTTTTCATTTGTTCTTCATTTATTTTTCATTTATTTGTCATTTGTTTATCATTTGATTGTCATTTATTTTTCATGTATTTTTCATTTGATTGTCATTTGATTGTTATTTGTTTGTCATTTGTTCTTCATTTGTTCTTCATTTGTTCTTCATTTATTCTTCATTTGTTCTTCATTTGTTTTTCATTTATTTGTCATTTGTTTATCATTTGATTGTCATTTGATTGTCATTTATTTTTCATTTGATTGTCATTTAATTGTCTTTAATTGTCATTTAATTGTCATTTAATTGTCATTTGTTTTTCATTTGTTTGACATTTGTTTGTCATTTGTTTGTCATTTGGTCTTCATTTGTTCTCCATTTGTTCTTCATTTGTTTTTCATTTATTTGTCATTTTTTTATCACTTGATTGTCATTTGATTGTCATTTATTTTTCATTTGATTGTCATTTGTTTTTCACTTGTTTGTCATTTGTTTGTCATTTGTTTGTCATTTGTTCATCATTTGTTCATCATTTGTTTATCATTTGATCAGCATTTGTTTGTCATTTGTTTGTCATTTGTTCTTCATTTGTTCTTCATTTGTTCTTCATTTGTTTTTCATTTATTTGTCATTTGATTATCATTTGATTGTCTTTTATTTTTCATTTGATTGTCATTTATTTTTCATTTGATTGTCATTTGATTGTCATTTGTTTTTCATTTGTTTGGCATTTGTTTGTCATTTGTTTGTCATTTGTTCTTCATTTGTTCTTCATTTGTTCATTTGTTCTTCATTTGTTTTTCATTTATTTGTCATTTGATTATCATTTGATTGTCATTTATTTTTCATTTGATTGTCATTTATTTTTCATTTGATTGTCATTTGTTTTTCATTTGTTTGGCATTTGTTTGTCATTTGTTTGTCATTTGTTTGTCATTTGTTCTTCATTTGTTCTTCATTTGTTCATTTGTTCTTCATTTGTTTTTCATTTATTTGTCATTTGATTATCATTTGATTGTCATTTATTTTTCATTTGATTGTCATTTGTTTTTCATTTGTTTGGCATTTGTTTGGCATTTGTTTGTCATTTGGTCTTAATTTATTCATCATTTGTCCTTCATTTGTTCTTCATTTGTTTTTCATTTATTTGTAATTTGTTTATCACTTGATTGTCATTTGTTTGTCATTTGTTTGTCATTTGTTTGTCATTTGTTTGTCATTTGTTCTTCATTTGTTTGTCATTTTTTTATCATTTGTTCATCATTTGTTTGTCATTTGTTCATCATTTGTCTGTCATTTGTTTTTCATTTATTTGTGATTTGTTTGTCATTTGTTTTTCATTTATTTATCATTTGTTTATCATTTGAAATGTGATTTACGTTGGACAATTTTCATTTTATTTTTATTCACTTCTTCGGCTTTACTGCCAAAACGGTACAGTTTTTATAACAATGTTTCTTCGTAGTTTTCTTTGGAATTGTAATATCTACAATATGAGATCAAGAACAACTCTCTATCACGAAATAAAATTTTCCAAGTACGAAAAATTTGCCAAGCTCTGTAACAAATAAAAAAACGACAAAAAAGGTCAAAAGAAGTAAAAAATGTCAAAAAGTCAAATTGTTAGAAAGTCAGGATGTCAGAATGACAAAAAATCAAAACTTAAAAAATAAAAATGTCAAGAAAGTAAAAAAGACAGGTCAAAAATGTCAAAAGAACGTCAAAAAAGGTAAATAAAGTGAAAAATGTGAAAAAAGTATCAAAGAAACACTTGAATTTTCTCTCTACAATTGGAATTGATTGTTTGATAGAAAATTCAAGTGTTTTTGATACTTTTTTCACATTTTTAACTTTTTTTTACCTTTTTGACCTTTTTTGACGTTCTTTTGACATTTTTGACCTGTCTTTTCTTACTTTCTTGACATTTTTACTTTTTAAGTTTTGACTTTTTGTCATTCTGACATCCTGACATTCTAACAATTAGACATTTTGTAATTTTTTACTTCTTTTGACCTTTTTTTGACGTTTTTCATGTCTTTTTTTTACTTTTTTGACATTGTGTTATACACTTGTCTTACATACTTTTCCGACTTTTCACGTATCCACAGCTATTACCACCGGAGCCTTAGTGCCCGTTATATTTTTCCCGACGTCTAGAAGGATGACGTTTTCTTTCCCAACAGTCTACCACCCCTCTAGCTCCCGCTAATCCAATGCAGTGGAGTCCATTTTTTTCTTATATATTATAATTATAATAAATTAATAAATATAAATATATATATATATATATATATATAAAATAATAATTATATTTATAGAAAATTCAATTTATTTTGCAGGATTGGACGCGATTCAGAATATTACAAGAAAATTGTGGCAACAACCAACGGGTAAGACAATACAAAATGAAATTGATATAAATAACAACTTTTTAATTTCGTAGTATCTTCCTACCGGGCGGCGCTGTATTTCTTAACAACTCAACTGGAGGCTTTGCGGACGCAGGACAAATGCTATACAAAGCCGCTTTGGATATCAACAAATCGGGCACTTATTATCCTGTATGGGGCACTTGTTTAGGCATGGAAATGCTGATACAGGCTGCATTAAATGGACTCGATATCAGAGTGGGTTGTGTCGGCAAAGGCATAGGTTTACCACTTGATTTTGTGGATGGTAAAATTATTTTTATACTTATATCGACCATATTTTATTTTATTTTGATATTTGAAAGTTAATTCACATTGAAAAGTTTTTGAGAATAGTTTCAAGCCTGACAAATGAGCTACGTCGCGGACTATTCTCTTCAACTGTTTTTATCTATTAAAATAACAACCTTCAACTGTTATTTTTAATAATGTATTTATAACATTGTTAAACATACTGTGATCTAAGTTTGAAATTATTTAACAATAATGACAATTGTTAAATTTAAATCGTATGCTTAGATTACTTAAATATAACAATTATCATTATTGTTAAATAATTTCAAACTTAGATCACAGTATGCTTAACAATGTTATTAATACTAATAACAATTGAAAAGCGCTGTTTCAATTGATGGAAACAGTTGAAGAATGTTGTCTTCATCTTGGAAGATCGACCAGCCATCTCAATTAATTTGTATTGTTTATTTTTGGATATAATTATTCTTTAAACAAATGCAACATTGTAAAATTAAAAATATCTAGTGTGGGCACTACACGATTTTCCGAATAATGTAATAAATGTAAAAAATCAAAATTTAAAATATTTCAGTTCGGCTCACATTCCGGACATTTCTGAGTTTTATGAAATATTTTGACATATTATAACTTTCTAAATGAATGAATACTAAATTTTTGAAATTTTTGTAATTTTTGTAATTTATGAAATTTTTGAAATTTTTGTAATTTTTGAAATTTTTGAAATTTTTGAAAATTTTTTAAATTTTTCTTAATGTAAATTTTTCAAAATTTTCTTGTTTCTGATTTTACTTATAATGATTTTAATAAAAGTTCAGAATTCTATTAGATTTTCCGGTATTTTCACAGTTTTTCC
The DNA here is from genome assembly GCA_963942505.1 of Lordithon lunulatus. Lineage (NCBI taxonomy): Eukaryota > Metazoa > Arthropoda > Insecta > Coleoptera > Staphylinidae > Lordithon > Lordithon lunulatus. The sequence continues at coordinate 72,926,877 of OZ012666.1, forward strand.
CGGAAAATCTAAACAAATATACGGACAGAATAACTTTTGGGCAATTTTTATTGAATTCACAGATTTTAAATCAAGTAAATTATTCGGTGGAGCATCAAGCCACGTATTGAACATCTTTCGCACCCAAAACGTAACCGTCAACTACCACCGTTACTGTATCACTCGCCATAGTATGCTTGAAAGTAATCTGGAGCAAGAGTGGCGTGTTTTGTCCACTAATCGTGACGGCAAAGGCTTGGAGTTTGTTTCGTCCTACGAGCACCGAGAGTTTCCCATCTACGGTGTCCAATTCCACCCGGAAAAAAATCCATTCGAGTTCAAACTGGGACAAGTTAAATATGTTTTGCATACCCAAGACGCAATCGTCGCTTCGCAGTATTTTGGAAACTTTTTCGTGGAGGAAGCACGCAAAAATAATCACCACTTTAAAGACAGGCATGAGGAGCAGAAGAAGTTGATTTATAATTATTCGCCGCAGTTTTCAGGGGTTTTAGGGGGGATGTACGAGCAGGTTTATGTGTTTACTAAAGAACAGAATAATTCATGAATTTATTTTTGAAAAATTATAATAATTACGAAAAAAATTATAATAAACTTGTTAATTTTAGTATATTTTTTGATGCAATATAATTTTATTAAATTTGTTTTTTTTTTAACTATTTATAAATAAATTGTGTGGTTATATACCTGAGGAACAAGTTATGTGTAAGAAATGCATTATATATAAATAAATAAATATTATTCGGTGAAATTCCTGTAATTTTATTTGGGGATTATTTCTAACTACATTGTCCCCAACAATGAATTTTCAGTGATTTTTTTAAATTACAATATATTATAATATATAATATAAAATATATAATATAAAATATATAATATAAAATATATAATAAAAGAAGAGAGAATAAAGAATAAATAATATTCTCAATCTTACTTGTGTCACTATTTTAATTGTAAATATAAAAATGTTTATGTTATAAGTAAGATTTTGCTTTTTTATAATTACGACGTAACTATTGGACTCTTTGTCTTTGCTTTCACTTTCATTTTAGTTCTCGTTAGAAATCCCTGAGATTATACAGATCGAAGGAAACGTAACAATGATCAGAATCCTTGAGAAGCTCATAAACAAAATAATAACACGGTGGATATAAGTGAAATATAATGGAAAACAAAAGAAGCACATGAATCTTGAGAGGTAGTGATTAATAACGTTTAGAATCCTTGCAGGCGATGTAAAACAAAATAATAGTGTGTGTGTGTAACTGTGTGGTCATGCAGGCCATGGAAAACAGAAGCATGCCAGTAGTCTAATGAGGTTCTGATTAACAACATTTAGAATCCTTTGAGGAGCTGATAAACAAAATAATAACATTGTGTGATCTAAGGCATGCCATGGAAAACAAAGCAATGATATGAATTACTAATGTTTACCACATGAAAATCTAGTAACCCTATTTACAGATACTAGATACTGTAAATAGGGTTACTAGATTTTCATGTGGTAAACATTAGTAATTCATATCATTGCTTTGTTTTCCATGGCCTGCCTTAGGTCACACAATGTTATTATTTTGTTTATCAGCTCTTCAAAGCATTCTAAATGTTGTTAATCATAACCTCACTAGACTACTGGCATGCTTTTGTTTTCCATGGCCTGCCTTAGATCACACAATGTTATTACTTTGTTTACAAATGCATGCAATATGGAACATGTTTTGCATTAATATTGATTTCATATATAATAATAGGACAATACTGACAAACAATGTAAACATGTAATAAATAAATATTGTAAGAAAGAATGAAGCCTGAAATTGGCATTTCTATTTATTGCTTCATGTTACATTATAGCATCTATTTTCATCGCTACCTATAGTAATTGAACAATACAACTGATATAATTAGCCAATTATCACCGGTCATTGTCCTTCCATTTACAGATTTATTGTATTCTGCGAAAAGAGCACATGTAGCTTGGGGTGACACGTGGACCGTCCTGGATGGTCCACGTGTCTCACATGATGCAATTATCACATTCATACAAATATCACCGGACACAGGACTATTTTCGGATATAAAGAACACCTGGGGCTAATTTAATTTCCGAAATGAAATTAGATATGGAAATATTAATAGATCCTTGCGATTAACACCGGTGTGAAATGAAACAACTCCGATAATTCCGGCGTGAACCCACGGCGGCGGGGTTTTTTTTTCTCAGTGCATTGTGACTAAACGTATGGGTGTGGAAAAAAAAAGATTTTATTCTACAATTGTTTACTCATGTCTTAGTCACGATTAAATAACAAAAAAATAAATTTAAGTTAATTTTATTTAGCTGTTATTGAATAATATTTGCAACAATAAAATAAATTGCAATTTTTAATAAAATTCTGCCCATGATTAACAGCTCGTGCCATAAAAAAACCTTCATGTAGACATTATTTTTGGGTGAAAATGATCAAAAAACGACTTATATTGAGCCCAAATAAATTTAAAATGTAGAATAATGTCATAAATTTATGTTTCTTAAAAATTTAATTTTTTATAACTCAGTCGATTCATTTAAAACAGCTCGTGCAAAAAATCTTCCTGTAGACTTTATTTTTGGGTTCAAATTATATAAAATAGGCTTATTTTGAGCCCAATTAAATATGGAATTAATTTAAAACAGCTCGTACAATAAAAACCTTCCTGCAGACTTTATTTTTGGGTGAAAATTATTTAAAATAAGCTTATTTTGAGCTCAATTAAATAGGGAATAAAAAATAGTAATATAAATTAAAAAAATTTAAATCTTTGATGTTTTATAATTTTTTATAACTCGGTCAATTAATTTAAATCAGCTCGTACAATAAAAACCTTCCTGCAGACTTTATTTGTTGGTGAAAATTATCAAAAAATAGTTTATTTTGAGCTTAATTAAATATATAATGCAAAATAATATCTTAAATTTAAATTTCTGAAATCTTTGATTTTTTATCATTTTTTTAGAACTCAGTGAATTCATTAAAAACAGTTCGTATAATAAAAACCTTTCTGTAGACTTTATTTTTGTGTGAAAATTATCCAAAATAGGCTTATATTGAGGTCAATTAAATATAGAATATAAAATAGTATCAGAAATTTAAATTTTATAAATCTTTGATTTTTTATAACGCAGCTGATTAATTTAAAACAGCTCGTACAATAAAACCTTCCTGGAGACTTTATTTGTTGGTGAAAATTATCAAAAAATAGCTTATTTTCAACCTAATTAAATATATAATGCAACATAATATATTAAATTAAAATTTCTTAAATCTTTGATTTTTTTATCACTTTTTAGAACTCACTCGATTAATTTAAAACAGTTCGTCCAATAAAAACCGTCCTGTACAATTTATTTTTGGGTGAAAATTATTCAAAATAAGCTTATTTTGAGGTCAATTTAATATAGAATATAAAATAGTATCATAAATTTAAATTTTGTAAATCTTTGATTTTTTATCATTTTTTATAACGCAGGTGATTAATTAAAAACAGCTCGTACAATAGAAATCTTCCTGTAGACTTTATTTTCAGGTGAAAATCATTAAAAAAACGGCCTATTTGAAGTCCAATTAAATATATAATGTAAAATAATATCTTAAATTGAATTTTCTTAAATTTTTGATTTTTTATCATTTTTTATAACTCAGCGGATTCATTAAAAACAGTTCGTATAATAAAAACCTTTCTGTACAGTTTATTTTTGGGTGAACATGATCAATAATGGGCTTATTTTGAGCTCAATTAAAAATAGAATATAAAATAGTATCATAAATTTAAAATTTTTAAATCTTTAATTTTTTATCATTTTTTATAACTCAATAGATGATTTTAGAACAGATGATATAATAAAAACCTTCCTGCAGACTTTATTTTTGGGTGAAAATTATTTAAAAATGGCTTATTTTGAGCCTAATTAAATATAGAATGCAAGATAATATCATAAATTTAAATTTCTTAAATCTTTGATTTTTTATCATTTTTTATAACTCACTCGATTAATTTAAAACAGTCCGTCTAATAAGAACCTTCCTGCATACATTATTTTTGGGTGAAAATTATTTTAAAAAAGGCTTATTTTGAACCCAATTAAATATAGAATATAAAATAGTATCATAAATAATTTTTTTTAAAATTTTTGATTTTTTATCATTTTTTATAACTCTGTTAATTAATTTAAAACAGTTCGTGCTATAAAAACCTTCCTGTGGAGTTTATTTTTGGGCAAAAATGATCAAAAATGGGCTTATTTTGAGTCCATTTAAAGATAGAATATAAAATAGTATCATTAATTTAAAATTTTTAAATATTTAATTTTTTATCATTTTTTATAACTCAATAGATGATTTTAGAACAAATGATATAATAAAAACCTTCCTGTAGACTTTATTTTTGTGTGAAAATTATTTAAAAATGGCTTATTTTAAGCCTAATTAAATATAGAATGTAAAATAATATCATAAATTTTAATTTTTTAAATCTTTTATAACTCACTCGATTAATTTAAAACAGTCCGTCCAATAAAAACCTTCCTGCAGACATAATTTTTGGGTGAAAATTATCAAAAAATAGCTTATTTTAAGCATAATTAAATATATAATGCAAAATAATATCTTAAATAAAACTCTCACGGTACGCGAAATAAAAAAAAGTAATATTAGTTATATCATAGTTTACCTTATTTGCTCATTGTTCGCCGTATAGTGTAGGAACTACACTCGCCTACTTAATTACTATCCTGGGTTATTAAAGATGTTTCACCAATTAACTATTCACTTCAATTCATTTTAAAGTAATAAAACGCGAATTTAACAGCAACATGCGGACGCGACGCATTACTCAAGACTGATTCACGTCGCGCTGTCACTGCGGATGAACAAACATGAGCAAAAAATGGGCTATTTTTATGCACTTATCTATAAACGAGTTGAGACTAGCAAATAATATCGCAAAGTTAAATTTACTCGTCTCGCAGATTGGAGTTTTTAAAAACAATTATATATCTTATTTATTATTTAATACTTTTAACTATGGAATATGTTATTTAAAATTATAAACTATGTTACTAACAAGATTAAGTTACAGCTACTACTACTACGTTTTACTGAATATTTGGACTTGAAATTGCATAGAAATTCATATATATATATATTATTATATTTATATGTAATTATAGTTATTTATAAATATAATTATATATATGAATTTCTATGCAAAAATAATTTCTATAAATAAATATGTAATTATAGTTACTTATTTATTTATTTAATTTGGTAGTTTCAGTAGTATTAACTAATAAAGCTTATTATTATTATATATCACTCATACTTTCATTTATGTGTGGGGATTTATTATACATATATCAATTTTCCTGTGAGCATCGAACCTCCGTTCTACCGTTTATTGAAGTATTTATACTATATCAATACTTCAATCAACGGTTCTACTGAATATATATTATGATTAAGCAAACTAAGGATATATAACAAGGGTGGCCAAAACGTCGACTGCGGTCCACCAGTCCCCCGCCTAACTATTCCTAGTCGCCCGTCTGATATGTAGACATATTGTTTTATTAATTAATTAATTAGTTTGTGAGAAGATATCATTATTTTCTCTTATTAAAATAATTAGATATTGAATATGTATTAGGATTATATGTTTAAACTTACGTTTGGTTTTAAATTAATATTTTTCCTCGGTGTTTTCATCACTTTACATTGAACGTCATTTTATACATTTTCGTTTACAATAGGGGTACCCTCTAATGAACATATCGATACTATTGTGGCTATAGTTGTTTATAGGAATATCAAATGATATTGCTATCTTTGTCGTACATTAAGAATATGCTATATCTGTCTCAAATATTTCATAATGGCCGACGATGATGCGAAAACAAAAAGTCGGTAATGAAGCGTGCGTTTGCGGAAAAAAGCAAATTTTTGTTTCAACACACATTTATTATACAAAATGGCTGTCGATGCATGCATTTACACTTATAATAACTTATAAATGTGTTGTAAATGTTATAAGTAATGAATTGTTGCGGTATAATAGTGCGATATGTGTATAAATAATGGAATATGAATATATATATATAGTGGGGGTTTCTGTCTTATATGTAAGTTTTTTTATACTATTTTATAACACTATAACCTTCAATAGCATGACTCATTTTCTTATGATCATCTGAATGATCCTATTGTCCTTATATGTGTCTTAGGACATGAGTACAAACATTACTATTACAGACTGTTTACTGATCACTAACGCAGGTGAACACTTTACTGAATGGTGAATGGTCCTTAGGGACCATATTCCAACCATTTTTTCATCACCTCTCTAGACCAGTTGGCTAAAAACGCCCCTGCCACCACTATAACAACCATTTTCACTTATAAAGCAATAAATATGCACCATTATTCAATTGTAATTAACAAAAACACACTCTCTTGACATAATTTACAACTTTTATTAATAAATCCAAAAACGATTGATCCATTTGTTGCTCGTCAGCGATTGGTTTGTATGTTATGCGTAAACTTCGCAGGCCCAATGGCAGCGAATTCGGTCAGATCATTGAAGAACGGTGCAATGATGACGACACGAGTTCAATCCCCTCGGCGGCAAGCGCCTGGTAAACCCTGCGACGCGTGTACCCTATACCACCCCCGACGAGCTTCCACGGCAAACGGCATGTCGTTGCTTGATGTAACAAAATTCCAGGACTTGAATGAAATCAGGTCATGACGTCAAACTGTGTGCGTCCGAGGACACAACTACAAGGACGTTTTTATTTATTCAACAATTGTGTATTTATTTTTCAGTATATGTGTATTAATTTTAGTAATTTTAGGGTTTTCGAAATTTTGGGGTTGCAAATAGGGGTGCAACGGCCTGCAATAAGGATAATGCGCGCGCATGCAGCCGCGAGGTCCTTGGCACCATCCCTGAAAGTGGGTTACGAACGAAATTTCATTCAGGCCGCTCGATGGTGCAGGCGGCTAAAAATAAACGGCGTGTTGCAAAGGGATCGGTGAAGGGAATAAGGGACAAGGCTGTTTTGATGTTATAAATAGCTATATTTGTTGTAAGGTATATACAATCGTAATTTTTAACACTGTATTTTTATCTTTAATTTTCCCAAGCCCTGAGGTAGTGTTTAATCATGACACGAAATATTGGCGATTAGTAAAGTGTACTCTAAATAGAAAAATCCCAAACTGTTAGGAAAATCTGTTTTCTAATTGATCCACTATATATCTACAATTTCCCAAGAGTTGGAATACCACAACAATTATACCGATCCAAAAAGTAACCAACACTATTTTATGTGCGAAATATAGACCTATAACCACCATTTGTCATTTGTCATTTGTCATTTGTCATTTGTCATTTGTCATTTGTCATTTGTCATTTGTCATCTGTCATCTGCCATCTGTCATCTGTCATCTGTCATCTGTCATCTGTCATCTGTCATTTGTCATTTGTTATTTGCCATTGGTCATCTGCCATCTGTCATCTTTCATTTGTCATCTGTCATCTGTCACCTATTATCTGTTATCTGTAAACTGCCATTAATCTAAAATATGTAAAATGTTTAAAGTTATAAAAAAAGAAAAGTTCATGAACATCACAAAAATCGGGTTTATTTGTTCTATTTTAGACATAAAACGTAACGAAAATTGAATATATTTTTTGCTAAATGGTATAGAATTTTGTTCACAGACAAACACACAGACATTTTCCAAAAATAGTCTATTTGGACTAGAAAATTCATGGAAATCGCATCGGGTTTATTTCGTCTATTTTAGAGATAAAACGTAATGAAAATTGAATTTTATTTTTGGTAAATGATACACGGCAACAATACCTTCCTTCTGGTGTTAATTTTTTTCCACAAAAGTTATCACATATTTCCAAAATCTATATGTAATGCATAGTTCAAGTCGTTTGAAATAGTGGACGGGCATAGTTTGGTTGGTGGGGGCCGCCCGCCCACCCCACCTATGTTCGCATAGTTGTTCCATAGGATAATACTCTTCTTGGAATAGTTTCAACAATATAAAACATTTGTATCCATTGAAAAAACTATGCGATCAAAGGTGGGGTGGGCGGGCGTCCCCCACCAACCAAACTATGCCCGTCCACTATTTCAAACGACTTGAACTATGCATTACATTATTATTCACAAGTATTTTTTTAATTAGTCATAAATTAATAAATGACATTAATTTAATCATAGAAAATAACGGATAATAGTGTAGTACATAGTTCAAGTCGTTTGAAATAGTGGACGGGCATAGTTTGGTTGGTGGGGGCCGCCCGCCCACCCCACCTTTGTTTGCATAGTTGTTCCATAGGATAACACTCTTCTTGGAATAGTTCAAACAATATAAAACGTCTGTATCTATTGAAAAAACTATGCGAGCGAAGGTGGGGCGGGCGGGCGGCCCCTACCAATCAAACTATGCCCATCCACTATTTCAAACGACTTGAACTATGTACTACACTATTATCCGTTATTTTCTATGATTAAATTAATGTCATTTATTAATTTATGACTAATTAAAAAAATACTTATGAATAATAATGTAATGCATAGTTCAAGTCGTTTGAAATAGTGGACGGGCATAGTTTGATTTGTCATTTGTCATTTGTCATTTGTCATTTGTCATTTGTCATTTGTCATTTGTCATCTGTCATCTATCATCTGTCATCTGTCATCTGTCATCTGTCATCTGTCATCTGTCATCTGTCATCTGTCATCTGTCATCTGTCATCTGTCATCTGTCATCTGTCATCTGTCATCTGTCATCTGTCATCTGTCATCTGTCATCTGTCATCTGTCATCTGTCATCTGTCATCTGTCATCTGTCATCTGTCATCTGTCATCTGTCATTTGTCATTTGTCATTTGTCATTTGTCATTTGTCATTTGTCATTTGTCATTTGTCATTTGTCATTTGTCATCTGTCATCTGTCATCTGTCATCTGTCATCTGTCATCTGTCATCTGTCATCTGTCATCTGTCATCTGTCATCTGTCATCTGTCATCTGTCATCTGTCATTTTTCATTTGTCATCTGTCATCTGTCATCTGTCATCTGTCATCTGTCATCTGTCATCTGTCATCTGTCATCTGTCATCTGTCATCTGTCATCTGTCATCTGTCATCTGTCATCTGTCATCTGTCATCTGTCATCTGTCATCTGTCATCTGTCATCTGTCATCTGTCATTTGTCATTTGTCATTTGTCATTTGTCATTTGTCATTTGTCATTTGTCATTTGTCATTTGTCATTTGTCATTTGTCATTTGTCATTTGTCATTTGTCATTTGTCATTTGTCATTTGTCATTTGTCATTTGTCATTTGTCATTTGTCATTTGTCATTTGTCATTTGTCATTTGTCATTTGTCATTTGTCATTTGTCATTTGTCATTTGTCATTTGTCATTTGTCATTTGTCATTTGTCATATGTCATATGTCATATGTCATATGTCATATGTCATATGTCATATGTCATATGTCATATGTCATATGTCATATGTCATATGTCATATGTCATATGTCATATGTCATATGTCATATGTCATATGTCATATGTCATATGTCATATGTCATTTGTCATTTGTCATTTGTCATTTGTCATTTGTCATTTGTCATTTGTCATTTGTCATTTGTCATTTGTCATTTGTCATTTGTCATTTGTCATTTGTCATTTGTCATTTGTCATTTGTCATTTGTCATTTGTCATTTGTCATTCGTCATTTGTCATTTGTCATTTGTCATTTGTCATTTGTCATTTGTCATTTGTCATTTGTCATTTGTCATTTGTCATTTGTCATTTGTCATTTGTCATTTGTCATTTGTCATTTGTCATTTGTCATTTGTCATTTGTCATTTGTCATTTGTCATTTGTCATATGTCATATGTCATATGTCATATGTCATATGTCATATGTCATATGTCATATGTCATATGTCATATGTCATATGTCATATGTCATATGTCATATGTCATATGTCATATGTCATATGTCATATGTCATATGTCATATGTCATATGTCATATGTCATATGTCATATGTCATATGTCATTTGTCATTTGTCATTTGTCATTTGTACTAATATAAATGCAAACTATGATCTGTTCTTTTGTCCTCTCCTCGTTTGTTTGAAATAAAACAATGTAGGGAAAAAATTGATTCAATAAAAAACTATGCTATAGAAAGGGTATTAACGGTGGGATATGGGATATGAAAAATTATGCATAATTTTAGTTATAATCCAGTAACATAATTTAAAAAAAAATATCGGGAATAGAGGCAGGCAATAATCACATTGGACCTGAAATTCCTGCGTCATACAGGGGGGTGATCTTTTCCCGTGACCCACTTCCCGCCCGAAATCCTGCGGCTCGCTCCCACGGCGTTTTGTTTGCCGAAGGGATCACACCGCTGCTGCCGCCGCCGCCGCCGCCGCCCCCCGCGTGCGATTTCGGCGCGTTCCACGGGGAATGACGTAGTAGTGTGATCATTGAGAGAGAGGAAGGAGAGCCTGGGGTTGACCCAGTGACCGAGTCATTCAGCCGCGCCCGGTTCCCGGCGCTAAATATAGCCCCCCCGCCCGCTGCGCGCTCAACGGGCCCCGAGTCAACGAACTCCGAACTGGAGCAGCCCCCTGCGCCTGCACGAAACCCCCGACAATTCGCACCGAATGCAAATCGCAAATCGTCAGCTCAATACTCTGAGGCGAGAAAATAGAAAGAAAGAGATATTTAAGGATTTATCTGATTCTTGTTTACAGGATACAGAATTTTCAAACAAAAAATAGCTACAACACTTGTTTATCTATTTCAAATTACAATAGTAATTACAATTTTTAGTATTAGTTGTTTTTAATGTTTTTTTGCACACTCCGTTTAGTCACAATGCACCGAGAAAAAAGACCCGCGGTGGCCAAAATTGTCGGAATTTTCACATCGGTAGCACACCCCGGTTTTCTATACATCATAAGGAACAGGGAACAAGGAACTAGGAAACAAAGTCGCCAGGGAGCAGGGAGCAAGGAAAAGGGAACCAGGAGCAAGGTCATCAGAGAGCAAGGAACAAGGAACAAGGAACAAGGAACAAGGAACAAGGAACAAGGAACAAGGAACAAGGAACAAGGAACAAGGAACAAGGAACAAGGAACAAGGAACAAGGAACCAGGGAACAAGGAACAAGAAACAAGGAACAAGGAACAAGGAACAAGGAACAAGGAACAAGGAACAAGGAACCAGGGAACAAGAAACAAGGAACAAGGAACAAGGAACAAGGAACAAGGGACAAGGAACAAGGAACAAGGAACAGAGAACAAGGAACCTGGGAACAGGGAATCAGGGAACAAGGAACCAGGGAACAAGGAACCAGGTAACAAGGTACCAGGGAACAAGGAACCAGGGAACAAGGAACAGGGAACAGGGAACAAGGAACAGGGAACAGGGAACAGGAAACAAGGTCAACAGGGAACAGGAACAAGGTCAGCAGGGAACAAGGAACAGGGGACAGGGTACGGAATAGGGTTGTTTCTGTTTCTGTTTATGTTTCTGTTTCTGTTTCTGTTTCTGTTTCTGTTTCTGTTTCTGTTTCTGTTTCTGTTTCTGTTTCTGTTTCTGTTTCTGTTTCTGTTTCTGTTTCTGTTTCTGTTTCTGTTTCTGTTTCTGTTTCTGTTTCTGTTTCTGTTTCTGTTTCTGTTTCTGTTTCTGTTTCTGTTTCTGTTTCTGTTTCTGTTTCTGTTTCTGTTTCTGTTTCTGTTTCTGTTTCTGTTGTTTTTGTTTTTGTTTTTGTTTTTGTTTTTGTTTTTGTTTTTGTTTTTGTTTTTGTTTTTGTTTTTGTTTTTGTTTTTGTTTTTGTTTTTGTTTTTGTTTTTGTTTTTGTTTTTGTTTTTGTTTTTGTTTTTGTTTTTGTTTTTGTTTTTGTTTTTGTTTTTGTTTTTGTTTTTGTTTTTGTTTTTGTTTTTGTTTTTGTTTTTGTTTTTGTTTTTGTTTTTGTTTTTGTCTGTGTGAGTGGTAAATAATTTTAAATGTTCAAATATTGTCAAAATTTTCAAAAATGCCAAAAATGTCAATGAAATTCTGAAAGTCGTGTGGTGCCCACACCGGATATTTTGAATTATGATTTTTTTTTTTAGAAATTTCATTATCTTTTTATATTTAGCATGCGACCATTTTTGCTAATTCCCCACTTGATATACGTTACCACCAATGACGTATTTGTTGTTTAATACGTGGAGCAACATTTTGGAACGGCCCTGCCTAATTATGCACAGCAAGTCAGTTTGATCCAGTTTTCTTCGATGTTAGTGAACCGATTTTATTTAAATTATTACTGGATTGTCTCCCAGGTAGGGTTCTCAGCTAATTTCGAAATTTGATCACAATCCGTTGTGACGTTTGTACCGGAATTTTGTTTACAGGCAGACATATATATACACACACAGACACAGGGTTTATTTTGATAATTTTAGGAATCAAACGTAACGAAAATTGAATTTTTTTTTCTAAATTATTCACAACAACAATATCTTCCTTATAGTGCACTTTTTTTCCGGAAAGTTAAGCCTTGGTTTCCTAGGAAGCGGTGTCGACAAAGCGGCCGTATTTCACGTCATTTTGACGTCACACATTTCTTTTATGGATATTTAAATAAATCTGGTAATGCAGAGAGCGGTATACTTCAAAGTATTAAGAAAATGTCATGAATTACACTGGAATCTGCTGAGTTATTCAAATTGCACGTACTTAAAACGTATCTTGTAATGTGTGAATGACGTCAAAACCGGTCGTATTTATCGACACCTTGCTAGGAAACCAGGACTTTTTCGTATATTTTCACAATATTAGTTAGAAAACATTTTCGCTTAAACACCTTCCTGATACATCAGGCATGTATTTGGAAAGTAAAAAAAAAACTTATTACTACTTATGTGATTTTAAATAAAATTCACCACATAAATGTTTTGTTCTGCAAATTCTCCCCGTGCCAATTCCTTAATGATTCCATTGAGTGCGTGCCCCCCCACCTTAATTCAGGCGCGTATTTCGGGGCAGCGACCCACTTCCATGACCCGATTTCGCAGCCCCATGACGTCATCACAGCACCCCCGACGTCATAACGCGGAAGGTCCTTGTTGCCGGGCAACAGCCCCATAATATTTAGGTCATGCACTTTGTTTTCCCACAGTAATTCCGCTGCGACACCTTCTACGCGTGAACTAACCGTTTCTTATTCGTGTGATTTCACTGGCTTCGACGATCAAACCATCTTTCAATTCATTAACAAATCGCAACAAAAAATACGCAAATAAAAACAAACTAATACCCGTATTCACCAACATCCCATACACTTTATAGGACACATTGAAAAAATGTTATTGTGTCAGAAATTTGCTAAAACAAATGTCAAACACCTTGAATAGCGCTTGCGATTGGAGCTTTGATGACACCTTTTGTTTTATTACTCAGTGTTTCCAATAGAGAGACACTAAAGTAACTATATTCCCTAGATAATGTATTTATTATTGCTATAACAACGAATACCTATGGGTTCCATAGCTATTGATACATTTATAGAACGTTGATGGATATTGGGGCTAAAGTAGTATAGTATTTCTTAGATAATGTATTTATTGTTGCTATAATAATATCAATAGTTATTGATAGATTTATGGTACGTTGATGAATACGGGGATTAATGTTTTCAAAAATAATGAAAGTCTGTTTAAATATAAAAAATGACCCAGCTCAGTGGCCGAGTGGTTAGAGGCGTCGTCCGTCTCGTACTGAGCATTGGGGAGCCTGAGTTCGATCCCCAGCGGGGAAAGAATTTTCGCGAATCACCTTTCACAGTTTTTCAGAGGTTTTCTGTGAAGTTAAGGTAAATACCGGGTGATTAAACTCCTCTGAGCTTCTCCCTTGACCGGCGGAAAAGCCTCACGGCTGATAGCCCTATAAAGATAGAAGTTTTTTTGATAAAAAATGCCTGTTTGTAAATATATTTTTGAAAATAAATGGTGAATGCGCCGGGTATATATATATTTATATATATTTATATATATATATATATATATATATATATATATATATATATATATATATATATATATATAATTGAAAAGTTGAAAATAGAAACCATGGTTTCTAGCTCCTTGGGGTAGTGCAGCAATAAAACGCTATTTTTATATGTTTTCCTATACTTGCCAATATTTCGCAGTTCAGGTAACTACTTCATCAGGACTCGGCTATAATTGGTATTATACCATATGTTAAAATATCAGCAGTGTTTCAAAAATAACTCTCAATCAATTTTTTTTTAGTCATATATCAACAGGTTATATGTTCCTTCTGTACTAACGTTTTATATTACCATTCAGAGATAACAATAACTCCTATTGTTTTTCATTCACGCGCGCACCCACATGTCCAGTCGTGTCACATTGCCGCCGCGTGAAATCGCCTCCACGCCTGCCTCCGATTTCACCTGATCGGGCGGCGGCGGCGGTTATTTCGGGCTGGCTGGTTCCATTAAGCAACCGACGCTAAAAATAGACATGCGAGGACATTTATAGCGGCACGCGTTCGGCCACCAAAGGGGCGGCATCACGAAACGCCTGTATAAACGAATTAAGTCTGCATGCAAAGGCAAACTGAGAGAGACCCACACAAAAATCAGCCAACAGGGTGGAATGCGGTTCTAAAATTGTCGTTTACTAATATTAGCAAGCAACCTTTACGAAATAATTATGAGAAAAAAAAAATAGAAAAAGACAGTTCGCATTTCGGATTGAAATATTATAATAATTTCGCACTCTGGTCGAAATTTCATACGATTTCGGTCAAAATTTAAGGATTTTTAAGATTTATGGTCACCGTACTCCCCTCTTTGACTCATTAAATAGTAAAAATCCTTAAATTTTGATCAAAATCGCTTGAAATTCGGTGAATATGACTAAAAAAAAACCTTCATAGGACTTATAGTTTGTACTAATGGTTTCTAGACTAGATTCTCTCTTTTTTCTCATAATGATTTCGTAAAGGTTGCTTACTAATATTAGTAAACGACAATTTTAGAACCATTTGTTTGGTTACAAAGACATAAAAACCTTATTTTCGTAAAATTTATGACATTTGTCCAAACACCAGTGAAATAGTATAGAAAGTTAATATCTAATTAATTTTTCTATACGGAAATTCATTTGCTAATTAAATTGCAGTTACAAACATCGGAAGAAAATTGCAATACGTAACTTCAGTCGCAATACTCTCCAATATGAAAGCAGGTGGAAAATTAGCAGCGACGCCCACACGGCACAAGTTTCGTGCTGTTTGCCGTCCCGTGAGTCGGGCTCACGTGTCGCCGGGAATCAAAAGTCGTCGTGCGCGACTCCAAAGGGTCTTTGTCGGCACAAAGGCGACGCGCGGTGTTTTCACGTGATTCGCAAACGTGCCTTTCCCGGCCGGTCGGAGGCAAATTTCGCGCACGTACTGCCGTAGGTCTGTTGTCGGAAATCGGCTGCGAGGCCACGTGTTCACAACATTTCTCACTGGACAATTTTATTCGCACGAGATAGAAAATAAAATAAAAAAATAAATAAATGATTGTCAATTCGAATAGAATCACAGTTCATTAAACTCAATACAAATATAATTTTGATTCATTATATCACTCTATTGCACGTTTGTATTCTAATTTTACAAATATATTTTTAGTTTTTATTGTATGTTCAATTCATATTACAGACTTGTATTTAGTATATACCAATACAAGTCTGTAATATGAATTGGACATACAATAAAAACTAAAAATAAATTTGTATGTTTTGCCTAAACACCAGTAAAATAGTATAGAAAGTTAAAATCAAATTAATTGTTGTTGTGTGTGTGGTTGTACTCAATGTAATTTTTTCTCTCTCGAGTATACTGGTATAATTTTTTTGTTACGATAATTGGTGGAAAATTTAACACGCCAACCCAATTTCACGCCGAGACGCATTTCATTTTACCCTCCCGCGCTCTTACACGTTCGCGTGTCTCCCGACACAATGGGAGACCGCAGAAAAGCGTTTTGTGCTCCGCCACACCGAGATAATATTCACAATAACATCAGCAGGCGGTTTTCTACCGCGGGGGCGGCTTTCACCGATAGAGCTCCATTCTGCATGCGCCCCGTATAACCATTTGATAGACAATACAGTACACATTATATGGATTGCTATTAATGAAAAGCTGATTTTATGTCGAAAATGCTTCATTAAATGTGTAATATAAGTTACAGCGTAACAAACTTTATGATACGGTCAGTAACCTTAGACACGAGACACGAGGAACTAAGATTAAAAATAAAGTGATAAATATTTTAAGTGTGGAGTTCGATATAAAATATATATAAAAGTTTTATCACAACATTAAACTGAATTTATTTTTATATAAATTAGTTTAAATTAAATGTTTAATATTAAATCATTGATATAATAATAATAATAATAATAATAAATCTGTAGGGGGTAGTGATAGATGACCACTACTTGAAGAGTGACTAGAAATTTTTACATTTCTCAAAAATGTCTGTATCTATCATATTTTTATCTACAAGAAATGTATAACAGAAGTATTTCTAACTTAACATTGAAATATCTCTGAAGATAATAAAGATATCTCTTTGCGGTTTTAAAATTTGTAATTATCATACATTTTTCCATAAAAATCCTTTACTTTTTTAAAAATATCTGTATCTACCATATTTTTATCTTCAAGAAATACATAACAGAAGTATTTCTAACTTAACATTGAAACATCTTTGAAGATAATAAAGATATGTCTTTGCGGTTTCAAAATTTGTAATTGTCATTCATTTTTCTATAAGAAACCTTTACATTTTTCAAAAATGTCTGTATCTACCATATTTTTATCTTCAAGAAATGCATAACAGAAGTATTTCTAACTTAACATTGAAATATCTTTGAAGATAATAAAGATATCTCTTTGTGGTTTCAAAATTTGTAATTGTCATACATTTTTCTATAAGAAACTTTTACAATTTTTAAAAATGTCTGTATCTACCATATTTTTATCTACAAGAAATGCACAATAGAAGTATTTCTAAATTAACATTGAAATATCTTTGAAGATAATAAAGATATCTCTGTGCTGTTTCAAAATTTGTAATCGTCATACATTTTTCTATAAGAAACTTTTACAATTTTTAAAAATGTCTGTATCTACCATATTTTTATCTACAAGAAATGCACAATAGAAGTATTTCTAAATTAACATTGAAATATCTTTGAAGATAATAAAGATATCTCTTTGCAGTTTCAAAATTTGTAATTGCCATACATTTTTCTATAAGAAACCTTTATATTTTTCAAAAATGTCTGTATCTATCATATTTTTATCTTCAAGAAATGCATAACAGAAGTATTTCTAAATTAACATTGAAATATCTTTGAAGATAATAAAGATATCTCTTTGCAGTTTCAAAATTTGTAATTGCCATACATTTTTCTATAAGAAACCTTTATATTTTTCAAAAATGTCTGTATCTATCATATTTTTATCTTCAAGAAATGCATAACAGAAGTATTTCTAACTTAACATTGAGATATCTTTGAAGATATTAAAGATATCTCTTTGCTGTTTTGAAATTTGTAAATGTCATACATTTTTACATAAAAATCCTTTGTATTTTTCAAAAATATCTGTATCTACCATATTTTTATCTTCAAGAAATGCATAACAGAAGTATTTCTAACTTAACATTGAAATATCTTTGAAGATAATAAAGATATCTCTTGGCGGTTTCAAAATTTGGATTTGTCATACATTTTTCCATAAAAAACCTTTACATTTCTCAAAAATGTCTGTATCTACCATATTTTTATCTTCAAGAAATGCATAACAGAAGTATTTCTAACTTAACATTGAAATATCTTTGAAGATAATAAAGATATCTCTTTGTGGTTTCAAAATTTGTAATTGTCATACATTTTTCTATAAGAAACCTTTACATTTCTCAAAAATGTCTGTATCTACCATATTTTTATCTTCAAGGAATGCATAACAAAAGTATTTCTAACTTATCATTGAAATATCTTTGAAGATAATAAAGATATCTCTTTGCGGTTTCAAAATTTGTAATTGTCATACATTTTTCTATAAGAAACCTTTAAATTTTTCAAAAATGTCTGTATCTACCATATTTTTATCTTCAAGATATGCATAACCGATATATTTGTAACTTAACATTGAAATATCTTTGAAGATAATAAAGATATCTCTTTGCGGTTTCAAAATTTGTAATTGTCATACATTTTTCTATAAGAAACCTTTACATTTTTCAAAAATGTCTGTATCTACCATATTTTTATCTTCAAGAAATGCATAACAGAAGTATTTCTAATTTAACATTGAAATATCTTTGAAGATAATAAAGATATCTCTTTGCGGTTTCAAAATTTGTAATTGTCATACATTTTTCTATAAGAAACCTTTACATTACTCAAAAATGTCTGTATCTACCATATTTTTATCATCAAGAAATGCACAACAAAAGTATTTCTAACTTAACATTGAAATATCTTTGAAAATAATAAATATATCTCTTTGCTGTTTCAAAATTTGTGATTGTCATACATTTTTCTATAAGAAACCTTTACATTTTTCAAAAATGTCTGTATCTACCATATTTTTATCTTCAAGAAATGCATAACAGAAGTATTTCTAATTTAACATTGAAATATCTTTGAAGATAATAAAGATATCTCTTTGCTGTTTCAAAATTTGTAATTGTCATATATTTTTCTATAAGAAACCTTTACATTTTTCAAAAAGTTCTGTATCTATCATTTTTTTATCTTCAAGAAATGCATAACAAAAGTAATTCTAACTTAACATTGAAATATCTTTGAAGATAATAAAGATATCTCTTTGCGGTTTCAAAATTTGTAATTGTCATACATTTTTCTATAAGAAACCTTTACATTACTCAAAAATGTCTGTATCTACCATATTTTTATCTTCAAGAAATGCATAACAGAAGTATTTCTAACTTAACATTGAAATATCTTTGAAGATAATAAAGATATCTCTTTGTGGTTTCAAAATTTGTAATTGTCATACATTTTTCTATAAGAAACCTTTACATTTTTCAAAAATGTCTGTATCTACCATATTTTTATCTTCAAGAAATGCATAACAGAAGTATTTCTAACTTAACATTGAAATATCTTTGAAGATAATAAAGATATCTCTTGGCGGTTTCAAAATTTGGATTTGTCATACATTTTTCCATAAAAAACCTTTACATTTCTCAAAAATTTCTGTATCTACCATATTTTTATCTTCAAGGAATGCATAACAAAAGTATTTCTAACTTATCATTGAAATATCTTTGAAGATAATAAAGATATCTCTTTGCGGTTTCAAAATTTGTAATTGTCATACATTTTTCTATAAGAAACCTTTACATTTTTCAAAAATGTCTGTATCTACCATATTTTTATCTTCAAGAAATGCATAACAGAAGTATTTCTAACTTAACATTGAAATATCTTTGAAGATAATAAATATATCTCTTTGCTGTTTCAAAATTTGTGATTGTCATACATTTTTCTATAAGAAACCTTTACATTTTTCAAAAATGTCTGTATCTATCATATTTTTATCTTCAAGAAATGCATAACAGAAGTATTTCTAACTTAACATTGAAATATCTTTGAAGATAATAAAGATATCTCTTTGCAGTTTCAAAATTTGTAATTATCAAACATTTTTCTCGTTGAATAGACTCATGCGAAGGCTCAACAAACAAAATCAGTACATATCCAAAATCGGCAGTAGAGAGAGAGTCAATCTCTGTACAAAAAAGAGTGGAAAAAAAAACAAGAAAATGTAAAAAAAGTTAAAAACGTCACTAATGTCGAAAAGTCAAAAAAGTTTTTAAAAAGTTTTAAAAAAGTCCAAAGCGTCTAAAATATAAAAAAAAAATGTTAAAAATTTTAAAAATATTAAAAATGTCAAAAATGTCGAAAATTTCAGAAAAAGGTCAAAGAAGTCAAAAATGTCAAAAAACATTTTAAATTTTTGTTGACATTTTTGATTTTGTTTTGAGTTGGAAATGTCGAAAATATTATATAAAATTAAATAAGTCATATAATTCGGAAAGTCGTATGGTGCCCACACTAAATAGTTATTCTAACAATAGCAGGAATAAATTCTTCGATCCCAGGTTTGTTTTTAAATTAATTATTTGCAGGAAACCAATATGTATTTTTTTCACATTACCTTTTACAGTTGATTCGCTGCAAATACCTGCTGTTGTAAGGAATATAATATCAATGAAACATTTAATTTTATATCGTTTTTATTCATTATCATGTATTAATAATTATGTACATAAGGGACAGTAACTACAAGGCACTAATAAGGAGATAATATAATTACAATTACAAGATCAGTGCGTCACTTATCAAATTATCGAGCAGATCAAGTCTGTTCGTCGCTCTCTAACAATAATCGAGAGCCATTTATCGGCGCTTTTCCTATGTTTTTTTTTGTTGTGTATTTTAATTGGTGCAAAATTACCTGTATACTTTTACATAATATGTGTGTGTATGTGTTTTGTTGGTTATAAAGAGATATATTTTGTTTACTGTTTACTGCAAACTAATCAAAATTAACAAATTGTGCTTACATATAAACAATTTGTTCGTATTTAGAGATTGTTTTAGAGTTGGCTTTACAAAAACAATTGCATAGTTAGCAATATAACAGTAATTTATATTACCGATACCCATCATAACTGTCAGTATGACATTTTTTTTTCATAACGTTATAATAATATTCATGTTTTGTTTAACATAAACTACACGTTCAAACGTCAAATTGACAATTATTAATTAAGTGTTATTTTTATTGAAAAAACATTTTATTACAAATGTTTCTTTGATTAAATATCAATTTAAAAGAAATGTTTCTTTGGCAGATATGTCAATATAACAGAAATGTCATTTTCGACAGGAAAAATCAACTTACGGCATTCAAGTTCTTAATAGTAAACTTAATTATTTTTTTAAGATTAAATATATATTTATATCATAAAATTTCTGTCAATTTGACATATCTGTTAATTTGACATATCTGTCAAATTGATATATCTGTCAAATTAACATATCTGTCAAATTTACAGTTAATAATTATGAATTTTAGAGTTTGACATTTACATCATTTCAATATAAAAATCATATCATAATTTTTTTTGACAATTTGACATATCTGTTAATTTGACATATCTGTCAAATTGATATATCTGTCAAATTGACATATCTGTCAAATTGATATATCTGTCAAATTGACATATCTGTCAAATTGATATATCTGTCAAATTGACATATCTGTCAAATTGACAGTTAATAATTATGAATTTTAGAATTTGACATTTAGATCATTTCAATATAAAAATCATATCATAAAATTTCTGTCAATTTGACATATATGTACATATCATGACTATTGATAGATTTATGGAATGTTGGTGAATATATCATTGGTGTTTGGGCAAAAGGGCTTAAGTCAGGAAATGTAATTGTAAATGTTATTTTCGTAAAAATTATGACTTGAGCCCTTTTGCCCAAACACCAGTGATATATTTATAATAAACTTCAATTGAAAATTCGTTCCCATGATTTAAATATATATGTAATTTAGTTTCGGTTGTATAAAGCAGATAACTCGCGAGTTAATTTTCAAACCGTCACTGTTGACAATTTGAGACACATAATGCAACGTTGCCATATATAAATATATGTACATGAGGCTATGAAATGGAAAGTTAATTTATGCAACATCTAACAATATAATCACGGTTTATAGTTATCTCGCTTTTATACAACCGAGCCTTAATGTAATAACAACGACTGTTATTTGTTTGCCGAAGATTCAATTTGTTGTTAAAACAACTTGATGCCGATTATCAATTGTTACGACAAAATTTGTTTTGGCCGATTTGATTAGATATTTATTTTATTGTGTATCATCATTACCATACAAAAAGATGATATGTTAAAAATATGAAATTTTGATTTTGTATGTTTTTTGTTTAAATTAAAAAAACAAACGTTGATTTGTTATAATTTCTTTAATTACGCACAATGAGTAATTTGATTTTTTTTAAAATTAAATAACCCTATTCAATTGCAGCCTGCAATTTTTTTTGAATATTATTTGTTTTAATTGAAAATTTCATAATATTGACTGAATTAATGTTGAACAACAATTAACAGTTGAATTATTTACTTGTTGGTTGGTAATATGCATGCATATGTATATTACCAACCACCAAGTAAATAATTTAACTAAAAAATTCATATTATTATTATAATAATAATTATATTATTTCATATATATTTTTATTAGAAAAACTTTATAATTAAAAAAAAATTATTATTTAAAAAAGTTTATTATTATTAAGTTTTATAAAAAATCGGATTTTTATAATAATAGCAAATGTAATTAATCAAAGTGCATATTTTTAGATATTATAAAAAAATATTAGTGTAGCAATTGCAAAACAATCAATAAATATTTATTAACTATTTAGGCTTGATGGCAGGTATAAATTATACCGATAAATGCTGTTGTAGTTTAGATATAAGGCCTGTTGGCAATTAATTTTAGCAACCATAAAGAATATCTAAGATATTTTTATTTATTTATTAAGTTGCTAAAATCTCTAAAATCTACTTCTTTAGGAATTAGTTTGCGTAGAAAATTTGAATTTTGGCGTTCTATATTACCTCTATTATTTTTTAGTAGGTGTGTATGTATGTGTAAGTGTCTTGAGAATCTTGTTTTAGTAACGGTGCGATTGAGTCCCTTGTCATAATTAATTTTATAGTATACATCGAGGACATGAACATTAAGTAATCGGTAAAAAAACGTTGATTTATATACAAGTCTTATTTTAATAGCGGGGGTGGTTTTGGGGGGTACGGCCACAGTCTTTTATTTCCCAAGTCTTTTTTTGTTGTTGTTGAAAATCACAATTTCTATCGGTTTAACGCTGCCATGTATTGCACGCTGCAGCCGTTTGTACAACTAGCGCCCAGGTAGACTCGCGGTTTGGGCACCCTCCTCGTCGGTAATCCCGACAACCCCTTAACATAAGTATACGCTACGGGGGAGCGGAGGATTTTTTTTGGTTGCGGCTGCTGTTGTTGTTTTTTACTGCTATTACCTTTCCGTTTTGTGTCGTTGGAGTTGTTGCAGCTCTTCGACCGGCTGCCCACGGTGAGGTTTTGGAACACCCTACGGATGCTCTCTGCGGACGTTGAAAGTGCGTGTCGGGGGCGGTATTGGCCATCACTGCCGGCATCACTTGAACTGGAGGAAATGTGTTGGGGGGAAACTGATCGTCTGCACTCCTTTCTGGAACGCGAGCCATGGCCGGAGCCAGAACTGTCTGTGCTTGAGGACCTGCTGTCCTCCTCCTCTTCGAAATTTAAGTCTTCTTGGGAGCGGCGTGCCAGCTTTCTGCTGATCGCTCGAAATAGCCGAATACCACGCATTTCCCGGCTTGGAGATGGTGTTAGAGGGGACGTGCTTCGGCTCTCCGTCGTCGTCGTCGTTGCTATGGTCATCAACATCATGCCACCGTTATCACTCACGGGCATTATTAATTACTATTGGTTTATGGTTAGTGCGGAGAACGAGAGAAGTCTTTGCGGGGGCGGCAGTTCGTAAACACTGAAGACGCGGAGTGTTTACGCGCGCTTTTATAGGGAGCGCAACGTGGGGCCGTTGCCGCCGCGCAGGTCAGCACGTGAACTGTAACATTTCCATCCTAACTTTTCTATATGTGTATGTGTGTGTGTGTACGACCCGTAACAACCACCCCTTTTACCACCCAACTACAGAAAAGCCGTAGTTGATAATTGTTTCGAATTAACAGTTTATATTACCTTTAAAAAACCATAAAAAAAATAAACAACTTGTTAATATTGTTTTAAATAATAAAAAATACTTTTAGTATTTAAAAAAAAATCAATTATAAATTTTGTAAATTATGTTAATTGCCAGTTTGCATATTACAAAAAAAATAAAAATATACATATATTTTTAAAATTTTTGTCATTTGTCATTTGTCATTTGTCATTTGTCATTTGTCATTTGTCATCTTTCATTTGTCATCTGTCACCTATCATCTGTTATCTGTAAACTGCCATTAATCTAAAATATGTAAAATGTTTAAAGTTATAAAAATCTCGTATATAATCCTATCCAGTTTTGTATACATCCTGAATTGAGTTTTTAATTAGAAAAAAATCTAAAATTTGTTATTAGTCACTTGTCGTTTATCGTTTGTCATTTGTTCTTTGCCATCTCTCATTTGTTATTTGTCATATGTCATTTGTCATCTGTTATTTGTCACTTGTTATCTATCATCCGTCATCTGTGATCTGTCATTAATCTAAAACATGTAAAAAAATTACAATATATCGTATATAATCCTATCCAGTTTTGTGTACATCCTGAATCGAGGTTACGAATTAGAAAAGACTCTAAAATCTGAAATTACCATTTCAAAAATGCGCTTTTCGAGCTGTATCTCAGTAAGTGTTTGAAGTGCCGACTTCTAGTGTGTGTATTTGGATTCAGGGGGTGATTTTTCACACGAGAACCCTATTATTTCCAATCTGTTTGGATTACTTTTAACGAGACAGGCAAAAAACCGTAATATTATTCTATGGTTTGAGGTAAAATTATTGCAATCTGTCATTTGTCATTTGTCATTTGTCATTTGTCATTTGTCATTTGTCATTTGTCATTTGTCATTTGTCATTTGTCATTTGTCATTTGTCATTTGTCATTTGTCATTTGTCATTTGTCATTTGTCATTTGTCATTTGTCATTTGTCATTTGTCATTTGTCATTTGTCATTTGTCATTTGTCATTTGTCATTTGTCATCTGTCATCTGCCATCTGTCATTTGTCATCTGTCATCTGTCATCTGTCATCTGTCATCTGCCATCTGTCATCTGTCATCTGTCATCTGTCATCTGTCATCTGTCATCTGTCATCTGTCATCTGTCATCTGTCATCTGTCATCTGTCATCTGTCGTCTGTCATCTGTCATCTGTCGTCTGTCATCTGTCATCTGTCATCTGTCACCAACCAAACAATGCCCGTTCACTGTTTCAAATGACTTATACTCTGCACTGTTATCCGTGACTTTCTATGATTCAATTATTTTCATTTATTAATTTACGCCTAATTCATAAAAAAATGGGAAAAAATGTAATGCATAGTTCAAGTCGTTAACTTGACCTTGCTTGTCCGCTATTTTAAACAACTTGAACTATGCATTACACTATTTCTCACTTTTTTTACGAACTAGGCATAAATTAACAAATGGAATTAACTGAATTGAATATAAATTAATGGATGACAGTATAGTGTGGAGTTCAAGTTATTTGAGATAGTGGACGGGGATAGTTTGACTGGAGGGGGACGAACACCCACCCACCCCACCTTCGCTTGCATAGTTTTTCATATGATATAGATGTTTTATATTGTTTCAACTATTCCAAGAAGAGTGTTATCCTATGGAAAAACTATGCGAACTAGGGTGGGGTGGGCGGGTGGCCCCCACGAACCAAACTATGCCCGTCCACTATTTCAAACGGTTTGAACTATGCACTGCACGATTATCTGTTATTTTCTATGATTAAATTAATGTCATTTATTAATTAAGACTAATTATCGACTATTTCAAATGACTTGAACTCTACACTACACGGTTTTTTGGAAGCTTTTTTTAAATCAATCCAAAATTATTTAATGAAATTGAATGTATCATAGAAAGTTGCGGGGTACAATATAGTGCAGAGTTCAAGTCATTTGAAATAGTGGACGGGTGCAGTTAGGTTGGTATGAGACACCCGCCCACCCCACCTTTGTTTGCATAGTTTTTCCAATGGGAAATAATGTTTTACGTTGTTTAAACAACTTCAGAAAGAGTGTTGTCTCATGGAAAAAAACTATGCAAACAAATGTGGGGTGGGCGGGTGGCCCATACCAACCCAACTACACCCATCCACTATTTCAAATGGCTTGAACTCTGCATTACACAATTATCCATAACTTTTTATGATTCAATTAATTTCATTTGGACGGGCATAATGTAGTTACTGTCATCTGTCATCTGTCATCTGCCATCTGCCATCTGCCATCTGTCATCTGTCATTTGGCATTTGTCATTTGTCATCTGTCATCTGTCATCTGTCATCTGTCATCTGTCATCTGTCATCTGTCATCTGTCATCTGTCATCTGTCATCTGTCATCTGTCATCTCTCATCTGTTATCTGTTATCTGTTATCTGTTATCTGTTATCTGTTATCTGTTATCTGTCATCTGTCATCTGTCATCTGTCATCTGTTATCTGTCATCTGTCATCAGTCATCTGTCATCTGTCATCTGTCATCTGTCATCTGTCATTTATTATGTGTTATTTTTTATATTTTTTCATCTGTCAAAAATAACTGCTTATATCCATATTGTATATGTAATAATAATTTAAAATTTATTCTGCATTGTTCTGATTCATAAAATAAAAGAAGAGAGTATATTTGTTTCTATCATCTGTCATCTGTCATCTGTCATCTGTCATCTGTTATCTGTCATCTGTCATCTGTCATTTATTATGTGTTATTTTTTATATTTTTTCATCTGTCAAAAATATCTGCTTATATCCATATTGTATATGTAATAATAATTTAAAATTTATTCTGCATTGTTCTGATTCATAAAATAAAAGAAGAGAGTATATTTGTTTCTATCATCTGTCATCTGTCATCTGTCATCTGTCATCTGTCATCTGTCATCTGTCATCTGTCATCTGTCATCTATCATCTGTCATCTGTTATCTGTCATCTGTCATCTGTTATCTGTCATCTGTCATCTGTCATCTGTCATTTGTCATCTGTCATCTGTCATCTGTCATCTGTCATCTGTCATCTGTCATCTGTCATCTGTCATCTGTCATCTGTCATCTGTCATCTGTCATCTGTCATCTGTCATCTGTCATCTGTCATCTGTCATCTGTCATCTGTCATCTGTCATCTGTCATCTGTCATCTGTCATCTGTCATCTGTCATCTGTCATTTGTCATCTCTCATTAATCAAAACATATAAAAAAATTACAGTTATAAAAATCTTGAATATAATCCTATCCAGTTGTGTATACATCCTGACATGAGTTTTCTAATTACAATTAACCACCCCCAGCCTCCGTCCCACACTTGTATATTACGATGGGAGGCCCGCGTGTTTGTCGCAACCGATTTCCCTGCATGCTTTCCAGGCGTGCAAATTATCGCACGCCTTTGAAGATGATAAATAAGCAAAAGTTCGTGTTCGCGTGCTGATTTACACGTTCGCCCCAACGTGCCCCCTATCTGCCGAACGAGAGCGAGCACGCTGACACGTTTGCGGGCGGGGAGGGGGCAATCGATGCCGCTGCAGGATTTCGGAGGGTCGCTGAACCCGGTGCATGATGCAGGCCGCACTGCAGGGGAGGCTGCGGCGCGGTAGTTTTTCAAGCCCGAAACTAGGACAAGCGATGAAAAATGCAGGCGGGATCTTTTTTCTTCTAAAAGCGGTGTAATTGAGGGGCTGGACAAAACTAATTTATTTTGTACGAGAGAGGATGTATATACAAAAGACATGGTGAAATTGGAATGGTTGTATGGTTAAGGAACCAGTAGTAAGATTTGGCATATAACGAAATGAATCGACACATTATCAGGAATCAAAAAATTTTAAGCTTTCCTCTTTAAATATTTTATGTATAATAATATCTGAGTAATAAGCAATGTGTAAAAATATAATAAAATAAATAAATAAAAAATAAAAAATATTTTATTTACCCGAAAGGTAAAAAGCAAATAGATAATATATTTTATTTACGTAAACATACAACAACACAACATACAACACATAATAATTATTATAACATTTGTAGAAATGTTATAATAATCAGTCATCTGTCATCTGTCATCTGTCATCTGTCATCTGTCATCTGTCATCCGTCATCCGTCATCTATCATCTGTCATCTGTGATCTATCATCTGTCATCCACCATCTGTAATCTGTCATTAATCTAAATCATGTAAAAAATTTAGTTATAAAAATCTCGTATATAATACTATCCAGTGTTTTGTGTACATCCTGAATCGAGTTTACTAATTATAAATGACTCTAAAATCTATCATTTGTCATTTGTCACCTGCCATCTGTCATCTGTAATGTGTCATCTGTCATTTGTCATCTGTCATTTGTCATTTGTCATTTGTCATTTGTCATTTGTTATTTGTCATTTGTCATTTGTCATTTGTCATTTGTCATTTGTCATTTGTCATCTGTCATCTGTCATCTGTCATCTGTATATCTATACGTGTAGAATAATAAAAACATGATCAACCTAAGTATGCCCATTCACTATTTCGTTAGATTAGATATGCTCCAAAAATCCACTCTAGTTTCATCACTTGCCATTGACAGTAAACATTATAAAATCACTATGCTCGTCGTCTATTTCAAACGACTTGAACTATGCACTACATTGTTTCTCAATGTTTTTATACGTATCCAGCGTAAAATAATAAATGAGATTAATTGAATCATAGAAAATAACGGATAATAGTGTAGTGCATAGTTCAAGTCGCTTGAAATAGTGGACGGGCAGAGTTTGGTTGGTGGGGGACACCCGCCCACCAATCCTTTGCTCGTATAGTATTTTCAATGGATACAGACGTTTTATATTGTTTAAACTATTCCAAAAAGAGTGTTATCCAATGGTAAAACTATGCAAGCAAAGGTGGGGTGGGCGGACGGCCCCCACCAACCAAACTATGCCCGTCCACTATTTCAAATGACTTGAACTCTGCAGTATACTGTTATTCGTTATTTTCTATGATTAAATTAATATTATTTATTAATTTAAGACTAATTAAAAAAATATATGTGAAAAATAATGTAATGCATAGTTCAAGTCGTTTGAAATAGTGGACGGGAAAAGTCATCTGTCATCTGTCATCTGTCATCTGTCATTTGTCATCTGTTATCTGTTATCTGTCATCTGTCATCTGTCATTTGTCATCCATCATCTATCATCTGTCATCTGTAATCTGTCATTAATTTAAATCATGTAAAATTTTTAGTTATAAAAATCTCCTATATAATCCTATCCAGTGTTTTGTTTACATCCTGAATCGAATTCACTAATTATAAATGACTAAAATCTGTAATTTGTCATCTGTCATCTGTCATTAATCTAAAACATATAAAAATTATAACAATCTTAGTTGTGTATACATCCTGAAATTTAAAAAATACGTTCGACTTTTTTAATTAATAACAAATGCTCTTTGAAAAATATAAATAAATCTGATTTGACTATTTATATGTATATTTTTCGAAAATCATTAAAAATCAAATTTAATTACGCTCAATTTTTTTAATTTAAAACAAATGCTGTTTGTTCATAGTATTGTGTATTAATAAATTCCAGCAATGAATCCTCCTTCAACTGAGTGTACGATACACGTTTTGCTTTGTTTTAATAAAATTCCGAAAATAGATTATCTAGATGTTCTGAATTTTATGAATAACAAAGCAAAACGTGTGTATCATACACTCAGTTGGAGGCTTAATTGCTGGAATTTATTAAAGCATGTGCGGAGTTTGTATCAGCTAACACGGTATGTTGTTTTTCACGTGATTTTCTGCCCGTCGTATATCACGTTTGCGGGCACGGCGCGCCGCCGTCTCCAAAGGGTCGCGTGGAAACCGTTTCACTAGTATTAGGGTCTCGAGTTTATCAACGTGCTGCTTATTTCTGCACGCATACTATACAATTCAGAATATTTTACTAGCAAACGATTTTTATGACTGGAACGTCCACGAGCGCGGGAAATTGCGGGAAACAACTGCGAGCCTTGCAGCGCCCCCTCGCGCACGAATTGTGACACAACAATGGTAGAGAGTTTCTGCGATGCACAGGTTATAGATCACTAGTATATATGTTATGTGATTGTTAGGATATTAAATTTAATTATTAAATAAATCTTTAAGTTAGTGGCGACAGGCTGGCGGGTAGTAGATTCATTTCATTCAAACGAAATAACGAGATGATAATCGTACGTCGTGCTGTGGGGAATATATATATATATATATATATATATATATATATATATATATATATATATATATATATATATATATATATATATATATATATATATATATATATATATATATATATATATATATATATATATTATATATATGATAACCCAGGTCAGGGAATATTCCGGACGATTACACGACTGGAGTGATTCTCAGAAATTACGAGCAAAAAGAAATCCAGAAATAATTTTATGAAGATTACTAGGTGAGATTCCCGTCGTTCGACGAGGGATAATTTTTAGTTTACTTGCGTTGTTCCCAATAATGAATTTGGAATATTATAATATTCAATATTATTTCTGTAACTAATTTAATTGCAATAAAGCAAAAACTTAAAAGATTTCGATTATTATATTTATTCACCAACATCCCATAAACTTTATACGTCCCATAAGGACAAATGGACAAATTTGTAAACGTCATTGTGACAGAAATTGCCAAAACAAATGTCAAACACCTTAAATAGCACATGTGATTGGAGCTGTGATGACAGCTTTTGTTTTATAATACAGTGTTTCCAATAGAGAGACTCTAAACTAACTTTATATGTAAGCACAATTTGTTAATTTTGATTAGTTTGCAGTAAACAGTAAACAAAATATATCTCTTTATAACCAACGAAACACATACACACACATATTATGTAAAAGTATACAGGTAATTTTGCACCAATTAAAATACACAACAAAAAAAAACATAGGAAAAGCGCCGATAAATGGCTCTCGATTATTGTTAGAGAGCGACGAACAGGCTTGATCTTGACGATTTGGGTTTGCCTTCGAAGATTTCCTTTTTACAGGATAAAAAAAATACATAAGGCTATGAAATGAATAATTAACAAATGTATCCAAAAAATATAATACGAACCCTAGTTAACTCGCCTTTATACAAACCGAACCTAGAACTATCAAATGATGGAAATGAAAAATGCACTAGACGAGAGTTTGGGGGGATGGGTTGTTTTGAACATTATTTGCGCGAATAATTCAAGTTCATAGACCGACGATGTACGCAAACTTGATATTAAATATAGTTTCCAAAACAACCGGTGAACGACCGCCACCTTTGATCATGATTAACACAAACCAGCCAACGTTGATGAGTATTTAGTCCCAATGGAAAATAGCGAAATGAATGAACCGTTAATATATTGCGTCTGAGAGGAGAGAAGTAGTAGTAGTGTCGAATAACGATAAAACCGCCAAAAAATCATGAAGTACTTCAAAAGTAGACTAAGACAAGAAAACAGCATTGAAATAACAAAAGTAAACATACTTTTAAAATATTAAGTTTAACGTTCTGGAAACTTTATAAACAATTGAGATACGAATTTCAAACATTATAATAATTAAATATGACTATTTGTGAATACATTCAAAGCAATTTGATAACATTTTGATATTTATAAAGAAAATTATTGCACTTTTTGTCATGCTACTACAGTTTGATTTGTAATTTTGAAGTTTAACATTCTAGAAACTCTATAAATAATTGAGATACGAATTTCAAACTTTGTAGTCATAAAATATGACTATTTGGAAATACATTCAAGGTAATTTTATAATATTTTCAAAATTATAAAGGAAATTATAGCACTTTTTGTCAGCCTACTACTGTTAGATATGTAATTTTCTAGTTTAACATCCCGGAAACTCAATAAACAATTGAGATACGAATCTCAGTCATTCTAGTCATTAAATATGACTATTTGTGAATACATTCAAGGCAAGTTTATAACATTTTGAAAATTATAAACGAAATTATAGCACTTTTTGTTATCCTACTATTGTTGGATTTGTAACTTTAAAGTTTAACATTCTGGAAACTCTATAAACAATTGAGATACGAATTTCAAACATTATAGTCATTAAATATGACTATTTGTGAATACATTCAAGGTAATTTTATAATATTTTCAAAATTATTAAGGAAATTATAACACTTTTTGTCAGCCTACTACTTTTGGATTTGTAATTTTCAAGTTTAACATCCCGAAAACTCCAGAAATAATTGACACACGAATCTCAATCATTGTAGTCATTAAATATGACTATTTATGAATACATTCAAGGCAAGTTTATAACATTTTGAAAATTATAAACGAAATTATAGCACTTTTTGTCATCCTACTACTATTGGATTTGTAACTTTAAAGTTTAACGTTCTGGAAACTCTATAAACAATTGAGATATGAATTTCAAACATTATAATAATTAAATATGACTATTTGTGAATACATTCAAAGCAATGTGATAACATTTTGAAAATTATAAAGAAAATTATTGCACTTTTTGGCATGCTACTACTATCGGATTTGTTATTTTCAAGTTTAATATTTCGAAAACTCTATAAATAATTGAGATATGAATTTCAAACATTGTATTCATTAAATATGACTATTTGTGAATACATTCAAGGTAATTTTATAATATTTTCAAAATTATAAAGGAAATTATAGCACTTTTTGTCAGCCTACTACTGTTGGATTTGTAATTTTCAAGTTTAACATTCTGAAAACTTCATACACAATTGAGATAAGCATTTAAAACGCTGTAGTCATTAAATATGACTACTTGTGAATATATTCGAGGCAATTTTATAATATTTTGAAAATTATTAAAGAAATTATAGCACTTTATCTCATTCTACTACTGTTGGATTTGTAATTTTCAAGTTTAACATCCCGGAAACTCCATAAACAATTGAGATACGAATCTCAGTCATTGTAGTCATTAAATATGACTATTTGTGAATATATTCAAGGCAAGTTTATAATATTTTGAAAATTATAAACGAAATTATAGCACTTTTTATGTTTTACCGAAAATGCCTTACTGTTTTCAAACTAAGTTTATGGAAAATAATAATATTCAAATATAATTACACCTTGTATTTTCTCAACGATGCAATTTGAATTCAATAGTTAAGTAGGATATCATTCTAATTATGGTCTCCTTAATGTGAACAGCCTTGATATTGAAATTGCGATGGCACGCCATGCAAATTATCGGTGCATTGATTGCGGAGCAAGTTTTATTTTATTTTTTACGATATGCGTGACTTGACAAGTCGCGTTTATAACAAGCGACGATCAACAACCTTTTATTTGTATTTATTCCTGTCAAGTATTTATTTAGCGGCAGCGATGTACTCGAGTACTTAAAAATACACTGCTCTACTTCGATAAAGAAATAGATTACAATCCTTCATAATATATACATATATATATATATATATATATATATATATATATATATATATATAATATATATATATATATATATATATATATATATATATATATATAAATATATATATATTAGTTTCTTCAATGCACTGCCTTTCTATATACAAAAACTTCCTCTACCTTCATTCAGAGAGCGCGTACCTTATTACGAAAGAATTTTAGTCAAATGAAGAGTGTACTTACTACACACAGTGACAATGAAAGATGTCGCGTACTTTGATTAGCAGTACGAAACTTGTATGATAAGTGTAACTAGAAAGTTTAGCAAGTTTCTTGATGAATCTAGTATAATGTAATTCATATATAAGTGTGCTGATATTTAAGCACTCTGTTGGAATATTATTCCTAGAGGGCACTAGAGCACACAATTTGGTCAATTACAAACAATTTCTAATAACAAAATATGCCTGTTTCTATTCCCGAACATTACCATCCTGCACTATTGTTCACCTGCACAGTATCGCACGCCCGGGATGGAGTTTATACAGACTCTGTCGAATTTTGCAGGCTGATAAGTGGAGCATTCACATATTGCAAGTAGCCATTATGGCTAATTACAGACAATTTCTAATAACAAAACGTGCCTGTTTCTATTCCCGAACATTACCGTAAATCAAAAACTACTCACATAGAGTTGCGGGTGTACATTCACGTTAGGAACTACCCCCGTTGATGTCTTCAATTTACTTGCGCGGTGCTCCACCATTCCATCTCCAGCCCATGTAAAGCACTGAGTTTAGTTTATACTACAAAAAAACACTTCCTATCAACTGATATGACTATATTAAAAAAATCCTGACGTGGTTAAAAAACGCGGACTAATCACTTTTGGTTTAGTTTGATAATAAAAAGCTACACAGACACCTGTAACAAAATAAAATATATAAAAATATAGCCATGTGTTTGTTTATAAAATTATAACTTACATTGCACCTGAAGCGAGTCCTGTGGGGTGGAACTGCATTCGCTACAGGTTGCACACAAACACACACGATCGATTTTTTTTTAATCACGACGACACGAAGATCTGTAACAAAAAAAAGAAGGATTTTTATAAAAATAAACTTATTACACTTAATTTAGACTCGGTTGTATAAACAGTAGCCCATGATTACAATGGTAGATGTTATTTAATAAATTATTTTTATGCTTCCAAGTTAGTTTTGAGCATTTTGACGTATAAAACTAATTGTATTTGTTTTATTCGTCAAAATGGTCAAAAGTGACAATAACTTGGTGTTATAAAAGTAATCTGCTTTTATACAACCCAGCCTTAATTAATTCAGTACTCACCATTTGAATAACAGTGCTGCTCTCCAGATAGACAGGCTTGACTTCATCATGAAAACATATGGATCATTAATTTATGAGTAAAATTTGTAAAAAATAACATTAAAAAAAATTGAGAACGCACCACCGTTATTCAAACTACATTCGTGATTGAAACGCGTGGTGTATCCGAACGACCAAACCGCACGACGGTGAAATTTTGAAAGAAAAAAAAAACTAATAAAAAGCAATTTGCAATATGTTTTAATTTGAATGAATTTGAATTGATATTGTTTGTTGTATGTATTTAAATTTTAAACTATAAAGAAAATTATAGTCTATTCCAATCGATTATTTAATTATTATTATTATTATTGTTATATATATATATATATATATATAATATAGCCCAAAAAAAGGAAATTTCTCATTAATGATACAAATAAGAACTAAAGGTCGTTTTAGACAAGACAATTTCTTGACTCAAAAATTAGTCAAGATATGAGACAATATAAATTGTCTCGTATCATACAGCAAATTATTTGAAATATTGAATTGGATAGGATAGGAATTGGTAGATTGAATGGAAAAATATAACGCGTTCTATTTGTCAATTACAAATTGTATGAGAGAAGGATATATGAATTCATTTCTTGAACAACTGTTGAGCTAAGAAATTGTCTTGTCTAAAACGGCCTTTAGACTAAGAACAAAAATTTAAAAAAAACTTTAAAACTATACCATTAATTTATACATTTCTATCATATTAGAACGTTTGCAAGCAGTTTTTGAGACAATATATATATATATATATATATATATATATATATATATATATATAAATATATTATTGTCTCAAAAACTGCTTGCAAACGTTCTAATATGATATAAATGTATATATTAATGGTATAGTTTTAAAGTTTTTTTTAATTTGTTCTTAGTCTTAGTTCTTATTTGTATCATTTAATGAGAAATTAAATAAATAAATAAATCAATAAATAAATAAATTATTATTTATTATAATCTAAATTATGTTTAAAAGAAATGTTACTATAAAAAAATCGATTGAAACTGAATTAGTTTTGGTCTCACATGTACATTCAGAAACTGTTGCATCCTAAAAATCAAATTGTTAAAAAGAAATATAGTCTATATGATAATATTTTTGATGTGATTGAATTATTAGGGGCTAATAATTAAATTAAATTAAATTATTAAAAAAAAAAAATTAAACAAAAATTATTATTATATTATAAGAAATAAATATGAAAAAAAAATTAGTAGAAGTAATGGGCCTATATATACTAAAAACGAACACCTTTATACAAAAACTTACTTATACTTTTTAAAAAATTCTCCCATTTGTGAAAAAGTTTTGTGCGATTATTACTATAATTGGACAAAACTTTTTCAAAAATGGGAGAATTTTTGAAAAAGTATAAGTAGATTTTTATATAAACAATACTCTCGCAGAAACAAAAAAAAAACAAAATTAAAAAAATTAAAAATTTATTAATACTAAATATTCATTATTCAATACGTTTTTATATTATTTTAATATCTTGTTATACCAATAGCTGTATACATTAAGCTAAATAATTAAATTATATTTATAAATGTTTTTTTTATTGTTAAAAACAAGGGCAATTTAATCAAATAAAAGGGCAACGTTTTTCAATGCACATGTGATTAAGCCCACTCACCAACGACAAGGTACTAATTCATCGAGTGGGTTTTTAAAAATAATATTAATTTATAGAGAGGACATTATTAGAGCACTTTATATATTATAATGTTAAAATGTCAGAATGTCAAATTTGTCAAAAATTTCAAAGAAAGTAAAAAATAACAAGAAAGGCAAAAAGACCACAAAAAAAGTCAAAAAAAGTCAAAAAAAGTCAAAAAAAAGTCAAAAAAGTAAAAAAAATAGAAAAAGAAACCAAAAAAGCCACAAAAAAATCAAAAAGTCAAAAAAAAGACAAAAGGTAAAAAAAATTCAAAAATATTAAATATGTCAAATGTCAAAAAAAGTAAAAAATATCATCAGTAAAAAAAAATTCAAAAATATTAAATATGTCAAATTATGTCAAAAAATGTCAAAAAATGTCAAAAACGTCAAAAAAAGTAAAAAATGTCATTAGAAAAAAAAAATTCAAAAATATTAAATATGTCAAAAACGTCAAAAAAACGTAAAAAATGTCATCAGTAAAAAAAAAATTCAAAATATTAAATATGTCAAAAAATGTCAAAAACGTCACAAAAAAAAACGTAAAAAATGTCATCAGTAAAAAAAAATTTCAAAAATATTAAATATGTCAAAAAATGTAAAAAATTTCAAAAATATTAAATATGTCAAAAAATGTCAAAAACGTAAAAAAACGTAAAAAATGTCATCAGTAAAAAAAAAAATTCAAAAATATTAAATATGTCAAAAAATGTCAAAAACGTCACAAAAAAACGTAAAAAATGTCATCAGTAAAAAAATAATTTCAAAAATATTAAATATGTCAAAAAATGTCAAAACGTCAAAAAAAGTAAAAAATTTCAAAAATATTAAATATGTCAAAAAATGACAAAAACGTAAAAAACGTAAAAAAAGACAAAAGGTAAATTTTTTTTCAAAAATATTAAATATGTCAAAAAATGTCAAAAACGTCACAAAAAAAAACGTAAAAAATGTCATCAGTAAAAAAATAATTACAAAAATATTAAATATGTCAAAAAATTTCAAAACGTCAAAAAAAGTAAAAAATTTCAAAAATATTAAATATGTCAAAAATGACAAAAACGTAAAAAAATTCTTCAGTAAAAAAAAATTCAAAAATATTAAATATGTCAAAAAATGTCAAAAACGTCAAAAAAAAGTCAAAAATATTATCAGAAAAAAAATAATTTCAAAAATATTAAATATGTCAAAAAATGTCAAAAACGTCAAAAAAAAGTAAAAAATGACATAAAAAAAAATAATTTCAAAAATATTAAATATGTCAAAAAATTTCAAAAACGTCGAAAAAAAGTAAAAAAATATCATCAGAAAAAAAAAATTCAACAATATTAAATGTCAAAAAATGTCAAAAATGTCAAAAACGTCACAAAAAAAACGTAAAAAATATCATCAGTAAAAAAATAATTTCAAAAATATTAAATATGTCAAAAAATGTCAAAACGTCAAAAAAAGTAAAAAATTTCAAAAATATTAAATATGTCAAAAAATGTCAAAAACGTAAAAAACGTAAAAAATTTCATCAGTAAAAAAAAATTCAAAAATATCAAATATGTCAAAAAATGTCAAAAACGTCACAAAAAAACGTAAAAAATGTCATCAGTAAAAAATAATTTCAAATATATTAAATATGTCAAAAAATGTCAAAAACGTAAAAAAACGTAAAAAATGTCATCAATAAAAAAAAAATTCAAAAATATTAAATATGTCAAAAAATGTCAAAAACGTCAAAAAAAAGTAAAAAATATCATCAGAAAAAAAATAATTTCAAAAATATTAAATATGTCAAAAAATTTCAAAAACGTCAACAAAAAGTAAAAAGTTACAAAAAAAAAAAAAATTCAAAAATTTTAAATGTCAAAAAATTTCAAAAACGTCAAAAAAAAATTTAAAAAATGTCATCAGAAAAAAAAAATTCAACAATATTAAATATGTCAAAAACGTCAAAAAAAAGTAAAAAAATGGCATAAAAAAAAAAATTTCAAAAATATTAAATATGTCAAAAAATGTCAAAAACTCAAAACAAAGTAAAAAAATTTCATCAGAAAACAAAATTTCAACAATATTAAATATGTCAAAATATGTCAAAAAGTCGTATGGTGCCCACACCAGATATTTTCTAAAAATACTGTTCTATCAATTATTAAATTAATTATTTATAAATAAAAATTATAATTAAATAATTAATGAGAGAACTATATATTATAAATAGTAGCTATTGACCTTCGTGTCCACCGTCCTTATGTTAGTATTACCGATTATATTTCATTGTATTAGAATTGCGAATTATGAATTACGAATTAGTAGATACATTTGTTTCCATAGTGTTCGTTTTAATTTAATTGAATACATAGGATAATTTTACATATATTGTTTCATTCAATTGCTTGTTGTCTCTCAATTTTTTGAGATAATATAAATTCGTTATCACAAATAGATATAGGCCACTTATCGTCGACATCAAAATGATCATAAAATATCGCTATGCGTGCAGTCTCGTGTATAAACTACGAAAATGCAGGCAGGAATTTTCCTGTTTTTAGTGATTTGTGGCCTTGTAAGGGGCGAAGGTTGTGGCTACGATGTAAGTGAAAAATTATAATAGTTGTACAGTTCGTTTTATGTATCTACTAGATGAAATACTCGTCGTACGATAATTTATAATGAATTAATTACCTCGCCAATTCTTCTGGCACAGCTATAATTATTACTATAAGTTAGGTCTCAAAAAAAAAATTAATTCAAATTGTAGTTCTCACTGAGGAATTAAATTTCATTCTGAAGAGGCTTTACATTATAACACGTATAATATTTTTCCTTATTGTTATTTTACATACTTTAGTTTAGGTTTACTTTTATTGTGTTAAGTATTAAGGGAATATGGGAATATTTATTTGTATTATTTTATACTTTTGAAAAACGAAATGTACACACACAGACAGAAAGACCCGTGAAGGACCAATAGTCTAATAAAGATGGTTTATATAATGTAATTTATATATATATATATATATATATATATATTCTACTTGTTATATATATATATATATATATATATATATATATTCTACTTGTTATATATATATATATATATATATATATATATAAAATAAAATTTAAAAAAAGACCTTCATTGGCATTTCCCTCTGCCTCTCCTTCCAAATTTAGTTACCTTACTTCAGATGTAAAGGTATTATTTATTCGAAGTACGAAATTCGAATATATATAAATATTTATTTTTTTATCCTTATTTTTATGAATGAACATATGAATAGGCACAGTAAGTAGAGACCTGTAAATGTTATGGTAGCAAATGCCACCGGCAGGGCAGAAAGGGTTAAAAGTAACTTTAAAATTAACTAGATAATTAATCAAAATTTAAAAAACTATTTAAAATTATTTAAATAAATGTTATACGTAATTAAAAATATTTAATTTTAAATACTTTTCAAAATTATTTAAATTATTTAAATAAATATTATACGTTATTAAATATTTTTAATTATGTATTACGTATAACATGTATTTAAATAAGTTTGAAAAGTATTTTAAATTAAATATTTTTAATTACGTATAACATTTAATTAAATAATTTTAAAAAGTTTTTTAAATTTTGTTTAATTATTTAGTTAACTTTAAAGTTACTTTTAACCCTTTCTGCCCTGCCGATGGCATGTATAAAATTAATTAAATATTTTAAAACGTTTTTTAAATTTTGATTAATTACTTAGTTAATTTTAAAGTTTGCACACAATTTTTTGTTTGTAGATTTCTATAAAATCATTAAAGTTACAAGTTTAAAAGAAATGCATTATTAATTCGTTATTAAACAAAATAAATAAAAAATAACACAATTTCAGTCATGCCCGAAACCAGATCCGAATGCACTTAACGTGCACATCGTCTCCCATTCCCATGACGACGTAGGATGGGTGAAAACCATACAGGGATATTGGGATGATCAAGTCACTTACATTATTGACTCTGCTGTTGACTCGCTACTAGCTAATCCAAAGCGAAAGTAAGGAAATTTAATATATATATAAATATTAGATGAAATTCTCGTTATTTGATGAATGAAATACTTATTGCACGACGGATAATGAATAAATTAATTTTTAATAATACAACTTTCCCCTTGGAGAAAAGTTTAACGCCATCTGGCGACACCATATCAATTATCATTGCATACCCATATGGTAATAATCGTTAACAAGCTCATGCCATTAGGATCACCGGGTAGTGCCCTCTGTTGGAATAATAATATTCCAATAGAGTGCTTGAGATATTAGCACAAGACCAATCTTATAAATTATGATATCTCAAGTGCGCTGTTGGAATATTATTACTCCAATAGAGGGCGAACTATGACCTCCACTGATAGCGCATAGTCACATCGACAGGTCGATCGGCTTCAAAACACACACACACACACACACACACACACATATATATATATATATATATATATATATATATATATATATATATATATATATATATATATATAATATAGGGATTTATAAATCTCACACGAATTACTTGTATAAATATGCAAATATTTGAAAAGCTACAAATTTTCCTAAATATTAAAATTAACTAAAATAATTACCACAATCATAATATTTGTGCTCTCTACTTTTTGTTTACATACATAAAAATTAATATGATAAATAATAAATTTGTATTCAACAGATTTATTCAAGTAGAAACAGCGTATTTCCACAAATGGTGGTTAGAACAAAATGAAGACAGAAGACAACAATTTAGAAACCTTGTGGATAGGGGCAGGCTGGAGATCATTGGCGGCGCATGGAGCATGAACGACGAGGCGGCTGCACACTATCAGTCGATAATCGATCAGTTTACAATCGGATTAAGGTTAGTAACATACAGCAATAAATAATAACAAGCCCCTTGAAAGAATTAGATAAAATAAGAACAATATGTGATTCCACACATTTTATGGAATATAAATAAATATGTAATCTCTCTTATCGATAATATTATCAAGAAAAAAAAATGTTTATTAATGAAATTCTAGATTATCATCTGATTAACTAGATAAAGCTCGTAAATCATAATTATTCATTAAATTGCGATATTAATTAAACCATTTATAATAAAAATATTGTTTGGATGGTGGGGGCCGTCCGCCCACCCCACCTTTGCTCGTATAGTTTTTTCATTGGATATAGATGTTTTATATTGTTTAAACTATTCTAAGAAGAGTGTTATCCCATGGAAAAACTATGCGAACAAAGGTGGGGTGGGCGGGTGGCCCCCACCAACCAAACTATGCCCGCCCACTATTTCAAACGACTTGAACTATGCACTACACTATTATCAGTTATTTTCTAAGATTAAATTAATGTCTTTTATTCATTTAAAACTAATTAAAAAAATATATGTGAAACATAATGTAATGCATAGTTCAAGTCGTTTGAAATAGTGGGCGGGTATAGTTTGGTTGGTGGGGGTCGCCCGCCCACCCCACCTTTGCTCGCATAGTTTTTTCATTGGATATAGATGTTTTATATTGTTTAAACTATTCCAAGAAGAGTGTTATCCCATGGAAAAACTATGCGAACAAAGGTGGGGTGGGCGGGCGGCCCCCACCAACCAAACTATGCCCGCCCACTATTTCAAACGACTTGAACTATGCATTACATTATTTTTGACATATATCTTTTTAATTAGTTTTAAATGAATAAAAGACATTAATTTAATCCTAGAAAATAACTGATAATAGTGTAGTGCATAGTTCAAGTCGTTTGAAATAGTGAATGGGCATTGTTTGGTTGGTGGGGGCCGCCCGCCCACCCCACTTTTATTCGCATAGTGTTTCTATGGGATAACACTCTTCTTGGAATAGTTTAAACAATATAAAACATCTATATCCAATGAAAAAACTATGCGAGAAAAGGTGGGGTGGGCGGGCGGCCCCCACCAATCAAACAATGCCGATTCACTATTTCAAACGACTTGAACCATGCACTACACTATTATTCCGTTTTTGCATGACACATTAAAGCAAGAATTAATTGCATTATATAGGCGCTTTCGTTTAGCATGGACTATCATTGCTAGTCGCCCCCGTGGCGTGCAGTATCGCTTAGGTTTCAGTATTCAGAGTA
The DNA here is from genome assembly GCA_963942505.1 of Lordithon lunulatus. Taxonomy (NCBI): domain Eukaryota; kingdom Metazoa; phylum Arthropoda; class Insecta; order Coleoptera; family Staphylinidae; genus Lordithon; species Lordithon lunulatus. Next base: position 72,969,571 of record OZ012666.1, read on the forward strand.
TTCAGCATTTAGTATTCAGTATTCAGTATTTATTATCTAGTATCTAGTATCTAGTATCTAGTATCCAGTATCCAGTATCTAGTATCTAGTATCTAGTATCTAGTGTCTAGTGTCTAGTATCTAGTATCTAGTATTTAGTATCTAGTATCTAGTATCCAGTAACTAGTATCTAGTATCTAGTATCTAGTATCTAGTATCTAGTATCTAGTATCTAGTATCTAGTATCTAGTATCTAGTATCTAGTATCTAGTATCTAGTATCTAGTATCTAGTATCTAGTATCTAGTATCTAGTATCTAGTATCTAGTATCTAGTATCTAGTATCTAGTATCTAGTATCTAGTATCTAGTATCTAGTATCTAGTATCTAGTATCTAGTATCTAGTATCTAGTATCTAGTATCTAGTATCCAGTAACTAGTATCTAGTATCTAGTATCTAGTATCTAGTATCTAGTATCTAGTATCTAGTATCTAGTATCTAGTATCCAGTATCTAGTATCTAGTATCTAGTATCTAGTATCTAGTATCTAGTATCTAGTATCTAGTATCTAGTATCTAGTATCTAGTATCCAGTATCTAGTAACTAGTATCTAGTATCTAGTATCTAGTATCTAATATCTAGTGTTTATTTATACATGATTATTATAAGTCAAAACAGAATCAGATATAGCCATATAAAATTGTTTTTATGTTTGTTTGTTAATTATTGTATTTTTTCCAACAAAAAAATCTGGAAAATGTGTTTGCTTATTCACATTTTCCATATTTGTTTTTGGAAAAAATACAATAATTAACAAACAAATATAAAAACACTTTTATATGGCTATATCTGATTCTGTTTTGACTTGTAATAATCATGTATAAATAAACACTAGATACTAGATACTAGATACTAGATACTAGATACTAGATACTAGATACTAGATACTAGATACTAGATACTAGATACTAGATACTAGATACTAGATACTAAATACTAGATACTAGATACTAGATACTAGATACTAGATACTAGATACTAGATACTAGATACTAGTTACTGGATACTAGATACTAGATACTAGATACTAGATACTAGATACTAGATACTAGATACTAGATACTAGATACTAGATACTAGATACTAGATACTAGATACTAGATACTAAATACTAGATACTAGATACTAGATACTAGATACTAGATACTAGATACTAGATACTAGTTACTGGATACTAGATACTAGATACTAGATACTAGATACTAGATACTAGATACTAGATACTAGATACTAGATACTAGATACTAGATACTAGATACTAGATACTAGATACTAGATACTAAATATAGAAATTTAACATCTCTTGTCGCCTCCACATACTAAAACAAACTGTGCCCATTTTTTTTTTGTTATTTAGAGTAATTGATGATACATTGGGGGAATGCGGTCGCCCAAAAATCGGTTGGCAGATCGATCCATTTGGCCACAGTCGAGAGCAAGCATCAATTTTCGCTCAATTCGGTTATGACGCCATGTTTTTCGGAAGACTCGACTATAGAGACAAGAACACGCGATTGGCTTCAAAAACGATGGAGATGATATGGCAAGGCAGTGAACATTTGGGCAACGATTCACAGATTTTTACATCAGTCCTCTACAATCTGTACCAACCACCGCCCGGTTTCTGTTTTGATAACGTGTGTTCTGATCGTATGACTGACGCTAACAAGGCTTCAAAAGTAAGTGATTTTGATTGATAAATCAAATTAATTTTACTTTGTTTTTTTTTATCATACTTTTGTTGCACTTTGCCCTCTAAGTGAACTAATAATCATCTTAGTTCTTAGTTCACATAGAACTCACTATAAATATATAATATAAAAAAATAACACTATAAATCCTCAGACTTAGTAAACAGATTTCAATAAATCAATAAATTACACACAAAAAACCTTTATTTGGCATAATAACTCAAAAAATTCAAAATCCCCCAATATACCATGCTCATCAAGAACAACAAAAACAAAATAAATTATATAATTAAGCCATATCAAACCAATTTGTAATAAAAAGGGGGGATTTCCAACGGGAAAGCTTCTGTATTATAATTTAAATATTTAATCAAATACTTATTGTCTGTTCTGACAGATTGTATATATTTTGTATGTGTATTGAAAACCAAAGTTGCATTTTGTACAACTAGTTTCGGGTAAGCTATAGCTATTTTCGAGCTCCTCCGATGACAAAGTGAATAATTGTTAATTATTAATAAAGGAGATGAATAAAACTACTATGTTTTTAGTAGTTTTTATTCATCTCCTTTATTGAAAATAAATTACTACGTAGTAGACGCCAAAACCATTCAATTTCTGTTAATTATTAATTAATTATTCTAGAAATAAATATGTGTTTTAGTCGTAGTTACAGTATTTATTACAATTTATTACCTTTGAGGTCCATTCTGATGTATGTTAGTGTATGTGTAAATGTCTTTTATTTTATAGGTGAAACAATTTATGAAATTCGTTAGTCAGCAATCACATGGATATCCCACAAACAATGTTTTAATTACAATGGGCGGCGATTTTACCTACACGAAAGCAGAAACGTTCTTTTCCAACATTGATCTGCTATTAGAGTAAATATGATTATTATTTACAGTTTTCTTTTTTATCAAATTTAATTTTAATTAAATCCAATAGTTAAAAAAAAGTTTAAAATGACTAAAATGACAAAAAAGCCCAAAATGTCCAAAATGTTAAAAAAAAGTTATAAAGGTAAAATAAATTCAAAAAACTAAAAAAAAAGTCAAAATGACAAAAAAGCCCAAAATGTCCAAAATGTTAAAAAAAAGTTATAAAGTTAAAATAAATTCAAAAAACTAAAAAAAAAGTCAAAATGTCAAAAAAATTAGAAAAGCAAATAAAGTTGAACATGTCGAAAATTATCATGTAATTTGGAAAGTCGTGTGGTGCCCACACCAGATATTTTTTTGTATGATTGTAATATGTTTATTATACAGCATTTAATATTTATAGGGCAATTGAAGAAATTAAACCAAAAACTGCAGATGGTAGAGATATTAATATCTTCTACTCAACACCATCGTGTTACGCCAAGGCTGTTAACGAAATTGCGACACAAAAAGGTCTGTCATTTCCGTTGAAAACCGACGACTTTTTCCCGTATGCAGATGGACCCAAGTCTTTTTGGACGGGCTACTTCAGCTCCAGACCAACCTCAAAACGTTACGAGAGAGAAGCTAATAATTTGTTGCAGGTGAGCAATTAAATTTATTAATAAAGAATTAAAAAATAGGGTTGTCATTTGAAAAAATTGCGTCATTACACATTCAAAAAAGGTCGAAAAAAATTGACGCTTTCATTAGAAAATGGAAATTTAAAATTGGTTCGAGCAATTTTGCAAAAATCATAAATAAAGGTTTTATCGAATTTATTTCATATTTACATAAAATAAACAAGATTATCTTGTCAACGAAGCGCCAAATCTAAATTAAAAAATGTTGTAAATTATGTTATTTGTCAGTTTCTATGTTCATTAATTCTGTTTAATTATCCTGATGATGCTCGAAATTAAACGAGCGAAATATTGATATATTATAAAAGGAGTTTCACGCCCTCGCTGTTTCCCAATAATAACTTATACATATATATATATGTATATATATATATATATATATATATATATATATATATATATATACTATATATATATATATATATATATATATATATATACTATTTTAATACCAGTAAATAATTTCATGTTTAGGTCACTAAACAACTCTCGGTTCTATTGGGCAACTTAGAACAGAATACTGATGACATTTTCGAGTTACAAAAGGGTGTAGGAGTGATGCAACACCACGACGCCATCACAGGTACTGAGAAGCAATTTGTGGCTGATGACTACGCAAGGATTTTGGAAAACGCACGTAGTGGTGCAGTTAAAGCTAATGGCCACAGACTAATGTAAGTACAAAATATTTAGTAATTCAGACTCGGTTGTATAAAACAGATAACTCTCGAGTTAATATCTAATCCGTGATTCAAAACGTCACAACTTTGACACATATTTCGACGTTGCCATATATTAATAGTGGTATTAATAAAGGCAACGTTAACAATAATGTATGCAACATCTAACAGTGGATTGCCTGTAATCATGGGCTATAGTTAACTATCTTTATACAACCGAGCCTTTTTATATTTTTTATAGTCAAAATATAAAAAATATGAAAAATATGGAAAATATAAAAAATATATAAAATATATAAAATATATAAAATATATAAAATATATAAAATATATAAAATATATAAAATATATAAAATATATAAAATATATAAAATATATAAAATATATAAAATATATAAAATATATAAAATATATAAAATATATAAAATATATAAAATATATAAAATATATAAAATATATAAAATATATAAAATATATAAAATATATAAAATATATAAAATATATAAAATATATAAAATATATAAAATATATAAAATATATAAAATATATAAAATATATAAAATATATAAAATATATAAAATATATAAAATATATAAAATATATAAAATATATAAAATATATAAAATATATAAAATATACAAAATATATAAAATATGTAAAAAATATAAAAAATATATGTCACCGTCGCCGCCCCCATATTTATTAATCATGTGATAATTGGTCTGAGGCACGTGACATACGATGACAGCCGAAAGCACTCATTTTCATTGATCACGAGATTATATTGTTTAAATCCGCGATTGTTTCAATTTTGTTTCTTATAAATTTTATGTTTAATGTTGGCATTTCTGATATTTGACAGATAACATTTTATATTTAACAGGTGACATTTTTTTTTTGACAGATGACATTTGACAAATGGCATTTTGACAGATGACATTTGACAGATGACATTTGACACATGACATTTGACAGATGACATTTCACAGATAACATTTGAAAGATGACATTTGGCAGATGACATTTGACAGATGACATTTTTGTAAAAGGTGACATTTAACAGATGACATTTTTGTATTTGACAGGTGACATTTGACAGATGACATTTCACAGATAACATTTGAAAGATGACATTTGGCAGATGACATTTGACAGATGACATTTTTGAAAAAGGTGACATTTAACAGATGACATTTTTGTATTTGACAGATGACATTTGACAGATGACATTTTAGTATTTGGCAGATGACATTTGACACATCACATTTTTGTATTTGTCTATGCTATGATCTGGCCCTGCATATGATTATGATAAAAAGAAACTAAAGGAAATATTTATTTGCACACAGTAAACTATTGGTAAAAGATGATCAGATAAAACTAGACTTCGACAGCTGTCCATTGACCAATGTTAGCATATGCGAAGCGAGTACAATGACTGAATCAGGCGCCATCGTGGTAGCCGTATACAACCCACTTGGCTGGAAAGTCAGCCACTATGTAACCATACCAGTTGCACAAACGAACTTCAAAATAACCACAACTGCAGGTAAATCAATTAAATAATATATATATATATATATATATATATATATATATATATATATATATATATATATATATATATATATGTATATATAATAAATTATTTGTAAAAACTATAAACATTCAGAACGGTCTGAATAATTCCGATCGATTTTAAATTACAAAATATCTGAACACATATTAACGCTTTTATATTAAAATATTTTTATAGATAAAAAAGTTGAATACCAAATCGGTGTACCGATAAAGCAACACAAGGAATTAGAAGGCACTGCAGTAGCACCTCACGATCTAGTTTTCTTTGCTGAAGATATACCCGCAATGGGAGTAAAAATATTCCACATTGATACTAATGTGAGAGATAATAAGAATTATAAAAACAATGAAAACACAGAAAATACAAATTATTATGGTACCGAGGTAAGGTTTAATTATATTATAAAAGATTCTAATATATAAGCAATCTTAATTTGGCTATCCACCCATTTGTGAGTCTTAAGCCCGTATTTACAAACATCCTATAAATTTTATAGGTCCCATAAGCTATTGAATATATAAATTGAAACTGTCATTATGACAGAAATGGTCATAATAAATGTCAACACCTTGTGATTGGAGCTTTGATGACACTTTTTCTTTAATTATTCAGTGTTTCCAATAGAGCGAATCTAAAGTAACTACATTCCCTAGATAATTGATTATTGTTGCTATAACAACGAATACTTATGGGTTCAATAACTATTGATAGGTTTATAGAACGATGGTGAATACGGGGGTTACTGTCATACGATAATTTCTAAAAAAAAATCTTTTTTAGGAACTAGGCTTCACAACAACTGATGAACAAAGTACAAAAATAACGTTACACAAAGGCGATTTAAAAGTAACCCTCGATCAGAAACTAATGTATTATATCAGCCACAAGGGTACTAACTACCCGGATAACCGTTCATCAGGTGCATACGCTTTTCAACCGGAAGGACCTGCCAATGACTTTGCAGAGTATAATCAACGCGCTACTAAAGGCCCACTTTTTGACGAGCTTCATCAAACTTATGGGGATTGGGCGACGCAAGTTGTGCGCGTTTATAAAGGCACAAAAAAATACATTGAATTTGATTGGGTTGTAGGACCAATATACACTGAGTAAGACTACTAATAGATACTTTCTCTTTAGAGAGAAACTTGCAACTACTATAAATTTACAATAATTCTACTTTTAGTGATGATAAAGGTAAGGAAGTGATTGCACGTTTTACAACCGATTTGGACAGCGGAGATTTGTTCCACACTGATGCCAATGGACGTGAAATGATTACACGTAGGCGTGATCACCGAGAAACCTACAAATACGACCCTAAAATTGAACCAATCACCGGCAATTATTATCCAATTGATAGCAATGTCAGAATAGAGGATGCCAATAAAAATATATTCTTTTCTGTGTTCAATGATAGAGCACAAGGTGGATCAAGTTTGAAGTCGGGCGAGCTAGAATTAATGGTAAGTAGACACATAAAGAAAGTGTGAATGTGAAAGTGTGAATCCACCTCTTAGCAATCTACTATATCTAGATTTCGATCTTATTAGATCTCATCAGTATAGCTTAGCTAGTGAGGACGAATTCACACAATATGTCGAGTGGTTATATACAAATATGATACAATTAACTCCCTAGGATAAACGTTACTCAACTAATACCAAACAAACAAATACATGACCACCAGACTAGAAGAAAATCACATCTTAGAACGGAAAAATACACAAAAACAAAATATTCACAGACATTAACAACAACCGCCATAAAACAATACAATGAACTAAATGAGTATATTAAAACACTTCAATTAATTCCCTTCAAACTCAAAATAAAAAATCTACTAATACACAAAAACTTAAAATAAAATAGAAGACAGGGAACAAACCACAGCACCCCACGATACCGTTAGCCCGAGATGGGAAATCACCCATAATTCCTGCGACAGCACATATTTTCTATTTTTGTATTTATATAGAATATATAACTTTTTTGTTTGTCCAAATGCAAATTTATAATAATAAACGCCATCTGGCGGCACCACATCAATTAGCAATACACACCCATTTGGTAATTGATGTGTGGGTGCCGCCAGATGGCGTTTAACTTTCCTCCTAGGGGATTAGTTGTATCAGTTTTAGACACATAAAGCTCTGTCCACATTTAGAAATATTTACAACATATCGTGTAGTGCTTGTACTGTTTATATCCATATACTGTCGATGATAGTGTCTTTTGTACCTTCATACTAATAAATAATTAATTTATTAGTTTATATAGATTTAAAGTATGCTTAACGTTATTGTCAATAAGAATAACAGTTGAAAAACACTGTTTTAATTGACGAAAACAGTTGATGAGTTGATGTTGTTTCGTAATGGGAACCTGAACTCAACTGTAGAAACAGTTGAATAGGGCGATCTTATTGGTAGAAACATTTGAGGAACGTAGTATATTTCGTAGTGCGACCATTCAATCGCCCATTCATTAAAATTTTTTAGGTTACACTGTTGGACATTTGATTAAACAATAAATTATTTATACCAAAATGAAGACAATTAAAACTAATTGAAGATAGTCAATTAGTTTTAATTGTCTTCATTTTGTTTAACTTTGTTTAAATAAAATCAATTTGCGATGTGTCACATCGCAAATTGCTTTTTATTCTAATTGTTCTAATGTCAAACTATTAAATTGTAATTGAAAAGGAAATAAAAACACATTATTATTATTATTATTATATATTCTTATTCTCTATATTCTCTACATTCTTTTTTTATTATTTAGTATATAGTTATTACATTATATTAATATGTAATATCTTCTTGTTGTCCTGTTATTGGAATCTTATTATTCTGTTGAGCAATAAATACATTTATTTATTTATTTATTTTGGTATAAATAGTAATTACTTGTTTAATAAAATTTCCAACAGTGTAACCTAAAAAATTATCTAATTGATGTGGTGCCGCCAGATGGCGTTTAACTTCCCTCTTCGAGGATAAGTTGTACTATTTTTCTAAAAATTTAAATTAATGGGTGATTGAGTGGTCGCACTACGACACATGCTACGTTCCTCAAATGTTTCTGCGATCAATAAAATCGTGTTATTCAACTGTTTCTACAAATTGAAACATTCGCACATTATCATTATCAATTGTTACTAGCTTCATCGATACACCCTAAAAGACGATTCATTTGGAGTAGAAGAGCCATTAAAAGAGTCCAAATTCCATCAAGGTGCTGTGGCGAGAGGTCGACTACGTATCGATTTCGGAAAATTGGACACTAATCAAGATCATGTGATTACCAAAGAGATATTGTTGGAGCCATGGAGTTTTATATCAAAAGTTGGGATGACTTTGAACGAGCTACAGACTGGCATGGAATTTGAGGTACTGTTGCGGAAATAGCTTGATTTGATTTCGCTAATTTTTGTCTGTGTAGATCTCAGGAATTTCCAGTACACTTCCAGAGAACGTTCATTTGTTAACATTAGAGCCATGGCGGGAGGATTCCGTTTTGATACGATTTGAACACACCAATCCGAAAGGGAAGGATGCTACTGTTGATCTAATCGTAAGTATTTATTGTAAATCATTTGTCATCTGTCATCTGTCATCTGTCATTTGTCATTTGACATTTGTCATCTGTCATCTGTCATTTATTATGTATCATTGGACATGTGTTATTTTTTATATGTTTTGTCATCTATCAAAAATATCTGCTTATTAGTGATATACAAATTGTATGTAATAATAATAATAATTCATATTTATTACTTTAATTTCGAGTTATCTATCATTTTGAATAGAATCAAAGTTTATTCTGCATTGTTTTGATGCATAAAATAAAAGAAGAGAGTATATTTTTTTCTGTCATTTGTCATTTGTCATTTGTCATTTGTCATTTGTCATTTGTCATTTGTCATTTGTCATTTGTCATTTGTCATTTGTCATTTGTCATTTGTCATTTGTCATTTGTCATTTGTCATTTGTCATTTGTCATTTGTCATTTGTCATTTGTCATTTGTCATTTGTCATTTGTCATTTGTCATTTGTCATTTGTCATTTGTCATTTGTCATTTGTCATTTGTCATTTGTCATTTGTCATTTGTCATTTGTCATTTGTCATTTGTCATTTGTCATTTGTCATTTGTCATTTGTCATTTGTCATTTGTCATTTGTCATTTGTCATTTGTCATTTGTCATTTGTCATTTGTCATTTGTCATTTGTCATTTGTCATTTGTCATTTGTCATTTGTCATTTGTCATTTGTCATTTGTCATTTGTCATTTGTCATTTGTCATTTGTCATTTGTCATTTGTCATTTGTCATTTGTCATTTGTCATTTGTCATTTGTCATTTGTCATTTGTCATTTGTCATTTGTCATTTGTCATTTGTCATTTGTCATTTGTCATTTGTCATTTGTCATTTGTCATTTGTCATTTGTCATTTGTCATTTGTCATTTGTCATTTGTCATTTGTCATTTGTCATTTGTCATTTGTCATTTGTCATTTGTCATTTGTCATTTGTCATTTGTCATTTGTCATTTGTCATTTGTCATTTGTCATTTGTCATTTGTCATTTGTCATTTGTCATTTGTCATTTGTCATTTGTCATTTGTCATTTGTCATTTGTCATTTGTCATTTGTCATTTGTCATTTGTCATTTGTCATTTGTCATTTGTCATTTGTCATTTGTCATTTGTCATTTGTCATTTGTCATTTGTCATTTGTCATTTGTCATTTGTCATTTGTCATTTGTCATTTGTCATTTGTCATTTGTCATTTGTCATTTGTCATTTGTCATTTGTCATTTGTCATTTGTCATTTGTCATTTGTCATTTGTCATTTGTCATTTGTCATTTGTCATTTGTCATTTGTCATTTGTCATTTGTCATTTGTCATTTGTCATTTGTCATTTGTCATTTGTCATTTGTCATTTGTCATTTGTCATTTGTCATTTGTCATCTGTTATCTGACATCTGACATCTGTCATCTGTCATCTGTCATCTGTCATCTGTCATCTGTCATCTGTCATCTGTCATCAGTCATTTGTCAGATGTTATCTTTTATGTGTTTTACTGTGATTATCACACATCGCATTGTTTGCATGAATAAAAAGTGTTGGTATCTCTAAAATGATTCATTACTTATGCCAATTGGTCATACTTAGTTTCAATTTACTCTATTTGTACATTTTAGACACTTTTTCCTACCACCAGCATCGTACATTTAATGGAAACAACACTAGCGGGCAACCAACCATTGAAGGAGAATGAACGACTTGTGTGGCGTGTGGGCGGACATCTCAATCCGAATTCAAACGCCCCAAAATCGAGTTATCTGAAGACAACGCAAACCGTTGCGAATCTTAAGGTGGTACTGAAGCCGCTGCAAATACGCACCTTTGTCGCTACTATAGGCAACCATCGATTGATGCGAACGGGCAACAATGAGCAGCTTACAAATAGTGCGAGGAGTATTTATTAAAATAAATTGATTATAAAATATTGTTATAGGATTTGATGTAATGAAAGGTTGATTATCTGACTATGCATTAATATAATGTATGCATTAACACAATATGTCTTTTATTTTCTGCCTTTTCTGTATTTGCTATATTTTCTGTCTTTTCTGTCTTTTCTGTATTTTCTGTATTTTCTGTATTTTCTGCATTTTCTGTATTTTCTGTATTTTCTGTATTTTCTGTACTTTCTGTACTTTCTGTATTTTCTGTACTTTCTGTACTTTCTGTACTTTCTGTATTTTCTGTATTTTCTGCATTTTCTGCATTTTCTGCATTTTCTGTATTTTCTGTATTTTCTGTATTTTCTGTATTTTCTGTATTTTCTGTATTTTCTGTATTTTCTGTATTTTCTGTATTTTCTGTATTTTCTGTATTTTCTGTATTTTCTGTATTTTCTGTATTTTCTGTATTTTCTGTATTTTCTGTATTTTCTGTATTTTCTGTATTTTCTGTATTTTCTGTATTTTCTGTATTTTCTGTATTTTCTGTATTTTCTGTATTTTCTGTATTTTCTGTATTTTCTGTATTTTCTGTATTTTCTGTATTTTCTGTATTTTCTGTATTTTCTGTATTTTCTGTACTTTCTGTACTTTCTGTACTTTCTGTACTTTCTGTATTTTCTGTATTTTCTGTATTTTCTGTATTTTCTGTATTTTCTGTATTTTCTGTATTTTCTGTATTTTCTGTACTTTCTGTACTTTCTGTACTTTCTGTACTTTCTGTACTTTCCGTACTTTCTGTATTTTCTGTATTTTCTGTAGTTTCTGTATTTTCTGTATTTTCTGTACTTTCTGTACTTTCTGTACTTTCTGTACTTTCTATATTTTCTGTATTATCTGTATCTGTCTTCTGTCCTCTGTTTTTCTTATTTCTTATGCCTTATGCCTTATGTCTTATGTCTTATGTCTTATGTCTTATGTCTTATGTCTTATGTCTTATGTCTTATGTCTTATGTCTTATGTCTTATGTCTTATGTCTTATGTCTTATGTCTTATGTCTTATGTCTTATGTCTTATGTCTTATGTCTTATGTCTTATGTCTTATGTCTAATGTCTAATGTCTAATGTCTTATGTCTTATGTCTTATGTCTTATGTCTTATGTCTTATGTCTTATGTCTTATGTCTTATGTCTTATGTCTTATGTCTTATGTCTTATGTCTTATGTCTTATGTCTTATGTCTTATGTCTTATGTCTTATGTCTTATGTCTTATGTCTTATGTCTTATGTCTTATGTCTTATGTCTTATGTCTTATGTCTTATGTCTTATGTCTTATGTCTTCTGTCTTCTGTCTTCTGTCTTCTGTCTTCTGTCTTCTGTCTTCTGTCTTCTGTCTTCTGTCTTCTGTCTTCTGTCTTCTGTCTTCTGTCTTCTGTCTTCTGTCTTCTGTCTTCTGTCTTCTGTCTTCTGTCTTCTGTCTTCTGTCTTCTGTCTTCTGTCTTCTGTCTTCTGTCTTCTGTCTTCTGTCTTCTGTCTTCTGTCTTCTGTCTTCTGTCTTCTGTCTTCTGTCTTCTGTCTTCTGTCTTCTGTCTTCTGTCTTCTGTCTTCTGTCTTCTGTTGTCTTCTGTGTTGCATAACTAGGAACTGTTGTTCCTGGCAGGATATTTATGTCATCACTATGATAGAAATAACTACATTATAAATAGTGGTAGTAGAGTAGTAAGGGCCGTACCTGATGAGGAGTTTTGGGGGTTTAACAGCTTTATGTAAAGTATAAAATAGATATAAAATAGAATGCGTTTATTTTGTTTTCTTACAAATTATTTGTCTGCGATTTTTTAAATCACCCCCGATTTCCCCCCCCTAGATACGGCCCTGATAGTTACTATATTTGTTACTTATAATTTGTAACTGCCATCGATCTTCGGGTTCCTCAGCCGTGTGTTATTATGAATATTATACTGATTATATTTCATTGTATTAGAATTTTGAATTACGAATTACTGATTTTTTAACTGTTTAATTAATTTAATACATATGAAAATTTCACGTGCATTGATCACATGTATGTTTCATTCAATCGTTTTGCTGTCTACATATTTTTAATATCATATAAATTCGTCATCACAAGTAGATATAGGGACAGTATCGTCGTGATATTAAAATAATTATAAAATATCGCTTGCGCGCAGTGTGTGCATAAACTACGAAAATGCAGGCAGGATTGTTTCAGCTAATAATGATTTGTGGCCTTGTAAGGGGTGAAGGTTGTGGCTACGATGTAAGTTAAAAATGTTTATAATTTTATAATTCTTTTTATGTATCTATATAAAAAATATAAAAAATATACCACAAAAACCTATTCAGTGGTTGAGTGGTTAGAGGTGTCATCCGTCTCGCACTGCGATGTCTGTCTGTCTGTCTCAAAAGTGAAAAAAATATAACATTTCTCAAAAATGTCATAAATGCCATAAATGTGTCATAAATATGTCATAAATATGTCATAAATATGTCATAAATATGTCATAAATATGTCATAAATATGTCATCAATATGTCATAAATATGTCATAAATATGTCATAAATATGTCATAAATATGTCATAAATATGTCATAAATATGTCATAAATATGTCATAAATATGTCATAAATATGTCATAAATATGTCATAGATATGTCATAAATATGTCATAAATATGTCATAAATATGTCATAAATATGTCATAAATATGTCATAAATATGTCATAAATATGTCATAAATATGTCATAAATATTTCATAAATATGTCATAAATATGTCATAAATATGTCATAAATATGTCATAAATATGTCATAAATATGTCATAAATATGTCATAAATATGTCATAAATATGTCATAAATATGTCATAAATATGTCATAAATATGTCATAAATATGTCATAAATGTCATAAATGTCATAAATGTCATAAATGTCATAAATGTCATAAATGTCATAAATGTCATAAATGTCATAAATGTCATAAATGTCATAAATGTCATAAATGTCATAAATGTCATAAATGTCATAAATGTCATAAATGTCATAAATGTCATAAATGTCATAAATGTCATAAATGTCATAAATGTCATAAATGTCATAAATGTCATAAATGTCATAAATGTCATAAATGTCATAAATGTCATAAATGTCATAAATGTCATAAATGTCATAAATGTCATAAATGTCATAAATGTCATAAATGTCATAAATGTCATAAATGTCATAAATGTCATAAATGTCATAAATGTCATAAATGTCATAAATGTCATAAATGTCATAAATGTCATAAATTTTATGAAATTGATTTATTAATTAATCATTAACCACAATTTCAGTCGTGCCCTAAACCAGATCCTGATGCACTTAACGTGCACATCGTCTCCCATTCCCATGACGACTTAGGATGGAGGAAAACCGTAGAGGAATATTGGAATGAAGATGTCACTTACATTATAAACTCTGTTATTGACTCGCTACAGGTCAATCCCAAACGCAAGTAAGTAAATTAAATATATAAATATTTATAAATGTTTTAATTTATTATGCTACCACGAATAATTTAGATGCCGATGTGATAAAAACAACCACATATATTTGGCTTGATGTCTTCCCGTTTTTGTTGCCCGTGGTCTCTAGAAGGTAATATCTGCGAGGGTGTTCTAAAGCCTCATGTCAACCGGCACGAATTCCGTGAACAATTTGACAAATTTAGATATCTATCCAGAGACTTTAAATCTCGGACTCAAACCATTAGGCAACATAATCAATGACGCTGAAGGAATCACTGAAGTTTAGAGAATATACTCGTGTAGTGTATTTGTATAGAAGGAAACTACCAATATCTTGGACAGAAAGAAAAACTAACGAAGAAGTACTAGAGAAGCTAAACAAAAGCAAAAAACGAATGAAAAAAGTATCTTTATTATCTTCAAAGATATTTCAAGTTTAAGTTTTAAGAAATACTTCTGTTATGCATTTTTTGAAGTTAAAAATATGGTAGATATAGACATTTTCGAAAAATATAAAGGTTGCTTACAGAAAAATGTATGACAATTACAAATTTTGAAACCGAAAAGAGATATCTTTATTATCTTCAAGGATATTTCAATGTTAAGTTAGGAATACTCTTGTTATGCATTTCTTAAATATATTAAAAATATATATCTTCAAACAGACGTATCTACCTACATCGCGAGCGATATCTTAATTACGACTTCGCGTTCGACACTATCGACTTATAGGCCGCTCCTGCACGCACTAATTTTTGCTCTTAGGATGCTGAAAAAAACAAACAAATGCTGCCTTGAAATGTGTGTCTACATTTTTCAATTCATAATGTATTGGTGCTAAATAATTGTTATTTACACAAGTCACATTTAAATAATTACATATGTACACCCTTGTTTTTATGATACAGTAAAGAGCTGTGAGTATTTGAGTCAAACATTGGCTCGAATATCTAGACGTTTTTAGAATAGTTCATTCAGTGGTTACATTTCTTCAACTTTCCCCAATTTCTAACTAATTAAACGAAACCAACAATTTGTACCTCATTTTGTGGTCACGGGTATTTATTGATCGAATGAATAAAAATTTACAAATTGAATTATACACAAATTTACAAATACACTTTAAAATACAATTAATAACATACAATTCAAAAGTACAGCACAGGAGACAGATAAATAAATAAATAAAATATAGACATAAAAGACGCCCCTCGTACAAACGAAACATCAAGTTAATAAATAAATGTTCATTCGACAGATTTATTCAAGTAGAAACAGCGTATTTCTACAATTGGTGGTTAGAACAAACTAATGACAGAAGGCAAGAATTCAAAGACCTAGTGAACACGGGCAGACTGGAGATCATCGGCGGCGGATGGAGCCAGAACGACGAGGCGGCTGCCCACTATCAGTCGATAATCGATCAGTTTACACTCGGATTAAGGTTAGTAACATTTTTCACAATGGGCCCATCTTGAGGCCTAAGTGTCTCTAGCTATGCTACCCTCCAGCCAACTATCCAGAACAAGGTTAGTAACATAACAGCAATAAATAACAACCTCTTGCAATTGTTAGATAAAATAACGACAATACGTGATTACACATATTTAATGGGACATAATTATATACGAGGATCGATCAATAAATGCCCGTGTTTCATGACTGCAAAATGAGGTACTAATTGTTGGATTAGTTTAATTAGTTAGTTAGAAATTGGGGAAAGTTAGATATGTAACCACAGAGTCGGTTCTACAATTGACATTTAACCAGAGAATAAGGTTATTCGTGGAATAAGTTTGAGATATTATGCCAATATGTCAAACTTATTCCACCTTATTCTCTAGTTAACTGTCAATTGTAGAACCGGTCCTTAAAGAATGTAAACTATTCTAAAAACGTCTAGATGTTCAACTCAATGTTTGAGAGCTTGAATTAGTGACAGAAAAAAATATCGCAACTTTTAATTGTATCATAAAAACAAGAGTGTACATATGTAATTATTACTACGAACATTAGTTCCCTATGTCCTGTAGCTATTGCGAATGGGCGTTAAAATATCTTCCCACGTCTTACAGTCTCTTCTCATACTAAAACAAACTGTGGCCATATTTTCTTTTATTCAGAGTAATCGATGATACTTTGGGGAAGTGTGGTCGTCCAAAAATCGGTTGGCAGATCGATCCATTCGGCCACAGTCGAGAGCAAGCATCAATTTTCGCTCAATTCGGCTATGACGCCATGTTTTTTGGAAGACTCGACTATAGAGACAAGCACACGCGATTGGCTTCCAAAACGATGGAGATGATATGGCAAGGCAGTGAACATTTGGGCCACGATTCACAGATTTTTACATCAGTTCTATACAACCGGTACGAACCCCCATGTGGTTTCGATTTTCAGAACGAAGATTATATGTCTTTTGCAAATAAGGCCTCGAAAGTAAGTTATAAATTGATATTATTTTATACATATAACATGTGTCATATGTTTTTTATTTTATAGGTGAAACGATTTATGAAGTTCATCAATAAACAATCGCGTGGATATTCCACAAATAATGTTTTAATTACAATGGGCGGCGATTTCACCTACTCCGACGCGGAAATGTATTTTTCCAACATTGAACTACTATTAGCGTAAATATTTTTATTATTGATATATTTTGGTAAACTAATTATTTCAAGCTTTAATCGCTATATTTATATACAACAGGCTGTCCCTAAAATATTTATTAAATTTACTAAACCCTTTATTTATGATTTTTGCAAAAAATGTTCGGGCACGTTTTTAATTTCCCTAGTGACCTATATAATAATGTACATCGGTAGTCGCAGAAAAATAATCTCATTCAGATATTTTTAAATATTTTATATTGTAATAGATGTAATATGTTAATGACATATGTAATTTCCTCTGTTGGATATTTTCATATCAATAAATTTACTTTTATACTTTACTTTTATACTTTACTTTATACTTTACTTTATACTTTACTTTATACTTTACTTTATACTTTACTTTTATACTTTACTTTATACTTTACTTTATACTTTACTTTATACTTTACTTTATACTTTACTTTATACTTTACTTTATACTTTACTTTATACTTTACTTTATACTTTACTTTATACTTTACTTTATACTTTACTTTATACTTTACTTTATACTTTACTTTATACTTTACTTTATACTTTACTTTATACTTTACTTTATACTTTACTTTATACTTTACTTTATACTTTACTTTATACTTTACTTTATACTTTACTTTATACTTTACTTTATACTTTACTTTATACTTTACTTTATACTTTACTTTATACTTTACTTTATACTTTACTTTATACTTTACTTTATACTTTACTTTATACTTTACTTTATACTTTACTTTATACTTTACTTTATACTTTACTTTATACTTTACTTTATACTTTACTTTATACTTTACTTTATACTTTACTTTATACTTTACTTTATACTTGACTTGACTTGACTTGACTTGACTTGACTTGACTTGACTTGACTTGACTTGACTTGACTTGACTTGACTTGACTTGACTTGACTTGACTTTACTTGATTTTACTTGACTTTACTTGACTTTACTTGACTTTACTACTTGACTTTACTTGACTTTACTGAGAAGAAGAATGTTATTCAAAAGAAATTCATTCATAGAATTATTCAAATTAAAAATTACAATTCGTTTATGATTGCAATATGTTCCTTATACAACATTTGTTTTTTATAGTGCAATTGAAGAAATTAAACCAAAAACTAAAGATCGTAGAGAAATTAACATTTTTTACTCAACACCATCGTGTTATGCAAAGGCCGTAAACGAGATGGCGACACAAAAAGGATTGTCGTTTCCATTGAAGACCGACGACTTTTTCCCGTACGCAGATGGACCCAAGTCTTTTTGGACGGGCTACTACAGCTCCAGACCAACCTCAAAACGTTACGAGAGAGAGGCAAATAATTTGTTGCAGGCAAGTCAATAGCATGGATTTAAATTTATATAAAGAACATTGATGACATTGATGACATTGATGACATTGATGACATTTATGACATTGATGACATTGATGACATTGATGACATTGATGACATTGATGACATTGATGACATTGATGACATTGATGTCATTGATGACATTGATGGCATTTATGACATATTTATGACATGTTTATGACATATTTATGACATATTTATGACACATTTATGACACATTTATGACATTTTTATGACATATTTATAACATATTTATGTCATGTATGACATGTATGACATGTATGACATGTATGACATGTATGACATGTATGACATGTATGACATGTATGACATGTATGACATGTATGACATGTATGACATGTATGACATGTATGACATGTATGACATGTATGACATGTATGACATGTATGACATGTATGACATGTATGACATGTATGACATGTATGACATGTATGACATGTATGACATGTATGACATGTATGACATTTATGACATTTATGACATTTATGACATTTATGACATTTATATTACTCCACCCAATTTAAACAAATAATTATTTCATTTTTTTTTTCGTTTTCACGCCGTGTCGTTTCTAAAACTTCGTACCATTTCCGAGGCTGTTTCGTTGGTTTTGTAAGCATGATATTTTTTACCTCCGACAACCTAACTCCCGAATCCTCTTTTATCCCGGCGATGGGCTACTTGATTGATATCGATATTTCATTTTAAGGTAACTAAACAGCTCTCAGTTCTTTTGGGACAATTGAAAAAAAACATCGGTGACATTTTCGAGTTACAAAAAGGGTTAGGAGTGATGCAACACCACGACGCCATTAGTGGTACTGGGAAGCAATATGTAGCCGAAGACTACGTCTGGATTTTAGAGAACGCACGTAAGGCTGCCGTCAAAGCTAATAGTGAGAGATTAATGTAAGTATAATATTAAGCCAAAAAGTAAGTAAGTATAAAATTACAGTTGTGGCTGCTAAAGTTCGCGTACAAATAAATATTTTATTCAAATTATACAATCATGTTAAAAATAATGTGTTTAACTACAGCAAACTTATGGTAAAAGATGATCAAATAAAACTGGACTTCGACAGCTGTCCATTGGCCAACGTTAGTATCTGCGAAGCGAGTACAATGACTGAATCAGGCGCCATCGTAGTGGCTGTGTACAACCCACTTGGCTGGAAAGTGGGCCACTATGTAACCATACCAGTTGCACAAACAAACTTTAAAATAACCACAACTGGAGGTAAATCAATTTTATTAGTGAAAAATGTGAACCCGTCGGGGCTAGTGAGGCGCGTGAGGGTCTTTTGATTTCCTCCTTACATGACAAAACGCTCATTTTTGACATTTTTGATATTTTTGATATTTTTGACATTTTTGACATTTTTGACATTTTTGACATTTTTGATATTTTTGACATTTTTGACATTTTTGACATTTTTGACATTTTTGACATTTTTGACATTTTTGACATTTTTGACATTTTTGACATTTTTGACATTTTTGACATTTTTGACATTTTTGACATTTTTGACATTTTTGACATTTTTGACATTTTTGACATTTTTGACATTTTTGACATTTCCATTTTCATCATTCCTTATAAATTAATTTATACGTAATTAAAATAACAAATAAATAAATACATTTTAAAAAAATTACAAAAATTCAATAATTACAAAAATTACAAAAATTATAAAAATTACAAAAATTACAAAAATTACAAAAATTATAAAAATTACAAATTTACAAAAAGTATAAAAATTATAAAAATTATAAAAATTATAAAAATTATAAAAATTATAAAAATTATAAAAATTATAAAAATTATAAAAATTATAAAAATTATGAAAACTATAAAAATTATAAAAAAATTTAAATTTTAAAAATTGTCAAAATTGTAAAAATTACAAAAATTATAAAAATTATGAAAATTATAAAAATTATAAAAATTATAAAAATTATAAAAATTATAAAAATTATAAAAATTATAAAAATTATAAAAATTATAAAAATTATAAAAATTATAAAAATTATAAAAAAATTTAAATTTTAAAAATTGTCAAAATTGTAAAAATTACAAAAATTATAAAAATTATGAAAATTATAAAAATTATAAAAATTATAAAAATTATAAAAGTTATAAAAATTATAAAAATATAAAAATTATAAAAATTATAAAAACCAAAAATTTCAAAAAAAATTGATAAAATGTTAAAAAAATGTCAAAAAACATAAAAAAATTTCAAAAAAAACATTACAAAATTTCAAAAAAAAAAATCAAAAAATTTAAAAATTTAAAAATTTAAAAATTTCAAACATTTCTCAAAAATTCAAAAATTTAATAATTAAACAAAGACTAAAATAACGAAAAATTAAAACAAATGTAAAAAACAATCAAAAAATGAAAAAATCTCTTAACTTGTGATAATGCGAAATAGTGAATCGAACCGAAATATCTTAAATTTTGATTGAATATTTATTAATTAATTAACTCAGATAGTCGTGTGGTGCCCACACATTACTTGAGATAAGGGACGAGTTAAAATTGTGCATTTTGGAAATAGAACGCACGCATAATCGAACACGGGGTGGTACAGAGGACGTTACATGTAGAGAGAGGAAAGATACAATCCCAGAAAGCTGGTAGGAAGGTCTAAATCCCCAAACCGCTCCCAAACGAGAATCGAAAACGGCTATTACTGTCACTTGTTAAAGTTGTCAAACTTCATGCATACCAACATTAAAATTGTAGTTTACTGTAGACATTCAGAACGGTCTGAATAATTCCGATCGTTCTGAAATTACAGAATATCTAAACCAAATATTAACGGTATTAACGGTTTTATATTGAATTATTTTTATAGATAAAGAAGTTGTATACCAAATTGGTGTACCGATAAAGCAACACACGGAATTAGAAGGCACTGCAGTAGCACCTCACGATCTAGTTTTCTTTGCTGAAGATATACCCGCAATGGGAGTAAAAATATTCCACATTGATACTAATGATAAAAAAAATTATAAAAATAATGAAAACTCTAAAAAATATTATGGTACCGAGGTAAGATTTAATTATATTATTAACAATTCAAGCTTGGATATATATTATAATTATATTATAAACAATTAAAACTTGAATATATCTTACAATTATATAATATATACTTGCATAGAAATCGACCCACAGTAATGTTTTAACTTTAACTATAATTTTTACTTTCCGAATACATCATTGAAGACTCAAAGGTATTGTTTTGCCGAAAACGTCTTTACGTTTTCTAACTAAGATACTGGAATTATGCGAAAATTTTCCGAGAAAAAATTACACCAGAAAAAAAAGTATTGTTTTGTATTGTCATGGGTCTTCCCGCCGCACTTGATAGTAATTTCAAACACATTTTATTTCTTTTAGGAACTAGGTTTCACGACAACTGAAGATAGTACAAAAATCACGCTACACAAAGGCGCTTTGCGAGTAGCCCTCGACCAGAAACTAATGTATTATATCAGCCACGAATGCACGAACTGCCGAAATGACAGTTCATCAGGTGCATACGCTTTTCAACCGGAAGGACCTGCCAATAGCTTTGCCGAGTATAATCAACGCTCTACTAAAGGCCCACTTTTTGACGAGCTTCATCAAACTTATGGTGACTGGGCCACGCAAGTTGTGCGCGTCTATAAAGGCCCGAAAAAATACATTGAGTTTGATTGGGTTGTGGGACCAATATACACTGAGTAAGACTACTAATAGCCCTATTTGTATCAAATTAAATCTAATTCCACACTAATTCTAAAAATAAAAATGTATTATGTTTATAATAACCAATAGCGCACAGTGTCGGATATAGGAAATTTCTCAAGGGGGGCGGCAAGTCAGCTTCATGCCGTCCCTGTAGCTGTTTTCTCATGAAAAAAAATTCCATGACGTTATATTTTTTTTTCAAAATTGGTCGAAAAAATTGACACTTTCGTTAGAATAAATAAATAAATAAATTGCCAATTGAAAATCGAGCAATTTTTACAAGAATCATAAATAAAGGTATTATCGAATTTATTCCATACTTACAATGACACCCTCTATATTGATATATTGATAATTTGGTTGGTTCCGCTAGATGGCATTAAACTTTCTAAACTTGCATTATTTTAAATTTATAATTATTTTACTTTTAGTGATGATAAAGGTAGGGAGGTCATTGCACGGTTTACAACCGATTTGGACAGCGGAGATTTATTCCACACTGATGCCAATGGGCGTGAAATGATTACACGTAGGCGTGATCACCGAGAAACCTACAAATACGACCCTACAATTGAACCAATCACCGGCAATTATTATCCAATTGATAGCAATGTCAGAATAGAGGATGCCAATAAAAACATATTTTTTTCTCTGTTCAATGATAGAGCACAGGGTGGATCAAGTTTGAAATCGGGCGAACTAGAATTAATGGTAAGTGGACACCTATAGCTTTATCCACATTTAGAAACATGTACAACATATAATGTATTATCTTGTAATATTTTTATGTTGTAATGTTTATATCTATATAATGTTGATGATAGTGAAAATAATTAATTGGTATGAAGATACAAAAGAATCTTTATACCAATTAATTATTTATTCATTAATATCTATAGAACAAAGTATGCTTAAAGTTGTTACCAGTTACAAGATATAATAATAGTTATATAACGAATAAATAAATAATAATAAGATTAATAGTTACATAACTTTTTTTTGTTCTTAGTCTTAGTTCTCATTTGTATCACTAATGAGAAATTTCCCAACATTCTCATATTATTATTATTAATTGTTTCTAGCTTCATCGACGCACCCTAAACGACGACAATAAGGGAGTGGGAGAGTCATTAGAAGAGTTAGAATTCCATCAAGGTGCTGTAGCTAGAGGTCGAATACGTATTGATTTCGGAAATCTGGACACTAATCAAGACCATGTTATTACCAAAGAGATATTATTGGAGCCATGGACTTTTATATCAAAAGTTGGAATAACTTTGAACAAGCTACAAAGTGGGATGAAATTTGAGGTATTGTTGTGGAAATAACTTATTTGATTTCGCTAATTTGTGTCTGTGTAGATGTCCGGAATTTCCAGTACACTTCCAGAAAATGTTCATTTGTTAACATTCGAGCCTTGGCGTGAGGATTCTGTTTTGATTCGATTTGAACACACCAATCCGAAAGGGAAGGATACTATAGTTGATCTAACCGTAAGAATTTATTCAACACATTATAAAATGTAAAACATTTGTGTGTATATATATATATATATATATATATATATATATATATATATATATATATATATATATATATGGTATTTCTAAAATGACTCATTACTTATGCAAATAAGTCATACTTAGTTTACATTTACTCTATTTGTACATTTTAGACACTTTTCCCTACCATCAGCATCGTGGATTTAATGGAAACAACACTAGCGGGCAACCAACCATTGGACGAGAATGAACTACTTGTGTGGAGTGTGCGCGGTCATAACAATCTGAATTCAAACACCCCAAAATCGCGTTATCTGAAGACAGCTCAAACCAATGCTAATCTTAAGGTGGTACTGAAGCCGCTGCAAATACGCACCTTTGTTGCTACTACAGACAATCATCGAGTGATGCGAACGGACAACAATGAGCAGCTTACAAATAGTATTTATTAAAATAAATTGATTATAAAATAGTGTTATAGGATTTAATATAATAAAAAGTTGATTATCTGACAAAGCCTAAAGTAATTTGTCATCTGTCATCTGTCATCTGTCATCTGTCATCTGTCATCTGTCATCTGTCATTTGTCATCTGTCATCTGTCATCTGTCATCTGTCATCTGTCATCTGTCATCTGTCATCTGTCATCTGTCATCTGTCATCTGTCATCTGTCATTTGTCATCTGTCATTTGTCATTTGTCATTTGTCATTTGTCATTTGTCATTTGTCATTTGTCATTTGTCATTTGTCATTTGTCATTTGTCATTTGTCATCTGTCATCTGTCATCTGTCATCTGTCATCTGTCATCTGTCATCTGTCATCTGTCATCTGTCATCTGTCATCTGTCATCTGTCATCTGTCATCTGTCATCTGTCATCTGTCATCTGTCATCTGTCATCTGTCATCTGTCATCTGTCATCTGTCATCTGTCATCTGTCATCTGTCATCTGTCATCTGTCATCTGTCATCTGTCATCTGTCATCTGTCATCTGTCATCTGTCATCTGTCATCTGTCATCTGTCATCTGTCATCTGTCATCTGTCATCTGTCATCTGTCATCTGTCATCTGTCATCTGTCATCTGTCATCTGTCATCTGTCATCTGTCATCTGTCATCTGTCATCTGTCATCTGTCATCTGTCATCTGTCATCTGTCATCTGTCATCTGTCATCTGTCATCTGTCATCTGTCATCTGTCATCTGTCATCTAGTCATTACTAGTGATATACATATTGTATGTAATAATAATAATACACATTAATTACTTTTATTTCGAGTCATCTATCATATATCATTTTGAATAGAATCAAAGTTTATTCTGCATTGTTCTGATGTATAAAATAAAAGAAGAGAATATATTTGTTTCTGTCATCTGTCATTTATCATCTGTCATGTAATTTGTCTGTTGATTTCTGTCATGTTTGTGATATTTTCCTTCTATTGTTGGCATATCAAAATGTTTACCACCCTTCGAGGAAACTAGGATCTTAATGCACTTTTATTCATTTCTAAACACGGAGTAATGTATGGATGGATGGAGTAACTAGTCTGTGCTCGTATTAGTTGTAACGTTATATCTGTTCGTTTCTGAACGCACCCCTGATGAATAAGGAAAGTAAAAATAAAAATGATTGCTAAACTTTTGATATGTATAAATGGTGAATATTTTGGAGGAGGAGTTTTCTGTTTTTTTTTGTTAATTAAGAAAAAAATATATTCAAGAATGTATTTTATTTATAGCACATAAATATTATTCGTAGAACCTGAGTAATTGCGATGTTGTTTTGTTTTTAATTAATTACACGTAGCTGACGTACGGGGAGTAGGCAGAGTGTGCATACGCGTAGGGGGCGGCGTAGGCAGCACTTACAACGGGAGCTGAGTAGTGCGATGAATAAGCCACGGGAGCGGCAGCGTAGGTTAGTGGTGCAGCATAACCGGCGGAGTAAGCGACTGGGCTGGCTACATATGAGGCCACTAGACCGGGTTTAGGTCCTGGAGCAGCGAAGGCAACAGCCAACAAAGCGAAGAAAGCGAACTGTTTTTGTATAAAAAAAAAATATATATATAAAATTGTATAGATTAAAATCTATAATTATTTTTCTTGTACCGAGAATTAAGTGCATATTTTAATAATAATAATAATCATAATAATAATAATAAAAATATTATTATTTTTATTATTATTAAAATTAAAATAATAATTAAAATAATAATTTAAAAAAATAATTAAAAAAATTATAATAAAAATAATTATAAAAATAATAAAAATAATTATAAAAATAATAATAAAAATAATAAAAATAATAATAAAAATAATAATAAAAATAATAATAAAAATAATAATGAAAATAATAATAAATATAATAATCAAAATAATAATCAAAATAATAATCAAAATAATAATAAAAATAATAATCAAAATAATAATAAAAATAATAATCAAAATAATAATCAAAATAATAATCAAAATAATAATAATAATACGCTATAATCCGTAATTTTTATGAAAATCAAACAAGTTTATTAATTACTTCAGTTTCAATTCATAAAAAAGAACTGCGAAGAACAGTGTAATGCAGAGTTCAAGTCATCAGAAATAGTGAATGGACATACTTAGGTTGATCATGTTTTTATTATTCTACACGTATAGATATACAGATGACAGATGACAGATGACAGATGACAGATGACAGATGACAGATGACAAATGACAAATGACAAATGACAAATGACAAATGACAAATGACAAATGACAAATGACAAATGACAAATGACAAATGACAAATGACAAATGACAGATGACAGATGGCAAACGACAGATGACAGATGACAGATGACAGATGACACATGACAGATGACAGATGATAGATGACAGATGACAAATGACAGATGATAGAAACAAATATACTCTCTTCTTTTATTTTATGAATCAGAACAATGCAGAATAAATGTTATATTATTATTACATATACAATATGGATATAAGCAGATATTTTTGACAGATGAAAAAATATAAAAAATAACACTTAATAAATGACAGATGACAGATGACAGATGACAGATGACAGATGACAGATGACAGATGACAGATGACAGATGGCAGATGACAGATGACAGATGACAATTTCGAATGACTTGAATTCTGCACTATATTGTTTCACGCATTGTTTTTTTACGAATTATGCATAAATTAATAAACTAAATTAATTGAATCATAGAAATTTAAGGATAACAATGTAGTGCAGAGTTCAAGTCATTATAAATAGTGGACGAGCGTAGTAAGGTTGGTATGGGCCACCCGCCCACCCCACCTTTGTTCGCATTGTTTTTTTCATAGGATAACACTCTTTTTGGAGTAGCTTAAACAATGTAAATCGACTGTATCCATTGAAAAAAACTATGCGAACAAAGGTGGGGTGGGCGGGAGGCCCCCACCAAGCACACTATGCCCGTCCACTATTTAAAATGATTTATATAGTCTACTACACACTGTCATCTGAGATTTTCTATGTTTAAAACAATTTCATTATTTTTAGATGACAGATGATAGTTGACAGATGGCAGATGACAGATGACAAATGACAAACGACAGATGACAGATAACAAATGACAAACGACAGATGACAGTAATCACATTATGCCCGTCCACAATTTCCAATGACTTGAACTCTGCACTACATTGTTTTACGCATTGTTTTTTTACGAATTAGGCATAAATTAATAAACTAAACTAATAGAATCATAGAAATTTAAGGGCAACAATGTAGTGCAGAGTTCAAGTCATTACAAATAGTGGACGAGCGTAGTGAGGTTGGTATGAGCCCCCCACCCACCCCACCTTTGTTCGCATAGTTTTTTCATGGGATAACACTCTTTTTGGAGTAGCTTAAACAATGTAAATCGACTGTATCCATTGAAAAAAACTATGCGATCATAGGTGGGGTGGGCGGGAGGCCCCCACTAACCAAACTATACCCGTCCACTATTTAAAATGATTTATACAGTCTACCTCACACTGTCATCTGAGATTTTTTATGTTTAAAACAATTTCATTAATTTTAGATGACAGATGACAGATGTCAGATGTCAGATGACAGATGACAGATCAGATGACAGATGTCAGATGACAGATGACAGATGACAGATGACAGATGACAGATGACAGATGACAGATGACAGATGACAGATGACAGATGACAGATGACAGATGACAGATGACAGATGACAGATGACAGATGACAGATGACAGATGACAGATGACAGATGACAGATGACAGATGACAGATGACAGATGACAGATGACAGATGACAGATGACAGATGACAGATGACAGATGACAGATGACAGATGACAGATGACAGATGACAGATGACAGATGACAGATGACAGATGACAGATGACAGATGACAGATGACAGATGACAGATG
This sequence comes from Lordithon lunulatus, assembly GCA_963942505.1. Classification (NCBI taxonomy): domain Eukaryota; kingdom Metazoa; phylum Arthropoda; class Insecta; order Coleoptera; family Staphylinidae; genus Lordithon; species Lordithon lunulatus. The sequence goes on from OZ012666.1 coordinate 72,997,844, forward strand.
ACAGATGACAGATGACAGATGACAGATGACAGATGACAGATGACAGATGACAGATGACAGATGACAGATGACAGATGACAGATGACAGATGACAGATGACAGATGACAGATGACAGATGACAGATGACAGATGACAGATGACAGATGACAGATGACAGATGACAGATGACAGATGACAACATATTACGTTAAGAGATAAGAATACATTACTGAATGCCCAGTGAGTTGTAAAGCAATTTTTTTTATAGATAAATAACATAATTAACACTAACTAACGAATGAATAAGACAAAGGAAAACAAAAAATCATCGAAAAACAACCAAAAGAACCAAAACAAAAACAAATAGAAACAAAAATTTATATACGGGATAAGTTTTAAACAATCCTGAATATATTTACGATATATACAGGAAGTAAAACAATTTCCTTTGCACCTTAAAGAGGCTAGAATTCAAAAACTATGTTAATGATACTAGTTGTTGATATATAATACAATTTCTAAAATTAATAATAATAAATAATTATTAAATTAATTACTCAATTATTTTGAACTTTTTTTTATTTATATTACTATATACAATTTCGTCCCAATTTAATTAGTGTATAATTGTAATATAAATTAAATTATATTTAAAAAATATAAATATTTTTTTTAAATAACTGCAGAGTTCAAGTTATTGGGGATTGTGAATGAACATACTTAGCTTGGTCATGTTTTTATTATTTTACATGTATATATTTATATATATATATATATATATATATTTATATTTATATATATATATATATATATATATATATATATATATTATATATATATATATATATATATATATATATATATATATATATATATATATATATATACATATAGATTATTATTATTATTATTCAATTATTTAAAACATTTTCTATTTATTTTACTATATAATTTCTTTCTAATTTAATTAGTATATAATTGTAATATAAATTAAATTTGATATGTAAATATTATTAAATTAAAAAATATGTTGCTTACCAATTTGAACATTTTGATTGGTTGTTTGTGTTTGTTTACCTAAGGTGAACTGATAACCCAACATGTGTGCTGTTGGCTTTTTATATGTATCGCGCGAAGAACTAATTTACATTAATCGTCGTGGGGGACATGAAGAGATGACATAACGGTGATGATATTTAGTGAATAAATAAATTTTAAAAAAAAATAGTGCTTGATATCAATGCTCGGAATTTAATGCAAAAAATGTTTATAATTAGTTATAATTAGATACAATTTTTTTTTATGAATCAGAATGTCATGGTTTTATCGTCGCAAATTAGATACAAATATTTGAATGAAGAAAAAAAATATGCTGCAGGTCAATGAACATGTGTTTATTAGTTGCTTGCTTATCTTAAGTTACTTCGCTTTGAAAATCATTTTATTTAATAATAATTTAATATTTATTTTACTTTTCATCACTTCTTCGACTTTACCGCCAAAAGCATATACTTTTTATAACAATATTTTTATCTTTTTCTCCTTGGAAATGAAAGACCTAGCAATTTTTAGTCTTATTTTGATAAGACTAAAAATTGCTTTCTGCCATGATATAAAATTTTCAAAGTTTCAAAAATTTGTCAAGCTCTATAGCTTTACCGGTTCCATTTGAAACGATCTTAACATTTTCTCCGTCATCTAGACTACATTTCCAATCAAATGACTTAGTTTGAGTGTCATGCAACTGCTATGACGACCCTTGCTTTGACGCAATCGAGGATAGTTTTGGCAATTCTACCTATTTTTACCACTTTTCAAATTAAATTCGTGATAGGTTTATCTTTTGTTTTAGGGAAAAATTTTACTAAGATTTTTTATTCGATTTAAAATTGTCTATTTAAAAGGCCGAAGTCGAGTTTGATTAGACCATTTTAATTTTAATGTTCTTCACTTCTTCGGCTTTACCGGCAAAACGGTACAATTTTTATAATTTTTCTTTAGAATTAAAAAATCTACAAAATGAAATGTACAACTTTCTAACATGAAATCAAATTTTCCTAGTTCGAAAATTTTGCCAAGCCTTTACTTTCAAATTTGCGATATGAGCAAATAGATGGATCTACGGTACCAATGTACTCTACTACGAGTACACTAAGAGAAATAATGGAACAAATAAACTTATAGGCAGTGACTTAAACTTATCTAGAAGATTGTTATGAAGTTTATAAATCTGATAAGTGAAGGACCTTCGATACAAGCTTTTTACATGGGACGGGGAAGATATAAGTCTCAACTTTTATTTTATGCTGGCAATATTTAATATTGGACATTTTCATATCATTATTTGATAAAATGTTAAAAGTTAAGTAATAATTCATGTGCAGAGCCAAACATATATTAAGAGAAATTGTGATGAACATAATTGATATTTGTATCACCACTACGATTTCTTTTAAAACGTCTTCATTACGAATACATACTATGCTGCGTTCGTGATTGTTGCAATGATATAAGTGAGACCTTCATTCATTATGTCATAAGAGCAAACGGTCAAGGTCGTAATGCCCTTTTTGACAAACAATAAATAATTAAAAATATCTGTGATTTTGACTGACATTGAAAAATAATATCGGAAAATCTATTTAGGAAATATAAATTTTATATTATTTATTTTATTATTTTATTTAATAATGTAGAATTTTTCATTTCAAATATTTAATATTGTTGCATTTTTTATTTGGAGATATTTATTTATTTAGTATAGACATTGTTGGTAACCCTGATATTTGACAGGTCACTACAGTTTAAAAAAACCCAATTACAGATGTTATAATAACAACATAACAAATAAAACGAAAAAAATATAACACAAAGAAATTATTTATTATTATATTATGTACTTGACAGTTGATTTTTTTATTTTGGTAGCCCTGATATTTGAGATGACTGTTTTTGTTTTGGTAACCCTGATATTTGACAGGACACATGATGATAACTCAGTGGAACTTTCACTTATCCCGGCTACTTTGTACCAAGGGATTTAGCTCTGTTGTTTTATTCTTGAACCCTATGTACAATGCTGCGTGTGTCAAATGTTATTATTATTACTATTATTATAAAATTTGAAGCTTTCCTCTTTAAACGTATTATGTATAAAGCCCGTATGACATTATCTAGTTTCTTATATCGTTTTCGATGCAACAAACAAACTACATAGTGTCATACACACATGTAGAAAATGATATAGCGGCGGAATAATAATAAATTCACTTCACAATAACAACACCGTATTACACAATGTTATATATATATATATATATATATATATAAATATATATATATATATATATATATATATATATATATATGTATATATATATATACGATATAGGCAACTAGATAATGTCACACGGCCTTAATAATATCTGAGTAATAAGCAATGTGTAAAATAGAATTAAATAAATAAATAAATAAAATAATCAAATATGCTTGTAATATGTAATCGTTTCCTTATTTAATTTATTTTTGACATGACTAATGTTTATTAGTCATATCTATAAAACAAGTATAAATAACGAATAATCTAATTACAAATTATTATTTTTTTTTGAACCCAATAAAATTATAGTTCCAAACACTTCGACTTCCTGTGCTAAATATAATTATTAAATGTCTAGTGGGCGGCCACTAACAAAACAATTTGAATAACGGGCGACTCCCGGACACCGCCCGAAACCAAAGTTGTGCACAACAAGTAGCAAAAAAAAAAGAGTAAATGAATTAGCTAATCCGTATCACAGGTTGAATAATGTATGAGCTGAAGAAACAAGCAAAAAAGGACATCGATTGAAAAACAATATCGCGTCGTTGCTTATGTTATGTAAGCGCGACGGTCATGGTCACTCTTCAAGAACCCCGCCCCGATCTACCAAATCTCACACCACAACACCGACAACACACAGACATCGTCCGAACTATAAAAGACGTTTGAATTTCAAGAGTTGGCACAGTTTGATTCAACGATCAAAACATTCAACAACCAACCAAAATGTTCAAATACGTAAGTATATTGTTTGTTTTAATTATTTTAAGAATATAAATTATATATTTATAAAAACCAAATATTAGTATTATTTATTTTCATTACAAATCAATATTGAAATTCTTCCTAAATATTATTGACCATGATATATTTGACATCTGTCTTATTTTAAGGTTATAATATTTTTAACGTGGCATATATTCATTTGTCACTTGTCATCGTGAAAATTTAGACAATCGAAATATTTCATATACGATAGCACTTTACATATACTAGTAATTTACATTATTAGTGCAGCAAGGCAAATTTCCCGAATGAGCGAATGATTTTACAGCACGAGCCGAAGGCGAGTACTGTAATTAAGAGCGAATTCGGGAAACGACCTTATTGCACGAATAATGTATCTTATTTTTTGTACGAATAAATACTAAATATGTATTTAAAGTTATTTAAAGTCGTTGTGACAAATAGGTTATGTCACACTATCAATTACATATAATTTAAAGTTTATATATTCTTCAAAATTGTATTTATTCAGTACGATATCGTTAATTTTTAGTGCTATTTGAAGTATAAGAGGTGTACGCTGTGCTTGCATGCATTCTCATATTTATATTACATTGGTACCGAATTTTAAGTTGGCAACACTGGCTACTTTCCGCACTAGTGCGGAAAGTAGTATTTCCCGCACCCAAATCAATGTGGGAAATGACTTGTCTTACAACAAAAAAATGGTTTTAATGATAAACATGTAGAATATATCTAAAATATTATATGAAAATCAAATTCCAATTCAAACTAAAATATGTATAAAATGTATACAATTATAATTTTAAAATTGTATATAATTCATAAAATTCAGGAATGATTTTCTTATATAACTACTACTACTGCTACTAATAAAACTGTCCTCATTTGTTTCTATTAGGTCGTATTCGCTGCCCTTTTGGCTCTTGCCTTCGCCGCCCCTGAACCAAAACCAGGCTACCTCGCCGCCCCAGTAGCATACACAGCAGGATATGCCGCACCAGTAGCGTACAGTGGTGCTTATGCTGCATCCCCTTATGCCTACTCTGCACACCACTACGCTAGCCCTTATGCCGCATACGCCGCCCCTTACGCTTACACAGCTGGATACGCCGCTGCTCCAGTAGCTTATTATTGAACGACACCATAATATTAAACAAACTGATTAGCTAATGATGATGATTTTTTAAGAGAATAAAATTTTATGTCAAATATTTTTTTGTATTTTTAATAATTATATTCCTTTAACTGTATTATACAGGGTGTATGGTAACTTAAGAGCCAAAATTAACTGTCATTACTATATTTGTACTCTCACAGTGCGAGAGTACAAATATCGTAATTTCCAAAAAGAGTTTATGAAAAATTAATTTTAAATGTTGCAATGGTTCCAGTAGTTTTGCCATTGAGTCTAATGTTATCTAATTTTGTTAAATAATAAGTTGGTATATTCCAAAATCAAAAAAATAAAATAAAAGAGCGTTAATATATATATATATATATATATATCTATATTATCTATATATATATATATATATATATTAAATATATAATATAAAATAATATATATTATCAAAATAAAAATCAAAACCTGACACTATTTTAGTATTTGACAGATGATTTTTTATTTTGGTAGCCCTGATATTTGAAAGGTGACATTTAATATAACTGTTTTTGTTTTGGTAACCCTAGTATTTGACAGGTCACGTGATGATGACTCAATTGACAGTGCAATATGTAAAATCATAGAATAACTTTTTTCCAGATCGGATTTAATTTAGGAAATATTTTTATAAATGTAAAACTAACGCAGATAAATTTCTTGCAACTAGGTTTTTTGAGGTTGATTTTAACAAGTGGGCGATTTCTGAGAAACAATCGACACTACTGTAAACAAATGACAAAGTGACAATTGACACCTATTGTCAATTGTAAGTCACAATTGATACCCATTGTCAATTGTCACTTTGTCATTTGTTTATAGTAGTATTGATTGTTTCTCAGAAATTGCCCACTTGTTAAAATCGTCCTCAAAAAACATAGTTTATGTACCAGTTGCCAGAAAATTATTTATCTGCTCTATACAGAGTGTATGGTAACTGGATTCCTAAAATGAACTGTATGTAATGATACAAATAATGATACATACAGTTCATTTTGGAAATTCAGTTACTAAACACTTTGTATAGAGCAGATATATGATTTTCTTGCAACTATGTTTTTTAAGGTTGATTTTAACAAGTGGGCGATTTCTGAGGAACAATCGATAGTACTTTAACAAATGACAAAGTGACAATTGACAATAGGTATCAATTGTGACTCAAAATTATAGGTGTCAATTGTTTATAGTAGTATCGATTGTTTCTCAGAAATCGCCCACTTGTTAAAATCAACCTCACAAAACATAGTTTATGTACCAGTTGCAAGAAAATTATTTATCTGCTCTATACAGGGTGTTTGGTAACTGGATTTCCAAAATGAACTGTATATATCATTATTTGTATCATTACATACAGTTCGTTTTAGAAATCCAGTTATCATACACCCTGTATAGAGCAGATATATAATTTTCTTGCAACTGGTACATAAACTATGTTTTTTGAGGTTCATTTTAAGAAGTGGGCGATTTCTGAGGAACAATGGATACTACTGTAAACAAATGATAAAGTGACAATTATCAATGGGTATCAATTGTGACATACAATTGACAATAAATGTCAATTGTGAATATGTCATTTGTTTACAGTAGTATCGATTGTTCTTCAAAAATCGCCCGCTTATTTAAATCAACCCCTTGCAATTGATATACGAACTTGGTTCTTAGTTCTTATATCAATTGCAAGAAAATTATTTATCCATTACATACTTATAACTAACGTACAGGGGTGCAACAGCATGTTTAAGGGTAGAAACGTGAATACAAAATGCTACATTCTAATAATTTTCATTACAAAAACTTTTCTTTATACTGTTTGCATTAATTCAATTTATTATTATAGTAGCAAACAATACGTTTGGCTCGATATGGTTATTGGCCTGCGACAGGGCGCGCCAAGGCCGGCGCACCGGTTCTTCCTCTCCTGCAGCGGTCTCGCGGAGGAGAGAAAAAATCAAGTGCAAGGCCCCCTTTATCATCTGCTGCCCGTGATGGACAGCAGAGGGATTAATTTGTTCCCGGCGGAAAATGCAATTGCAATTTGCAGCGAAGAGAGCACGCAGCGCAAAACTAGTCTTTACCATCTTTCCAAAACGAGTATTCAACAAAGAGCTGCAAAGAACTATAACGATATATTGAAGGAAGGTCGTCAAGATTAACATAATTAAATTTTATAAGAAAATTAATATTTTATGTAAAACAGGATGTGTAATGCTATATACACACACACACACATACATATACATATACATATACATATCCATATACATATACATATACATATACATATACATATACATATACATATACATATACATATACATATACATATACATATACATATACATATACATATACATATACATATACATATACATATACATATACATATACATATACATATACATATACATATACATATACATATACATATACATATACATATACATATACATATACATATACATATACATATATGTGTATATAGATATTAATCAAGATTAAAACCAACTGTTCTACTTAAATAAATCTCATCCTTTGATCCAAAATAAAATATCAATTTTTGATTGCGTTTTATTTAAACACATGAAAAATTAACAGATTATTTACTAATAAATTTGATAATTTTATTACATCTATCAAAAATCTAAATTAATCGAATTTGAGAAGAAAAAAACATTCAGTTAATTATTTCTTCGAAAAACTGTTTTTATTCCACATCTCTTATGCTACTGACATTAATATTTCATATTTTGATTTATTTATATGTATGTATGTATGTATGTATGTATGTATCGAGTATCGAAAATCATGTTGGTCGCTATATATATAGTGATCTAATTAAAACAGATAGAACGTTTAAAAAACAAATGAATATGATTGCGCTGTTTATGTTCATTTTTTTTTACGAAATCGTCGCCTATTACGACTAACACGATTTTCGGAGGAACATTTGCAATGTGTACCCATTACGTGCGTTGCGATTTAATAAAAAATTGTTGCGTTACGTTGATGTAAAAAAAACACGTACGAGGTAATAATTAAGAAGGTTGTCGCTTTAAAAATGTACCAGAACACTTAAAACAGCCTTCACATTTTCGTAAACGCTATGCGGAACTGCATGCATATTTTATGATATAAATTATACACATACTTATAGGGGGAAAAATCAATGTTTTAGCCTGATTTTAATTTGAAAATAATTAATTAAAGTTAAAACCTTGCTGCTTTGTGGTGTAAATTATGTTAACTTATAAACCATAGCATCATATAGAATAAGACATACATATTGTGTAAAAATAATCCAGATTACCCAACTCACTCACACTTTTTACAGATTTTCAGAGGTTTTCTATGGATTTTGGTCTTATATTGTAGATATTTAATTTCCAAAGAGAAAAACCCAAAAATAGTATTATAAAAATTGTATTGTATTAGCGGTAAGGTCAAAGAAGTGAAGAAAATAAAATAAAAATTATCCAATCAAGATGAGCTTTAGCTGATTGGGAAATTTAAAATGAATTTTTGTTTCTGTTGTTCAACACTAACTTTTCATTGGAATCAATATTGTAGAAAGATATTATTAAGATTATTATAGAGGCAAACTCGAAAGGGAGTAAAGCCGAACAAAATATTCTATTCTGTAACAATTAAAGAATTTGATTCTATTTTGTTATTGATATTGGTCTACAACAACTTTTCGCAGCCAACTCCTGCACCATATAATTCGAGCAAAAGAAGCAAACAAAAGTGAAATTATTGGAACGGCCTCGGCCTTAACACTGTCATCGAACTGCACGCGTATTAACGCAATTGCGACCCCCCCAAAAAAAGGACTAACACGAAAGTGGTGCAACACACCGCCCCTCAATGCCAACCCGTTGTATAAATAGCGCGCGGAAGACTGGACTCACCATCAGTTCCACAACTGGAAACTACAGCAACCAACCAACGCAAAGATGTTCAAATTGGTAAGAAACACACAAATACACATGAATTTAATCAATTGAAATAATTTCTTATAAAATTTGTATTTAAGTGTGAATATGAATGGCGGCCATCATTAATTTATTAGTTGTCATGGCAACCACAGTTATTTGTTACTTAAATTGTTATAAACATTACCCACTTGATTTATGATAGTTTGGCTCAAATAAATAATAATAATAATAAATTTTCTCAATTTTTTTATGGGTTTTGATGTGTTATTATATTTTCTCTAAGTGATATACCGTATCCCTTTATAAAAAAAAAACCTTTATTTGGCATATCAGCCCAACCCAGCCGCAAAAAAAAAGCAATACTTTCACACGAACGAACTAAAAAATAAATAGAATAATAATAATATTAAAAAGAATATTAATTTTATCCCTTTATAACGTATATTTTCACTATTGCTGCATATTTTTTTAAATATATTAGACACTTATTTTAGAACAAATAAAATTCCTAAATCGGACACGTATTTTGGAACGGGGGAGTATTAGTAACTAGACTACTTCACTACTAGAGCATATGTTCACTGCTCTGAAACTCTTTAGCGCTAACCGCTATTCAAATTTGTTGTTTTTTTCACTGTTTCGATAGTTTTTGTCATGACGACCGTAATAATTAACCATAAACAAATTATCAGCGGATAAAAAAACAAACAAACAATTAACAAAATGTTTCCTGTTATACTCCAAAACTATTTTGATAAATATCAAAGCATGGAAAATACTAAATACTAAATACATACTAGTATTCGTTAGAAACTTGTATAACTTTGTCCATGCTAATTTAAATAAGTATCTACTGATATATTGAATACCAATATTGCAATAATCCATTCAAAAAAAGTAAAATCGGTTTTTGGAACAGAGGGATATATTTATTATTTATTGTTGTCCTGTAATGAAGATTAAAACTGTTGGGCAATATATCATTATTATTATTATTACTATATAAATAATTAAAATCTCTATTATATTTCATTATGATATAATTATTGTTTATTTTCTAGTTCGTATTCGTCGCTCTGTTGGCCTTCGCTGCCGCCACCCCCAAGCCGGAGCCCAAACCCGGTTATTTGGCGTACAGCGCACCTCTGCTGCAAGGAGACTACGTGGCGCCCTCGTACTCGTATTCGGCGTACTCCGCCCAACTGCCCCACAGCGGCTACTACGGTTACGGATACACACCCTACGCATACGCCGCCCAGTATGCCGCCCCCTACGCTTACCACTACTAGCCGACCAACCGATGGACAACCGCACGATTATTTTGACACATTTTTGACGCTTGTGAACTTATGAAATTTCCGACTGAATAAACCAAAACAAAACAACAAAAAAAAACGAATTACTTATTTATTTCTTTTTTATTATTATTTAATCTGAAGTTACCTTTGCAGGTAAACTACAGCAAAAACCGTAGGGTGTATAGGGGGCTTAAACATATTTTGTTATTAAATAATAACAAAATATGTTTAGGCTGTTTATGTTGTAACAGATTGGTCTGATCATTTGCCAGACCGTCTGAAGTTACAGAACAGACCTTTGCAGGCAAACCTTAGCAAAAACCGTATGGTGTATAGGGGGCCTAAATATATTTTGTTATTATTTAATAACAAACAGACGGTCTAGCAAATGATCAGACCAATCTGTTACAACATAAACAGCCTAAACATATTTTATTATTATTTAATAACAATATATGTTTAAGCCCCCTATACACCCTACGGTTTTTGCTAAGGTTTGCCTGCAAAGGTCTGTTCTGTAACTTCAGACGGTCTGGCAAATGATCAGAGCAATCTGTTACTCATGGCAACTAAATAAACAATTGTTTCAGCCTCTGAACACTGGTGTAATACTAACTTACGACAAATGTCACAAAATAGAATTAGAAATCATCACTTTCCTCCGTCTAGTCCCTTAATGACCACTACAAGAAGATGGGCGCAAAAAAATATCTATTGGGTTGCCTAATACAATTATTTGCCTATTCATTTTATATATAGTTTAAAATTTTATTACGCACAAATGAATGAAAATGAAACAAAACACATATATTGTCAAATATTGACGAATATTGTAACATATTGTCAACATATTTTAAACTATCGTCAAATAGTGTCAAATATTGTCACGAATATTGACTAATATTGACTTATATTGTCAAATATTTTTAAATATAGTCAAATATTATTAAATAATATCATCAAATATTATTAAATAATATCGTCAAATTTTGTCAAATATTATCAAATATTGACTAATATTGACTAATATTGTCTAATATTGTCTAATATTGTTAAATATAGTCAAATACTATTAAATAATATCGTCTCAAATATTGTCAAATATTGACGGAAATTGTCTAATTATCATCAAATAAAACAAAAACACATATATTATCAAATATTGACGAATATTGTAACATATTGTCAAAATATTTTCAACTAACGTCAAATAGTGTCAAATATTGTCACGAATAATGACGAATTCTGACTAATATTGACGGAAATTGTCTTATATTGACTAATATTGACTAATATTGACTAATATTGACATATTCATTTATTCATTTATTCATTTATTCATTTATTCATTTATTCATTTATTCATTTATTCATTTATTCATTTATTCATTTATTCATTTATTCATTTATTCATTTATTCATTTATTCATTTATTCATTTATTCATTTATTCATTTATTCATTTATTCATTTATTCATTTATTCATTTATTCATTTATTCATTTATTCATTTATTCATTTATTCATTTATTCATTTATTCATTTATTCATTTATTCATTTATTCATTTATTCATTTATTCATTTATTCATTTATTCATTTATTCATTTATTCATTTATTCATTTATTCATTTATTCATTTATTCATTTATTCATTTATTCATTTATTCATTTATTCATTTATTCATTTATTCATTTATTCATTTATTCATTTATTCATTTATTCATTTATTCATTTATTCATTTATTCATTTATTCATTTATTCATTTATTCATTTATTCATTTATTCATTTATTCATTTATTCATTTATTCATTTATTCATTTATTCATTTATTCATTTATTCATTTATTCATTTATTCATTTATTCATTTATTCATTTATTCATTTATTCATTTATTCATTTATTCATTTATTCATTTATTCATTTATTCATTTATTCATTTATTCATTTATTCATTTATTCATTTATTCATTTATTCATTTATTCATTTATTCATTTATTCATTTATTCATTTATTCATTTATTCATTTATTCATTTATTCATTTATTCATTTATTCATTTATTCATTTATTCATTTATTCATTTATTCATTTATTCATTTATTCATTTATTCATTTATTCATTTATTCATTTATTCATTTATTCATTTATTCATTTATTCATTTATTCATTTATTCATTTATTCATTTATTCATTTTCTCAACGGTAACAACACCAAAAATGAAAATAACAGACTTTACAATAATTCTTTCTGAGTGGTACACTTTTTAAATTGGAGCGCAAAATATAGTCATAGTCTTTTTGAATCTAATTAATAAATTATCTAATATTGACGAATATTATAATAGAATAAAATCTAAAATATGTGCCATTGAGCAGCATGAGTTCAAAATTAGAATGAATTTTCGTGAATCACCTTTCACAGTTTTTCAGAGGTTTTCTATGAAGTTAAGTTAAATACCGAGTCATTAAACTCCTCTGAGCGTCTCATTTTACCAGCGGAAAAGCCTTACAACTGATAACCGTATGAAGATAGAAGTTTGCCTTAAATTACTTAACACAATTTATTGCAACCTGTATTCATTAGCAAGATAGCATAGTATTTACTAAAAACCGTTGCAACAATCGCCAACCAGTTTATTATATATTATTGTATATTATTAATTTAATATTAATTAAATAAGAAGTCCATAGCCGTATAAACTCTCCATTCATTTCGATATTAATTCCGTAGCGATAATCATAAAATAAACGCTTTAATTGTTTCCATAAATTACAGAATAACCGTACCGGAGTAACGACAACGGACAATCATCACATGCGTTCAACTTTAATGGCTCGTGGCGTAAATATTGTAGATAAATGTAATACAGGGTATAAATAGCAGATGCTGTGCAACGCACAGCAGATAAAGTTGATTGAAATTTCAGTTGTTTCATAGTGGTTCGAAACAAACAAATAAAATGTTCAAATTTTTGGTAAGATATATAAATTTTATACATACTTATTTTAATGCCTAGTACATTTATGGTCCGTAAGTAATGACAATGATATTAACCATTGTTAATTGTCAATTGACAATTGTAGATTATTTTCTTACTATTTCATTGCATGTCTAGATTATTATTTATAGATAAAATATATTATAGATACATAAAATAACACATAAATTCTCACGTTATATTTCTTCTTAATGTATGTAGATTTTGAAGGGTGTGATGAGATTTTTTTTATATAAAAATGAGATAATAATAAATAATTTGAGAAATAGATATAAGAGTATAATATATCTATTTCCTAAAATATTTCATAAACTATTGAAATTTTTAAATTAAATTGAATTAAAAATGGTAATCTCAGGAGATTCAGAAGTAAATTAAGTTTAAATGTTTAAATGTACATCATTTATGTTTTTATTTTTGTTATATTTAATATATATTTTGTTATGATAATGAATTATCAAAAATTAGACGCCTTAACAATCCAAATATTAAAAAAAATAATAATAAATTAAAAAAAATTTAAAAATTAAATTTAAAAATTAAATATAAAAAGTTTAATTTAAAAATTAAATTTAAAATTAAATTTAAAAATTAAATTTAAAAATTAAATTTAAAAATTAAATTTAAAAATTAAATTTAAAAATTAAATTTAAAAATTAAATTTAAAAATTAAATTTAAAAATTAAATTAAATTAAATATAAAAAGTTTGATTTAAAAATTAAATATAAAAATTAAATATAAAAAGTTTGATTTAAAAATTAAATATAAAAAGTTTTATTTAAAAATTTAATTTAAAAATTTAATTTAAAAATTTAATTTAAAAATTTAATTTAAAAATTTAATTTAAAAATTTAATTTAAAAATTTAATTTAAAAATTTAATTTAAAAATTTAATTTAAAAATTTAATTTAAAAATTTAATTTAAAAATGTAATCTAAAAATGTAATCTAAAAATTTAATTTAAAAATATAAAAAGATTTATTTAAAAATTAAATATAAAAAGTTTTATTTAAACATTAAATATAAAGTTTTATTTAAAAATTTAATTTATAAATTTAATTTAAAAATTTAATTTAAAAATGTAATCTAAAAATTTAATTTAAAAATATAAAAAGTTTTATTTAAAAATTAAATATAAAAAGTTTTACTTAAAAATTAAATATAAAAAGTTTTATTTAAAAATTTAATTTATAAATTTAATTTAAAAATTTAAAAAGTAGTTAATAAAAAGTATAAAAAATTTAATTAAAAAATTAAAAAATTAAGTATAAAAAATTTAATTAAAAAATTAATTTAAAAAAATTAATATAATTTAAAAAATTTCAAAATTGAATTAAAAAAAATAATTTAAAAAAAATAAAATTTAAATAAATGCATTTTAGATAATTTAAAGAAATATTTTAATTATTATGTATTTTATATCAAATGTAAATATAGTGTCCCACAACAAAAGCGTCGGCGGATTGTGCTTTAACTATCATTCGGAATGGTACAATTATTTTTAGGTATATATAGGCTGATAAGTAAGACCTTCTAAAATAATTTTCTTGAAAATAGCATTGTCATATACAGGGTGATTCAGCAAAGTTATTGTAAATTAAAACATCTATTTTTTCTTACAAATTCTGAAAGTACGTTAAAAATAGTCCAAACTTATTTCAGAAATAATGGGTCTAATTGCAATAGTTTTTGAGATTATGTCACTTGAAACGGAAAATAACAAAGTTTTTGAAATTTTATAGAAAAATGTTGCAATAGACAAATGGGATAAAAATCATTTATAATATTTTTATTGTGCACTATTTACAAATTTCACGTAAAATTTGATTATATAGGATGCACCATTTACAGTCTGACAATGAACTAATTGAAGAACAAATTAATTTTCAACAAATTAATTAATTTAATTAAATATTATTTCACGTTTCATGTTTTTTTTTCACTCTGACATTTGATATGATTTTTCTCGGAAATGTCCTTATGTAACCTATATCATAATATACATCTCTGATCGCAGAAAAATAATCCCTTTCAGAATCCCAAATAACAAAATAGGGTTGTCATTTGTTGATGCCATCATTTCACATTCAAAAATACGATAAAAATATCATTAAAATTTGGCAATATAAAATCAACGTATCCGAGCATATTTTGCAAAAAATTATAAATAAATGTTTTATCGAATTTATTCCATACTTTTGGGACACTCTGTATGTAAAATTAAAAAATATTGCAAACTGTCATAATGTTTTTCTGTAGATGTACCCAGAAAAATTACATGATAGTTTGCAATATCGTTTAATTTTACATACAGAGTGTCCCAAAAGTATAGAATAAATTCGATATTATATATATATATATATATATATATATATATATATATATATATATATTCGTTTTATTATATTATATATCATACTTAAAGTTTATAAATATTTATGATTTTAAATGTTTTATATATTATAATAATTTTTGTTTTAGATTGTTCTTCTTGCACTTGCTACACTAATCGATGCAATGCCCAAACCAGACCTGTTTGGTCTTGGAGGGTTAGGTTACGGTTACGGAGGTTATGGAGGTTATGGGGCACCATACGGCTTGGGATACGGCGCCGGCTATGGGGCACCGTTTTTCTGAGGACCCCCGTATATTTCTTATAAAAGATATTGTTAACTCTTTGTCGAATCAAAGTTAAAATAAAATAAAGATAAATTCTAGTTGATTCGTTGTTTTAATCCTGTTTTTAGTTTACAGCAGTTTCTAAACACATAATTTTAAGTTGAATTTTATAATTTAATTTATTAATTTTTTTTAAATTTATTGTTTTTAATATAATTTTAAGTTGAATTTTATAATTTAATTTTTTTTTTTTTTATAAATTTACTGTTTTTAATATAATTTTTTAACTTAATTTTTTTAAATTTATTGTTTTATAATTTAATTTTTTTTTAATTTTTTATAATAATAATGGTAATCCGTCTGCTAAGATGACATTTCTTACAAATAAGAAAAATTAAATCAAAATATAATCATCAGAGGAACTCGAAAATGGCTAGAGCTTAGCTAAACTAGTAAAGCAAAGTAAAAAATCGTTTTATTTATTCTTTAAAATGAATTATCACAAAGTAAACGGCCTTAACAATCCAAATGTTAAAAAAAAAATTTAATTTAAAAAATTTTAATCAAAAAAATTAAATTTAAAAAAATTAAATTATAAAACAATAAATTTTAAAAATTAAAAAGAAAAATTAAATTAAAAATTAAATTTAAAAAAATTAAATTAAAAAAAATAAAAAACAATAAATTTAAAAAAATTTAATTATAAAATAATAAATTTAAAATTTTTTTTTTAAAAATTAAATTATAAAACAATAAATTTAAAAAAATTAAATTATAAAACAATAAATTAATAAAAATTAAATTAAAACAAAATTTTAAAAAAAATGTAGTTTGGGGTTTTATTTGAAGGAATCTCTATCTTTTTTCCCACCACCTAGACTACATGTCAAAATGACATTGGTTTCACTGCCGCTTCTAGGACGATCTCTGTTTAACGCTACAGAGGATAGTTTTGGCATTTATACCGATTTTTATCACTTTTATAATTTATCATGTGACAGGTTTATCTTTTGTTTTAGGGCAAACTTGTAGAGTAAGATTGAAAATTATCTATCCAACAGGATAGAGTTGACTTTGATTTGGACAATTTTTACTCTATTTTTATTTACTTCTTCGGCTACACATTTATTTATATTTATTTATATTTATTTATATTTATTTATATTTATTTATATTTATTTATATTTATTTATATTTATTTATATTTATTTATATTTATTTATATTTATTTATATTTATTTATATTTATTTATATTTATTTATATTTATTCATATTTATTTATATTTATTTATATTTATTTATTTTTATTTATTTTTATTTATATTTATTTATATTTATTTATATTTATTTATATTTATTTATATTTATTTATATGTATTTATATTTATTTATATTTATTTAAGTTTATTTATATTTATTTATATTTATTTATATTTATTTATGTTTATTTATATTTATTCATATTTATTTATATCTATTTATGTTTATTTATATTTATTTATATTTATTTATATTTATTTATATTTATTTATATTTATTTATATTTATTTACATTTATTTATATTTATTTACATTTATTTATATTTAATTATATTTATTTATATTTATTTATATTTATTTTATTTGAAATATAGTCTAGATGGCGCGGGAAAAATGTCGAGATTGTTTTAAATTGAACCGGAAAAGCTATAGGATTTTTTGAAATTGGATAATTTTATTTCATGAAAATTGTGCTTGATTTTATTTTAATTCCAAAAAAAATCCGTAAAAATATTTTTATATAAATATATATTATTAAATATAAATAAATATATTATTTATATATCTCTGTTTTATTTTATCTCCACGTACAATTATTTATGACTTGTGTAAAATCTGTGATATATCCGCACTAAATAAATGAAATGAAATGTAAAAATTTATTATATCTTATTTTACTTTTGTTTGTTTGTTTTATCAGTTATTATTATTATTATATAAATAAATAAATCGTTCCAATTAAAGTGCGTTCGTTCACAACAAAGGCGAATCACCTGTCGCAAAAGGAGCAAAAGAAGAGTGCGCCCAGCAAATGCACAAGTTGGCAATGAAAGAACCGGCGCGCGGACAGGATGCGCTCTGTCCGTTGCACCGCGAAGAGAACACGCTTGAGATGATTTTTTTCCCTGGGGGCGCAAGATGCACACGTAAAGGAAGAGGAGAAAGAGGTGGAGACGAGGAGGAAAAGCCTTGATCAACCCTCGCGGGGTATAAATACCTAGCTCGGGCGCTACAGAGGACATACACAGTTCGTCTCTACCGAAGACTAGCAGCCCCAAACAAAACAACACAATGTTCAAATTGGTAAGTCTTAAATTATTTAAACAAATAATTTGTAATGCTATAAAAACATAAAGACTTATGTTCAATAGTGTACAAAAATATTGCTTCTTTTTTTCTTTAAACAAATCACATTCATTGCGAATTGAAAAATTACGGTTAATATTGTTTTTTCAAATTATAAATTGTTAATTCTACAAAATTTATAAAAAAAAATTGATATTTTTTTCAATAACAGTAGTAGTTAAATAGTTAATATTTTTATAGTTAATTAATTAAGTAGCTTTATAATAAAATAACATTGCAAATAAAAATGAAAAATTAAGAGTAACATTTTTATCTGTACTTTTCATATTATTAAAATATTATTAAAATATTTGGATATACAGGGTGTCCCTATTATAGAATAAATTCGATAAAACGTATATTTATGATTTTTGCAAAAAAAAATCTCGGACCAATTTTATTATATTTATATTATTTTATATTTTTTTTATATATTAATAAAATGAAGAGAATACTGAAATTTTTCCGGATAATTGATTACTTGATAAATATAAAAGGAGAATTGAAATAATTACTGACAGTCCTAGAACTGACAGTATTATTGACCGTGTAAGGTGTCTATAGTTTTATAAACTATTTTTAAAATTTTGTATCTGTTTCTAGTTTATCTTTGCCGTTATCCTCGCATTTGCTGCCGGCGCGCCGGCACCAGCACCAGCACCCGCCCCGAAACCAGGTCTATTGCCTCTCGCACCTCTAAGCTACGCCGCCTCCCTGCAATACCAATACAACCTGCCACTCAACTACGGATCGTACGCGCCTGCATACTACGGCAATTACTACCAACCGCTCGCCTACAACTACGCCAACAGCTACTACATCTAAACACGCCGTTCAGCATCGTCGTCATCGCCGCCCCCCTCTCTCTCTCTCTAATGCAACTAGGATCATGAGCCCGCAAAATCATCCCCCCATACAAACATAATGAAAAAAATAAATAAAATAAAATAAGTATAAAATAAAAATCATCGCACAAATGAAAATATTTTGACTGAACATCCAAAATAAATTTTTCGTATCGTATACTTTGTATTATTTTATTTTTAGGCACTGTTATTTAACAACGTTTAAAACCATGTTCTATAATCCCAATGAAAGAGTAAGCGTTGCATTATTAGAAAGAACAAAACGGTTTTAATATGCGTAAAATTTATATTAAAACAGATTTGTTTTTGTATCAAAATTATTTTTTTTAAATTCATCCATTCATTTCTAATCAGATATAGTTGGACTATAAATGTAGATGGTCATAGTTTCTAAAATTTCTAGAAACAAATCAAAATGAGAAATTTTCATCATAGTTTGATGATAATTACAGGTACTTGTATTTAAAATTAGAAAAACGTAGTTGATTAAACGAAAAGAATGACAAAATCTAATTTACGTTTATAAATAGGATTCTAACGCCATCTATTGTTGGTTCTCGCAACTATTAGTGCAGACCTGAACCGGTAACTCATTCCAAAGGCAATATTTACCATTGCCAACTGCATCATATGAGAGCGAACTGCAGTTGGCAATATATTTATAGAATATTTACAAACAGCATTTGAAATATTTATTTACACGGAGAGACCATTCAGTATTTAGTTAACAAATATATAAGTTTAAAAACGAATTCAAATTATTGCATTGTTAACTTTGTGATAATTCATTTTAAAGGATATATAAAACGATTTTTACTTTTTTATTTTTATCACACATATTTTATAGTTAAGATGTTCTGTGTAAATTTAACACAAAAACATTTTAACTGTAAAATATATCTAAAAGTGTGATAAAAAAAAACAAAGTAGAAATCGTTTTATTTATCCTCTAAAATGAATTATCCCAAAGTTAACACCCCAATGATTTTAATTCGTTTTTAAACTTATATATTTGTTAACTAAATACTGAATGGCCTCTCCGTGTAAATAAATATTTCAAATGCTGTTTATAAATATTCTGTAAATACATTGCCAACTGCATCAATGATAGCTTCGCTCTCATATGAGTTTTATTGTTGTACTACCCTAATAAACTAGAAACACATTATATATATATATATATATATATATATATATATATATATGTTTTTATATTATATAAAGAGCGATCGGTTACAATTTCTTTAGTCATCGGAGGAGCTCGAAAATAGCTAGAGCTTAGCCAAATTTATTTATTTAGTCATATGCCTTCTATCGTGAGGTGTAGGCATTAGCCAAAACTATTTGCAAAGTTTAACTAAAGTGTGATAAACAAAAACAGAAGTAAAGATAATTTTATTTATCCTTTAAATTAAAATTAATTTGACATTATTTTGGACCACCTACTCTGTCAGCTTTCTGATTATAAGTAATATTAATAACTATTGACAGACAATCTGTCATTGCATTTGCATCGATATGTACGAGCATATTTTTAAGTCGGAAGCTGATAATTTGGCAAACACCAATAAAAGTGGAGTTGTGCTCGCAGAAGATAATGAAGAAACAGACACACAGGTGCCCATTACAATATGGAGAGAACTGGTGGCGGAGCACGATAGGGAAATGCGAGAAGTTGAAGAGTATAAACAAAAAAAGAATACCGAGTGCCAAGTACCACACAGTAAGCAATTTTGGTAAACACAATTCATTATGTAAAAATAATAGCTGTATTAGTGACACACCTATAAGTAACCTTTTTACTTCATAAAAAATATAACAAAATTTTTATAGATCCATTAGTTCAATTCATGGAGGACAGAGTTTTTAATTTGCTCTGCCAAATAATAGAAGACACATGCTTCAAGGCAGTAGAAACGGAAAGTCTCATGGTGAGTTTTGTTTTTAAAATCAATGCACAGCATATAATATATACAAATACAACATTACGCGATATGAGAAGCCTTAAGAAATTTATTGGCGTAATATGTTTGCGAATTATAGAGAAATTAAACTCACTACTTGTTGCGGGCTTCATTCACGTTAGGAAATCCACCCGTTGATGTCTTCAATTTACTTGCGCGGTGCTCCACCATTCCATTTCCAGCCCATGTAAAGCACTGAGTTTAGTTTACAACAACAACAAAACACTACTACTCGGCATTGAATTAAGAGAATAGTGCACTCGCGAAATACATTCTCCAGCGTGATTTAACGCTGACTAATTTAAACGGCACTATTGGGAACACCTGTAAAAAAAACGAAAGCGTTAGTATATGGTCAACAATGTGAATCGAAAATATATCATGTCTGGCAAGTATTTTATTCTGTAAAATAGCCTAAATTCACAATCAATCTATAAATATACATTTTTATCATGTTAGATCTCGTCGGTGTAGTTCAGCTAGTGAGACTAATACAAAAAAAACTGTTAAAAAATGCCAATTTCACAGTTTTTCTGCCATAATATTAACGCTAAAAATATACTTCAAACAGCTAGAAATCCTGTAAACAGAAAATAAATCATGATTGCTCCGCAAAAGAGCCTGAATTCACCTCATAGTAATCCATAGATCGAGATTTCAATTGTGCTAACAGCTAAAAATCCTGTAAACAGAAAATAAATCCTAATGCCAAGTATTTTATTCTGGAAAAGAGCCTGAATTCACCTCATAGTAATCTATAGATCGAGATTTCAATCGTGTTGATCTCGTCAGTGTAGCTCAGCTAGAGAAAACTAATGTAAAAAAAACTGTTAAAAAAATGCCAATTTCACAGTTTTCTGCCATAACATTAACGCTAAAAATATACTTTCCCGTCCGACAAAAGAATCCTTGATGTTCTTATCGTTTTACTGTGAAATGTAAACACAGTATGGAGGAAAAGCTGTGAAATTGGCATAAAAAATCATTTTTGTTCGCAGTTTTTTGCATTAGTCTTTTCTGAGTTACACTGACGAGATCTAACACGATTGAAATCTCGATCTATAGGTTACTATGAGGTGAATTCAGGCTCTTTTCCAGAATAAAATACTTGGCAATTGGGATTTATTTTCTGTTTACAGGATTTTTAGCTGTTAATGTACTGTATACTTTGTAGTTTATGAAAAGTCCGTTTAATGGTATTGACTACATCGCAGAGTTGCTGTGGAATCGAAATCCCTTATACCCGGAACGATTGGAGGAGAATTTGATAATACACGACATGGAATGGGCGCAGAAAATGTTGGAAAAAAAGTACGAACATTACAGCTCGATTATATACACATACATATATAAACTAACCATATGTCACTCTATGCAACCATACATACATAGGTCACTCTATGGCGGCATACATACATATCACCCTAGACAAATTTAAGCTGTTTTCGTTTATCACTATTTGCAGCTCCGGGCGTATCGTCTCTTGTTCTATTTGTCTCTCCCGATGCGTACAAGTCTACCTCGTCCCTTACAACCGCAAAACTTGGAGCGATACATATTAGACATAATATAGTATATTATTTTGTAGCATTTAGATTCTGTGTACATTTTTTTTATATATATAAAAAAGAGAGTGGAGATACAAAAAGTATGATACTGACATAACTTATAAATGATGAAAAAGTAACGTATGAATGTTGGACTCGTTATATAATATCCAATGTTTGTTTATTGGTTATAATTTACTTATTAAAATAATTGATTTTAGTCCTAGGCCTTACTTCCCACTTTCCTGGATTTTCACCCAAGAGATTGCTGTTATCAAAATCCAAGCGTTTGTGAGAGGCTACTGGGTGAGGCGTCGTGATGATGTACAGGAAATGAGAATCTTTTGGAAGGTTGTTGTTTAATAATTTTAAAATATACTAATATATAATTGCCAATTATTCACTCTAATAGGAATATAAACGTGACATGGAGTTTGAAGCATATGAAGAGGAGGAATTCATTACTGAAACTGAGTAGAAATGATATTAAGACTATATCGGTAACTTTTTGTAGGAAATATTCATATAGAAAATATATTTTAATAAAAAACATTATTGGCTGAAAGACCATGGTCGATAGCCTTTTGTACATGTATGTATATCTTGTATGTTTGTACGTTAAAACGAGGTAACTATAACCCGTGATTAAATTGTTAGATCGTGTACCTCTGTTTATATATGGCAACGTCGCATTATCTGTCAAAATTGTCAAAAGTGAGGTTAAAATCACAGATTGGAATTTAAATCGAGAGTTATTTGCTTTATACAACCGTGCCTTGGGACTTGGGAAATATTTTTCTTTCAAACTAAAAATGTATTTATAAACAACAAGATGAAGTAAAATAGAAGACAGGAAACAAAGCACAGCACCCTTCGATACTGTTAGTCGGAAAAAACAAATCAATCCCTCAAATTCCTAGACAAGGACAATGGGGAAAACAGATTTTGTAGAAAAAAAACTCAATGGGGAGGAAATAAAGGTAATGATAGTCGCAGTGCAAGAGGATAAAGACCAAGAAAAAAGAAAGATAATTTTCAACTAATTATTTTTATAAAATGTGAAAATGATTAAGTAATTAATCATTTTCACATTTTGGCAAAATAATTATCTTTCTTTTTTCTTGGTCTTTATCCTCTTGTACTTCGACTATCATTACCTTCATTTCCCCCCTATTGAGTTCCATAAATATATTATTTCTGGAAGAAATTATATTTACTTGGAAATGTATACATACACCATACATCTAATCAATCTCTCAACTGTTCGCCGGGAAATACACTCTAGATCATACACATTGAATAGTTACCATTCCTCGATTTAATAGATTTGAAGAATAAGGTTATAATACTTTAAAAAAAATTTAGTCCGGACCTGTTGTTTACACGCAACAATCATGGCCGCCAAAAAAAAACAATGCCCAACACAATAAACAATTGCCACTGGCATCACTCGGACAAAAAAACAACAACTGAATTACAAAATTGCTATGCATTTGCTCTAAATAGCCCCCAGAGTACTATATTGGGGTGTGCAAGAACGCAAAACCATTATAATATTACGGACGCACACTGAGAAAAAACAATGTACTTACAGCATACGGCCCACAGTCGGCTGCAATAGATATATCGCGTTGCCATCACGCCCTAATGTTCCCAACACTTGTAACACACGCACTGCACATTATAGTCACTTTAAACACGATTTAAATCCTCAATAACACCGGAGCTGTTCAAAATTACGACACTGACACACCGCGCGATCACACTAATGACGCGACCGTGATGCAGTTACCGACAAAATGGCCGTGCGCTATAGTTGCGTGGGCCGCCGGTAGATGGCGCTACGTGTACTACAGGGGAAATTATTTAATTAAATTTAAATTCAACCACGAATTAATATAATTTAAACGGGGTATGCGCTATGATAACAGTATTTTCGATGGGACTTACTTGAATTTGTTATGTAGTATACAAAAAATATATATTTATTATTTATTTGCGTGTTATATGTGAAGATGGCGCTACGTGTTATAATTGGGATAATTAATTAAAAAAACCTTTACACCACACTGTGGTAGAAAAGACCAGCGGATATATATATATATTTATATATATATATATATATATATATATATATATATATATATATATCATTAAAATTAAAACAGGAATTAATACAATTTAAATGGATTATATATTCTAATACCAATATTTTCGAGTGGTGTTAGTGTTAGTAGCATATTTTATGTTATACCATTTATTGTATATAAGATATGCTACTTGTTAGTAGCATTTTTTATGTTATAATATAAAAATAGGCTTTATTGTCCTACAGAAAGAAAAAACCAATTACAAGACAATAATAATATGCAAAATGTATAAATATATATTATACCATTTATTGTATACAACATATGCTACTAACACTAACACCACTCGAAAATATTAGTATTAGAATGTATAATCCGTTTAAATTATATTAATTCCTATTTTAATTTTAATTAATTTAATTATTTTATTAAAACAAAAACAAAAAAAACTTCTACCTTTATAGGGCTATCAGCTTTTCCGCTGGTCAAGGGAGAAGCTCAGAGAAGTATTTACCTTAACTTCCCAAATTCTTTTATATTTTATATTTATTTGCCTGATCTGTGTTGGCCACTAACTAACTAACTTCACACACATATTTCAATCTGCCAAATTTCTCGCGGCATCTAACCTACAAATACCAAACTGATTTCGTCAACAAAATCTGAACGCGCCATGAACAGCATCGGGGAGGCTTGCAATGACCTGAAGAAGAAGTATGATGCTTGTTTTAACACATGGTTCTCGGAGCATTTTCTGAGGGGCAGCACGAATGATTCCATGTGTGCCCCACTGTTTACCGTCTATCAGGAGTGTGTAAAAGTATGTATCTTTATATTAATACCCATAAACCTACTATAGGATATAATTAATAGTATTTTTTACTTTAAATTTTATATATCAAGGCCATTCCTCACCAGTAATTGGCCATCATACTAAGTATAAAGTATTTGATTTATTTTGTCAGCGATTCAGGAATATAATTCCTGACACCACTTGTTTTTAATGTTTTTGTTTAACTGTCAAAGTCGCCCCACAAAGAAAACAAATAATTTAGGATGTAGACATAATTTACATGTCTTATGCCCATATTCACCAACATCCCATAAATTTTACAGGTCCCATAAGCTATTTAATGTATAAATTGAAAATGTCATTATGACAGAAACGGTCAAAACAAATGTCAAACATTTTGAATAACGCTTGCGATTAGAGCTTTGATGACACCTTTTGTTTAATTATTCAGTGTTTCCAATAGAGTGAATCTAAAGTAACTACATTCCCTAGATAATACATTTATTGTTGCTATAACAACAAATACTTATGGGTTCAATAGCTATTTTTAGATTTATAGAATGTTGGTGATTACATGGGTGTAAACTATATTACACCAACTGGTGGATTTTCAGTTTACTAATTCTAGAAAACACTAATAAATTGAAAATCTATTATTGAACCAACTCAAATTATGAATTATCCATATGTTGTAAAGCCCTTTTGCTGTGGCATTAGGAAAACTTAAATGGACCTGTTGTATGGGCTTAGATTTGTTTTAGACATTTATATTAAGGATGGCTCATATGCTGACCAATGTCGACAAATTGCCTGTGTAACAGGCATGGATTGTAGATAATACATCTGTAGCAGCAAAAGGGTTAAACAAATATGCTAGAAATTAGTGGTATCAGGAATTGCATATGTGGGCAAGATTATATTAAAAAATAAATAGAAAATAAATGGTTCAGATTGCAAAATATTGAGTATATGCAGTTTTATAAAAAAAAATATATTTAAAATTTCGAAAGTTTTAATAATATTGTAGGTAAAGTGACATTTCTACAAATTATACATCAAAACTTTATTAAAATAAATTATTCAACATGCAAATTAATGCAAAGTTTTATAAAAAAATATTTAAAATTTGGAATTTTTTTTAAATAATGTTGTAGGTAAAGTCATATTTCTACAAATAATACAATAAAACTTTATTAAAATAATATGTTCAAAATTAAAATTAATGGGCTTACGCAAAGTTTTATAAAAAAAAATATTTAAAATTTTTGAAATTTTCGAAAATAACGTTGTAGGTAAAGTTAGATTTTTACAAATAATACAACAAAACTTTATTAAAATAAAATGCTTAAAATGCAAATTAATGCGCGTATGCAAAATTTCATTAAATTATAATTTTCAAAATTTTTGGAAATGACGTTGTAGGTAAAGTAACATTTCTACAAATTATAAATCAAAATTGTATTAAAAAAACTGTTCAAAATGCAAATTAGTTGCCTTATGTAAAGTTTTATAACAAAATATTTCAAATTTTGAAATTTTTGAAAATAACGGTGTAGGTAAAGTGATATTTCTACAAATAATACAATAAAACTTTATTAAAATAAAATGTTTATTATGCAAATTAATACACGTATGCAAAGTTTCATTAAATTATAATTTTCAAAATTTTTGAAAATAACGTTGTAGATAAAGTTACATTTCTACAAATAATACAGCAAAACTTTATTAAAACAAATTATTCAGAATGTAAATTAATGGGCTTATGCAAAGTTTTATCAAAAAAAATTATTCAAAATTTTGAAATTTTTGAAAATAGTGTTGTAGGTAAAGTGACATTTCTACAAATTATATATCAAAACTTTATTAAAATAAATTGTTCAACATGCAAATTAATGGACTTGTGCAGTTTTATAAAAAAATATTTAAAATTTGGAAATTTTTGAAAATATGTTGTAGGTAAAGTAACATTTCCATAAATAATACAACAAAACCTTATTAAAATAAAATGTTTATTATGCAAATTAATGCGCGTATGCAAAGTTTCATTAAATTATAATTTTCGAAATTTTTGAAAATAATGTTGTAGATAAAGTTATATTTCTACAAATAATACAGCAAAACTTTATTAGAATAAATCATTCAGTGTATAAATTAATGGGCTTATGCAAAGTTTTATATAAAAAGAAATATTAAAAATTTTGAAATTTTTGAAAATAGCGTTGAAGGTAAAGTGACACTTCTACAAATTTTATATCAAAACTTTATTAAAATAAATTGTTTAACATGCAAATTAATGGACTTATGCAAAGTTTTATAAAAAAATATTTAAAATTTGGAAATTTTTGAAAATATGTTGTAGGTAAAGTAACATTTCTATAAATAATACAACAAAACTTTATTAAAATAAAATGTTTATTATGCAAATTAATGCGCGTATCCAGTTTCATTAAATTATAATTTTCGAAATTTTTGAAAATAACGTTGTAGATAAAGTTATATTTCTACAAATAATACAGCAAAACTTTATTAGAATAAATCATTCAGTGTATATATTAATGGGCTTATGCAAAGTTTTATAAAAAAAAATATTAAAAATTTTGAAATTTTTGAAAATAGCGTTGAAGGTAAAGTGACACTTCTACAAATTATATATCAAAACTTTATGATAATAAATTGTTTAACATGCAAATTAATGGACTTGTGCAAAGTTTTATAAAACAAATATTTATAATTTGGAAATTTTTGAAAATAATGTTGTAGGAAAAGTAACATTTCTATAAATAATTCAACAAAATTTTATTATTTTATATGTTTAGAATACAAATTAATGTGTGTATGCTAAGTTTTATTAAATTATAATATTCTTCCTTTACCATCATGAATATTGTCTTGTAATTGGTTTTCTGTTTGGCTATAAAATATTTATTTATTTATTTATATGATATATATATATATATATATTATCAATTGCCTTTTACCTTTCGGTGTAGGCTAAAATAAATAATAATAATAAGGTGCATCAATCATAATGCAGCAAGATTATCGACAGTTTAATAAGTGACCAATTTTTTGATTAAGCAGTGTTTATTTATGGCTTCCTATTAGAATTTTAGATTAAGTTATGTACACTAATGAACCCTATTTTAGAAAGCTATGAAAGACAACCAAATTGATTTGAAGGAGGTTGAAAAGGATCTGCTAGGGACTGACCAGGAACGTAAAGTACCACCTCAGAAGAGCTGATAGATTTAGTTTATAAAATTAATCACAAACAAGCACCTGATACGTGTTCAAAAAGCACCAATGCAATTTGGGAGGGTAGATAATTTTAGGTTTGTTTATAGACAATATTTGAAAAATATACTTTTAAATGGCTGATTTTTATAACTAAATTAATTAGTTTTAAACCAAATCCATATCTACGACCTAATTTCAATAATTGCCTAGAGATGATTATCAGTTAAATATAAATCTCAGTTTAGTTGTTTTCAAGGTTATTGAAAAATGCAGATTTTTAAAGTAGCTTGAAATTTTGTCTAGAAACAAAACTAAATATATTATAAAAATAAATGAAAACTATATGTATATTATACTTAATTTTTTTTTTCAATATATTTTATTTGAAAAAAATACACTAAAACCTATAAACATAAACAATTCTTAAAACTAATCTAACTTATTTCCCTGATGCGAATTTTGAAAGACCTTCCAGCAGTCCAATGTAAGCAGAATGCTCATAAACTGTGCTGTATTCAGACAGCTTCTCGACAAACTCATTCGACACACCCTTTTCCTCCAAATAGTTCATCAATAGGTCATACAAGTACGAATCGACAACCTCACCAGATACAGCATACACATTCTCATTCCAATCACCATTGAAAATGCTAATTTCATCAATTCCAAACACATCGTTATAACCTTCCTCTTGCTCATTAGGGCCCATAAAGGAGCAGACTAGACTGATGGTGGTATTATCACGAATCAACTCAATTTTAAATGTGGGTTTGGATTTTAATTCCCCAATATCGGCTTTATCCATTGAAGGGTTTACCTCGGCCTCATGGTCAGTGTCCACTGTATGATTTACATTGAAACGAATGTTGATGCTATAGTAAAAACAAAAGTTTTAAAAAACTTTTTTTTTAATGAAATCTATTTTAATAATAGTTTCATGCTTATATTCATAAACATCAATTAAAAAATAGGAATAGGAATGGTGAAGATTATTAATTCTAAGAAAATTGTATGTTAGTCCACTGCTAAAATCTAAATACAATATCATAATTTATGCCATAAGAATATACATGTATGTAATCTCATCCTCCATGCCCAATTATTTTATAGTTATAGAAAGAAATGTCCTCATATAAATGAAGACTGCTGATAAATGTATGCATGAATCTGTATTCAAATATTGGCTATCAGTATACTGTCACTTGATACACCTGCTAGAAGTACCCCCATGCTGTACAGGCGGTGCATAGCTGAGCTCAGATTGACTTATATCAACTTAAGAACATCGCCTGTGGGTGCTATATGGACATGAGTAGCATCTAGCTGGTGTTAGAGCTACAACTTGCTGTGTATACCATGTATAGTGGTGCTCAGACAGACATATATCAACTAAAAACATGGCCTTTAGGTCCAATATGAACATGGCTTACACCTAACTGGTGTCAGAGCTATCCCCATGCAGTATAGATGGTGCATAGCTGTGCTCAGATCAACATATATCAACTCAAGAACATCGCCTACAGATCCTATATGGACATAGGCCTACCTTGAGGCATTGGGCATACAAGCTATACAATATATGAATGCAATTAAGGGCCCTGTCCATTTGGGTACTACTAGTGACTAGTAGTGACACATGCTGACACTCACACTAATAGTATAGCAGGACATCAGCATTTGCCACTAGTAGTCACCAAATGGACAGGGCCATGGTGTCTTACAAACATTGTAATATTACATGATATTACAAATATCATCTTAATATTGTAAGATCTGATTTATGTTGTACTATCTTACTAATAAGATTCACCTTAACTAAGATTTGTTGCAGAAACTGTGCATTAGTATACATTTTATATAACTATAATAATACATACACTTCCTTATCAGATTTCTTTGAGAGTGAAACCTCAGCTCCATTAAGCTTAGCTTGGAATCCATCAATCTCAGTTGGAATCGTTTTAGCCTTTTGTGCCTTCCTCTCAGCTAAAATCTCCTCGGTTAAGAACTCAACTAGTTCACGCTCCCCTAAAACAATTACAATACAAATTATTATGATGCAACATTATGCATAAATAACTACCTTTGCTATGAATGCCCTTTTTGCCACAACCACAGCTACAAAGTTCGCTGGGCTTGTGAAGTTGTGCAAAACTTTCGTTACTGTTGCGGTTACTGCACATGTGCCATAAATTCCGGGCGAGCTGCCGCTGCTGGGTGGCGGTGTGGCTGGTGGCCGCCGCCTTCACCGGCTGCAAGAGCCCGCGGAGGCCACTCAAACGTGAAGCCACTTTCAGTATACTGTTCATATTTAAAACCCGTGGGGGGACAAGAAAGAATGGTGCAAAAAAAACCGGCACTAAACGTGTGACTGATGCCGATTGATTGGGGGGAAGTTGTATCCGGAAGTGACAGCAACTGTACAAAAATTAACACCCTAGATTAATTAATTGTAATACTAAAGGAAATACTTATGCAATTGAAGTACAGTGCAGGATTTATTATTTATACTCCTCTGACTGTTAAGAATTGATGGTTGTATTTAATTTTATTTGATTATTCTTGTGAGGTTGTGAATTTTTGTTGGTGTGTATCGGGCTTTATAAAGATGGCGACTATTACCAACAGAAGTCCATATTTCTGCTTTCCGTCAGTACGTCAACTTATATGCGCCATCCAATTAGAGGCCGGATTTTGATCAGCTCCAGCAATTTGTTGCCTCTGAATACATTTCTCCAGTTACTTTAATACAGAAAAAGCTACCAGAAGGTATTTATCCAATATTGAATATATACGCACTATGTATGTAAACAATATGTAACTATGTATTGAACGAGTAATGTGTACAGATTAATAATCATATAAATAAATACTATAAATCAATATAATATATAATATACTATCCCCCGTATTCACCAACGTTCTATAAATCTATCAAGAGCTTTTGAACCCATAACTATTCGTTGTTATAGCAACAATAAATACATTATCTAGTAGATGTAGTTATTTTAGATTCTCTCTATTGGAAACACTGAATAATTAAACAAAAGGTGTCATCAAAGCTCCAATTGCAAGCTCTATTCAAGGTGACATTTGTTTTGGCATATTCTGTCACAATGACCTTATCAATTTATCTATTCAATAGCTTATGGGACCTATAAAGTTTATAGGATGTTGGTGAATACGGGCATAAGTGTATTAAATATTTTGAATTAATAGAGACTTCGCTATTATGTATGTTGACATTTATTTTGACCATTTCTGCTATAATGACATTTTCAATTTATACATTCAATAGCTTATGGGACCTATATAGTTTATGGGGTGTTGGTGAATACGGGTATAAATCCTGCAAAAATTAAATTTGTGTAATTATTTCATAAACAGTATTTGCGATACAAATGTCAATGGTTTTCGTTAAACTAGATGGTAAACAGCTAATCTTTGTTATTGTTTGATCAGCTGATAAGTTTAAAATTCCACGATTTTGAAGTAGACAAACCTTGCACATATTATCACATATATGATGAGTAAATACATTTTATGCATAGAGATTACCCACTAGATTTCAGTTCATTGTCTGCCACCAGATAGAGTACGAATTAGTTTGAATCGCGAATATACTGTTACTCTGTGGTATATACTCTAATACATATAATCATTGATTAGTCATCTCATAATTAATAAATGATATAATATAATGTCTATGGTATTTACTAGTATACTACCCACAATACTTATTAGTTAACAAGGTTGTATACCATGAAACCTTATTTGGCATTTTCAATAAAAACAACATAACCTTCCAAACGGGTAACCTAAAAGGCACTGCAAATTACAAAAATGCCGTACAAATACATCGGAAAAACAACTGATTTCTGCGGTAAGCCTTTGTGGGAGATTTTGGGGAATCTAAAGAATTTTGGTGTGGGCCGTGTGTTGACGCGCAGCCGTTTCGACCGATACCCCGAACCAACTTACATTAAAGTGCTAAAAGTGGAAGCTTTGCCCAATCCAAAGAATCCTGGACATGATGTAAGTTATATAAATTAATTTCTTGAACTATGTAATATAGTTCAAGAAAGACAATATTTTCTTAAACTATATTACAGTTTTGCTTCTTTTAGAACATTCGTAAAGTTAAGGTAACTGTAGAAAAAGTATTTCGAGGCAAAAAAATGCCCGAGCTGATTACACTAGAGTCAAGTACATATAAACCTGACTACAGGTTGCTTCCGAAAGAAGAAGAGGCTGCATATTGCCGTGAAATAGTTGAAACTAAACAAATAGTACTACCAAAAAATATGAAATTCCCACCATTGATGAGTGAGTTAATTAAACGTGAGATTGTTGCAAGTGGTGAGACAGTCAAGGGTGAGCCCACACTAGAAGTTGTTTATAATAAGGATCGTTGTTGGAATATGAAGTACAGGTTGGCCAAAGATGGGGAGAAGGTTGATAAGGAAGTTGTGTTTGGTGTAGGTACACCTGCTTCACCTGGACTGTATAAAGGATTGCAAGTGTAAATTTAATTACTATTGTAGTTTTAAGTGTAAATAATTTCATAATAAATGTATTCATAACAAATTTTTTATTCGGAGAGAGAGGATGCCATCTAGTCTAAATATAGATATCTACTAATAATCGTGATTCAAATGTTAATGGTTTTTGTTGAACCAATTGCAACAATTACAGCTTTGCTGTATAAGGCACCCTACACAGTCAATAATACTGTCAATACTAGTACTGTCAATATTTGCTTCAATCCTCCTTTTATATTTATCAAGTAATCAATTATCCCGATAAAGATCAGTATTCTCTTCATTACATCATTACTATACCTTACATGATGAGTAGTACTAGAAACATTTTAGAATAATGCAGATTTTAAACATATTATCGTACAGTACTACTGTCATTATTCTAAAATATTGACAGTAATATTGATCGTGTAGGGTGCCTTTATAAGGCACCCTACACGATCAATATTACTGTCAATATTTTAGAATAATGACAGTATTACTGTATGATAATATGTTTAAAATGTTCATTATTCTAAAATGTTGCCAGTAATACTCATCATGTAAGGTATAGTAATGATGTAATGAAGAGAATACTGATCTTTATCCAGATAATTGATTACTTGATAAATATAAAAGGAGGATTGAAGCAAATATTGACAGTACTAGGATTGACAGTATTATTTATCTAGGATTACTGACCGTGTAAGGTGCCTTTATAAAAGGCACCTTACACAATCAATATTACTGTCAATATTTTAGAATAATGACAGTATTACTGTACGATGATATCTTTAAAATTATCAGCCTTATTTTGTTACACAGTTGATGTTATTGTCACATATATGATAAAATGCATTTTATATGTTGAGATTACCCACTCGATTTTAATTCATTTTCTGCCCCCAGATAGGGTATCGATTAATTTGAATTGCCCATAAATTTGTTAACAAATATGTGATTGGATATCATTTCCATGTGATGGTTGTGGGAAATTAAATTTATTGAAATAACTGATATAATACTTGTAAGAAGAGTGGAAATCATGCCTGCTCTCTTTGGTTGCTTATAGAAAATCTATGCTGAGCATTGAGAGTACAAAGGATTATATTTTCTTGGGTTCAAACCAAAGGATTATATTTTCTTCTTGAACCAAAGAAAATATAACTGCTGTAGGCGAATTTTCTCGAACCACCTTTTACAGTTTTTCAGAGGTTTATTTACTTATATTTTTTTTGAGTAAATTTTTTTTTGCTGTGTAAGTTAAAATAAATTAAGCTTCTTCTTTTAACAACGAAAAAGCCTTAGAGGCTAATAGAAATAGAATTATTTATAAAAAGTTTTTAAAGCAAATTGTTGATTGTAGCGCACTCTAGTGGTGAATAGCGAAACTACACTAAATTTACACGATACTTAATCATATCACATTCAATATTATGACTTTATATAAACATATACACCATTATAATAGATTTTATTTAATATTTTAATGTAAATAACATAATCGCTTTCTGCGCTATATTATTTATAATCTTTATTTGTTGCAGCTCGATGTAGAAGCGCACGCGCGATTTGGTTCTTCGCCCGGCTAGACAAGTGAGCAACAATGGTGGAACCGCACGCGTTCTGTTTGCTCGTGGTTTGTTCATACAATTATAAATGCAGTGCGTTGATGTGGTGTGCACAAGGGGGCCCAAGCAGTTCCCGGAAGGCCACTAACGGATGGCGTGCGATGTTATTTGAAATCTGAGGCGGTAAGTGTTTTTAATTACAATATTAATTTTGTTCTGACGGATTATGCATTTGACGGGGCCATCTTGAATTGCAACCTATATGCAATGAATTGAATCGTGTTAACATGTATGTTTGTTATTTGTTTCACTCTCGGGATATTTGCGTTGATTGAAATATTAAATATTTCAATCAACAGCATTCCGTATCCGAGTGAGTTACTAGTAACATTTATTTGTGTCATCATTTATCGAAATGCTTCCATGTACAACAAATAATGTCATTTTCACAATGATCATGGCTGCAGGGTCCCATAGAAAAACGTGTGGGGGGAGGGGGCACCGGTATACCGGACAATTTTCGGATGTGCCTGTAGATAATGACGCCTGCGGTAGTTTTGCGCAGTTTTAAGTGCTGCGGTGGTCGAAATTTCCATCGCCGGTTTTATATTCCTAGTTTTATCAGCCGCTGACAGTGATTTGTTTGTTTTATGCAAAACAATGCAACATATAATATTTAGCATTATGGCTGCCATGGAGAAATAATAATGGCTGCTGTTAATGAAACAACATCCAGTTTTACAGTGGCGTTCCCACATTTATTTTTTTCAACCATAAACATATAACTTGGGTTGCATACCCTTACAGCTGCCGTTACACCTTTAGATCTAAAGTAATGTGACTAGATTTCGAAGTTCGAAATTCGGGATATATATGTATATATGTATATATGTATATATGTATATATGTATATATGTATATATGTATATATGTATATATGTATATATGTATATATGTATATATGTATATATGTATATATGTATATATATATATATATGTATATACGGCAGCTGTAAGGGTATGCAACCCAAGTTATATGTTTATGATTGAAAAAAATAAATGTGGGAACGCCACTGTAAAACTGAATGTTGTTTCATTAACAGCAGCCATTATTATTTCTCCATGGCAGCCATAATACTAAATCTTATATGTTGCATTGTTTTGCATAAAACAAACGAAACAAAATAATAAATTTGTAACCCTTCCAAATATTTTGATAAAGTAGCCTTATATTTCTCTGAAGCATGAATATTTCATTCCTGCAATTTACATCAGTCTTATCACTAATCCTGTGCTGTTCTTTATATTTTGTGTGTCATCTTTCCTTAGGCGGATTATTTTTTGGTGCATGGCCAATATTTGCATACGTCGCTTCTGTCAAGATTCCCTTCGCGATTGTCCACTCTTTTTCCCTCTCCCTTACGTTTGACAGCTTAATGCGACGTTGCCATATATACATATAGGTACACGATACATACAATGTGTTGTTTTGTAAAGGTTTTTGCTAGATTATTTGAATTATTAAACAAAATCAAACCAGGCGAGTGATAGTGACCTCATACCATAACTAACCGGACTAGTTTAAAATCCCAAATCAACAACATTTATAGATATAATTTCTCCGCGATACATTAAAACGATTATTTAATGATTATGCTGATATTATGCAAGTGTGTAACGATGCCAGTGCACACTCACTCGTACACATACACTCGGCCACTCTCATTTGTATCTGATCCGCGTTGTAAATCGTTACGAATATAAATGCGCGAGCAAAGAGACAGCGAAAAGGAGGATCGAAATTCCTCCGGCGATTTCCTGCCGCTTACACCACTGACACATATCGCCTGCCGGAAGACAATGGGTGCATGCGGCGCGCACTCTGCGATTTGCATCACATTGTCGCCCGCAGGAGGTTGTTTCTTTGAGGTGATCGCACACACGCAACGTGATCTAGTTCACTACGGATTTGCATCGCCGATCGAGGGCCTCCGTTATCGACAATTAATACTTAGAAAATAATAACCATAGTTTGATGACCAAGAAGAGTCAAGAAGAAATGTACGAATATTATTTATGATTTTATTTATATATTATCTATTTGCCTTTTACCATTCGGTGTAGGCTAATTTATACATATACATATACAAAAAAATGTCTCAAATATTTTCATAATGGCCGACGACGATGCGAAAACAAAAAGTCGGTAATGAAGCGTGCGTTTCAATTTTTGTTTCAAACACATTTATTATACAAAATGGCTGTCGATGCGTGTATTTACACTTGTAACAAGTTGTAAATTTTCGTGAATTACTATTCTCAAATTTTCAGAGGGTTTCTCTTAAGGTAAAATCGAGTGATTTCGCTGGCAAAGAATAAACTCAAATGAGTATAATCAATGAAAGAGTCATCAAGCTGATAGCTATAGAAATATAGGTTTTTTTTTCGCAATAAACGATCTTTTTCTAGCTTCTGTTAAATATATTAATATACCATTAACTCTAAAGCAGTTATCTTCAATATCACCAGCAATTCGTTTAGAAAAACTCAACTGTTAAGAATGTTCGTGATTCGCAATCTTTCGTCACTCGTTGGTGTGTACGGTGTAAAACAGTAAATCAGGTTACCATCTAAAATTGCCGCTCTTTAAAAACACATTAATCGTTTAAAAAAAAAACGGCGAAAAACAGTTGCTTGGTGCAACGCACTCCGCGAATAAACAGCGGGCATTAACGAATTATCCAACAGGCGGCGTTCCCCGCTAATTGCGGCCAGCATCAAGATACCATTGTAAAGAGAAAAGGTGTGATAATAATCGTGTTACTCAACACGTCGTACTTCCCGAAACGATTACGATGCAACCGAATTTAATAATAATTAATTAAATTATTGTCCGAATTCGTAAAAAATTGTTTAAAACAAAAATTCATTCAGTGCAAAATTAATGTTTCAATTTTGATAATTCAAAACGGGCCGTTTAATTTTCTTACGCCCGTTTTTATCTTGATAAAATACTAAAAAAAAGACCTTTATTTGGCATTTTCCTCACAAAAAAAAATACTCTTCAACATCAACAACCACAACAAAAATACATAAAAATAAAAATACAAATAGAAATACTTTTATACACTCCGTAAAAATTACATAAATAAAAGAAAAATACTAATCGCCGGTTATTTTTAACAGTTTCTTGTATTATGATATTAACTACCCAACTTAGTGGACTAGTGATTTGGTCCATTTCGTACTGAGCGATAGTTCAAACCCTGTTTGGGATAAAATTTCATGAATCAACTTTTTTGTACTCATGTCCTAAGACAAATCTATTCCCGCATTTATTTGAGTGCGGGAAATAGTACTTCCCGCACTAGTGCGGGAAGTAGCCAGTGTTGCCAACTTAAAATTCGATACCAATGTAAATGTGTATTTATAAATATGAGAATGCATGAAAGGACAGCGTACATCTCTTACATTTCAAATCGCATTAAAAATTAACGAAATTGTACTGAATAAATACAATTTTGAAGAAAATATAGACTTTAAATTATATCTAATTGGTAGTGTGACATAACAACTTTAAATAATTTTAAATAAATATTAAATAAATTTAAATAAAAATTAAGTATTTATTTAAATACATTACAAAGTTTATAGTATTATAAACATGCGCCATTTTATACTCAATATGTATACCACTTTACTATTTCAAAGCAATTGCGATTTTTTAACCAAATAAATACGTACTAGTTTTCACAGCCAACTCTAAATGACTCTATATATGTACTGCAATTATATATGAAATAGTATTTTTGTTTTTAACGCTTCGTTACCATGTAGCTGGCGGCGGTTGCACTGCTCGTCCTAGAATGGCAGCGGATGAGTGCTCGACGACTCTTGATCTATCTAAATTGATTGATAAATCATTCCGTTGCTCATGCCATCATTTTACAGTTACCCGCATACATGAATGTGTTTAGTTTTCACTGCCACCATCCTTCAAACTGGGTAATTAGGAAAATGGAATTTTATATCACAAAAACACACGACTTTCCGAACACATTCATATAGTATCAAACTGTAAATATTACTTACAATGCATAACTTTTAAATTTTTAGAAATGTATTCCAACGAATTTGTAAATATTAGTAAATTGTTGGTTGTTGAAAACAAAATGATGCCTTAACCAATAAATAGTAGTTAAGATATTCATTTGTTTTCCACAGCCAACTACAATTGACTAGTAAAGTATTATTTATCGGTTTGGTGAAAAACAGGTCTAAAACAATCACATTTGCTCTAATATAGTAAAATATGCTATTTTATGAAATGGCAAATGTGATTGCTTTTCACCAAACCGATAAATAATACTTTAATAAAACTAACACAAATGTAAAACACAGTGTTTTACATTTGTGTTATTTAAAATGGTCGCCTGATGGATAAAAACAAAATTCAATTGAATGTCGCAATTCCAAGGCATTCCTCGAATATATCCTTATAATAAACAAACGTAGACAATGTTTTGAAGCCACCGACTTGTGTTTTCATGTTTTTCTGCTGTCAGTTCAAAAGTGGGGGTCGCAAATTGGAATTTCCATCGTAACGTTTTATTTTAAATTATCTTTTATTGTGTGTGTGGATATGAATTTGTCTGTGAACAAGATTCCGGGAAAACGGCTGAATGAATCGCGACCATATTTGCAAATCGGATGGGTAGTCGAGTTATGGCGATACCGTGCAAATTTGAGCAAATTCGGTCCACAAACTGAGAAATTATCTTGATAAAAGTGTGTACCAGAAAATGTCACTTTCGCGTCAATGGCTTTGCATTGCCAACTTAAATATGCGCTCTATAAATACCAACAATTGATGTAACTTGAGTTGTCTACTAGTTTAATTTTATATATAGTTTAAAATATTACATACAAACGAATGAAAATGATACAAAAAGACAAATATTGTCGAATATCATTAAATATAGTCTAATATAGTTAAAAATAGTTAAATATATTTAAAGTCCCGGGACTATTAGCATCGTCCCGGAACTTTTGGGAAGGCCTGTATATATGCAAAGATCTAATTTTATTTTAATTACAAGCTAATTCTTTGGGAAGGTAAATATCTGGTGTGGGAACAACAATTACATTGACACTTGACATATTTTACACTTTTGACAACATTGGACTTTATGTAACTATATTTAACTATATTTAAATATATTTAGCTATTTTTAACTTATATATAGCTAAATATATTTAAATATAGTCAAATATAGTTACATAAAGTCCAATGTTGTCAAAAATTTCAAATATCAAAAGTGTAAAAAATGTCAAATGTCAATGTAATTGTTGTTCCCACACCAGATATTTATTCTTGGTGACAGGAGTATGTTTTGTGGTGGTAGGTGTGTAAAAGTGCTGATTGTTTCATGTATGATATGAATGTATACTGCAAATTAATTTAATTATTATACTACAATATTAAAAAAAAAACAATATAAGTCTATACGTTTTAAAAGTGCTTTTAAATATGAAATATAAAAATTAACATATCGAATTATTTATGATAATAATACGCCATAGTTATATAGCATTCGGAAAATAAAAACCAATTTTGATATTAAATGTTTCAACTCTCCATTAAAACGTCATGCATTACAGCCCCCTATGATCGCATTTAATTTCCTCAAATTTATGAATATAATTGGCAGGCCTGTTCGATGAAACAATAGATGGTAGTTTGTAACCGTTGCGAGGCACTCTTAATTTTACGCTAGCAGTAACACGTTCAAATTTAACGCATATTAGCATATTTCAAATGGTTTCCCGTTTTTTTTTTTTTCATGCTGTTGATGAATTATGATGTTCGACGACCGAAAACTATGTAATTGTAATTACAAAATTCGATTGCGCTTGCGCTTGGACATAAAACAATTTTATATAACAATAGATTTTGATAATAAACAATTTTTACATAAAATACAATAAACATAATAGATAGTAGGTTAAGGATAATAGTTTTTTTAGCAGTAGTACTAGGTACTGCATTTGTTACAATTCTTGAGCCAACCTTCGGATCCTTGTATATATACCGAGCTTCCCAAAAGTCCCGGTACTATTAAGGCCCAATTCACACATAAGCGGCGTCGGGCGCAGGCGAGGCGCAGGCGCGACTTCGCACAGGCGATTATGCTGTCCATATGCATTGAAGGGGTGGATATTGAACCTTATGTTTACATAGAGGCGGTATGGAAGAGTTTCGCCTCTTTGCCTACCGTGTCTTAGGCCCAATTCATATATAAGCGGCGTCGGACGCAGGCGCGGTGTAGGCGAGGCTCAGGCGCGACGGCGCACAGGCGATTGTGATGTCCATATACAGTGAAGGGGTGAACATTGCACCTTATGTTTACATAAGGGCGGCGTGGAAGAGTTATGCCTTTCGCCTACCGTGTCTTAGGCGAAGAGGCGAAGACGCGGTGCTGACGCTACGAGAGGCACGACGCTTCAAACCCGCTCTATATAAACATGTGGTGCAATGCCCACTTAGGTGACGAGGCGCGGGCATTTGCCTCGTGTCTCTCGCAGCGCCTGCACCGCGTCTTCGCCTCTTCGCCTAAGACACGGTAGGCGAAGGGGCGAAACTTCCACGTCGCCTATATGTAAACATAAGGTGCAATGTCCACCCATTCACTGCATATGGACATCACAATCGAGCGACGTCGC
The DNA here is from genome assembly GCA_963942505.1 of Lordithon lunulatus. Taxonomy (NCBI): domain Eukaryota; kingdom Metazoa; phylum Arthropoda; class Insecta; order Coleoptera; family Staphylinidae; genus Lordithon; species Lordithon lunulatus. Next base: position 73,039,610 of record OZ012666.1, read on the forward strand.
GCCTGCGCCCCATCTACACCGCGCCTACGCCCGACGCCGCTTATGTGTGAATTGGGCCTAACATCGTCCCGGAACTTTTGGGAAGGCCTGTATATATGCAAAGATCTAATTTTATTTGAATTACAAGCTAATTCTTTGGGAAGGCCTGTATATATACAAAGATCTAATTCTATTCTTTTTACAAGCTAATTCTTTCTTTTTCCGTCAGTTTTGGGCCATTATTAGCGTTAATAAAAGCATATTTTAGAAAACAAGTTAGTTTTAACAAAATATTAAAGAGAAGATAAGTAAATTTAACACAACACTACAACAACAATTGCAATCATATAATAAATAACAGGTGTCACTGTCAAAAAAAAAATTATATATATATATATATATACGTATTACAGACGTATTTAATAATATATTTAGCGGCTTATTTCTAATGCTGTAATGAATTTACACTAAATACACTTGAATTTCATTTTTTCCATTCTTAACATTTGTGAAATTGTTAGTAACTGTCACTGCCAGGTGCACATTAAATAAAATGTAGACATACTAGCAACATTCCCCAGTTTAGATTATATGGTATAATATAAAGCCAGTGAATATTATATATGAATTTTATTATATAATATTATCGCAATTGCTATGAAATTGCAATGGCCGCTCTTGTTACTATAGTTACACTATAATTATATTATGCATGGCTATCTTGTCACATATGGTCGCAATGGATTTACTAGTTATACTTCCGTATTTACCAAAATTCCGTAAATAATAATAATAATAATAATTATTATTATTATTATTATTTGTTTCCATATCGAACTATAAAGTTAAAGTTGTTTTTAAACAAATTACATGGCGTTCGCGCAATTAACCATATTATTTATCGTGGTACGGGGTCGCGAGAGTGTGCGCACGTAAAGAGAGGCCTCCTTTCTTCGTGGTGTTGATTAATTACGTGGGAATTGGATGTTCAAAGCTTGCTCTCGGTGCCGCCGACGGCGGCGCAGAGGAGGCGGCCAGCCGAAACGGCGCAACCTCTGCACAAAGTGACACCGCTTCCTCCGTGTCCGTAGTTGTGCACCACGGGGATAATTTTTCCACCCAAGGACATTTGCTCCAGCTCAACGCGTACGCGAGAACGACCGGGACGAAGTCCTACCATATGTCGAAATAATTTAGAGTCCTACAAAAACAAATTAGTAAATATAATTATCATTTGCACTACGAAAAATTCTCTAATTGTTTCAGTGAGGAATTTCTTGCACTTAACACTTAATGCGGCGGATAGTATTACCAGGGTATTACCAGTATTACCTTTAACGCTGGAATTAACTTTGAGCATCCGTCCACTATAAACTTACTGTCGCAATCTCTAACATTTAAGTCTTCATCGCCTCTCTGTTGAGTGCCTCCCAAAATGACACAATTCATACTGAAAATAATTATTTGCAATATAAATATATATATATATATATATAATTGAAAAGTGTCCATTGTGTAGTGTACGTTAGAAAAAAAACCTACTTTGGTATTATATAGTGAGTATCGTCAAACATAACGTGATAATGCCAAGGCGCCTTTACCTAAAAAAACGATTTACAAATAAAGTACATAAGAAAATACATAAAAGACACGTAACATTGAAGATATCTTATACTCCCAAACACACTGTTTTCCTTATTATACTCACTCTCGCAACTTGGCCTCTAATCGGAATCACCTCCGTATCATTTATTAGACTTCTTGCATTTAACCCCGCACAATTAACGATAGCATCGAATTCAGCCAACTCTGCTAAGTGTTCTATTTTTCTCTTAACAATTTCACCGCCACCTTCAATGAACTTTTGTTCCAAAAAGGGCAAAAATTTTGTTGGTTCACAAATAAACGCCATGTAGGAAAATCCCAAACTAAAATGTAATATAAAAAAAATATTTTGTAGTTTCCATCATTGTTTGTATTCATGTCAGTATTACCATTGCCAACTGCATCAATGACAGCTCATACAGCCTGCTATGAGCGCGAAGTTGTTATTGATGCAGTTGGCAATGGTATTACTAATCATAAAATACAGCCGAGCTGGCTATGAATGGAGTTTTAATTTTAAATTTTGAATCCTGTGCTTTGATTGACTAACTGATAAACGGAAAGCAGGAATATGAGTTGCATTATAAAATGCTGCTATTAAACATATATTCTTATATTCCTGCTTTCCGTTTATCAGTTAGTCAATCAAAGCACAGGATTCAAAATTTAAAATTAAGACTCCATTCATAGCCAACACTTACTTATATTTCGTGTTGTGCTCGTTACTAAGGTTTTCCAGACACTTCTGATTCAACATCTCTAATCCTATCGCAATCTTTCCCCATGTAGGCGCTTTTTCCGGATTTCCCGTTAGTGACAGAACGGGTTGTAGTGAAATGCCTGCTTTATCTCCAAAACCATTTCGCCATAACTGCTTGAAATACTCCTGCGTGGTACCAGCCCATTCTCTAAAGAAAATCGAGTTATTATACTAATACTTGGACAATTAATGTGATGGTGAGAAAGCAGAGTAGAAGAGATATCGTAATTGGCGAGGATATTATTGTTTTTAGGGGAATTTGTAGAAGGGAGATGCCTAATAATAGTAATTTACATTAGTATTCGCTCTTAATACAGTAAACTCATTCGTTCATTCGGGAAACTTGCTTTCCTCCACTAATAATGTGTCTTATTGTTTTGTACGAATAAATTCTTAATATTTATAAGTGTGATCTTATCGCTTATTATTATTTTTAATAGCTCACGGGCGCCGAATATCTTAGGACGGCTCTGATATACGAGGTTGCAACATAATACATTAATTCTTCTTAATTCCACTCTTCAATACATTATTTTAACGAGTTCATATCACTATGTATTTACAATATATCCTCGGCGGGCGTATCTTGTAGCAGATAAGGCGTCCAAAGTCCAGCAGACACATCACCAGTTGTCTCCGGGCTGAATTTATCCGCGAAAATAGTAACCCTACCGCGTGTCGCGAGTTTTTCCTGAATTTCCACCGCTGCCGATAGACCCACGACCCCAGCCCCCACAACAGCAATCCGTACCATCTTAACACATCGACAACCGTTATTTATATAATTTATTTTTAAATAAGATAGAGATTATCTTTTCCCACGCCAATTAAAACGTTTGTGTGGTGATTTAACGCGCATACGCGATGACACGTGCGGATGATTATTATCTCGCGCCGAGAAACGAATTTAATTTACTGCAATCATCATTAACACGATTATTATTATTTAGACACTAATAATTTCTGTTTAAATCTTCTATGGCTCGCTTCGCTCGCGCTTTGTTATTTCATTATTTTAATGTGGGTTGAAACAATGTTAAAGCATACTTTGATTATTAAATATGAAAAATGACATAAACTGTTAAATTTGATTTTTTGAAAAATGACAACCTATATATATATATATATATATATATATATATATATATATATATATATATATAGTTGAAAAATAGAAAACAGCAACAACAATACAAAATATTGAAAATATTTATAGACAAGAAAACCAACACCAGAGAACTACATCAACAGACACAGAAACAACATCAACCTGTATCTGTTGATGTAGTTTCTAAATATAAAAAATATGATAACACAAAATAAATTACTAATTCTATACAAAATTCAAAACAAGAAAATAACAAAACATAACACTAAACAGATACAATAGAAACACCATTCAAGAAGAAAATCGAAATTAAGAACAAACAAACATACATACATACATACATCCATCCATCATTATATATATATATATATATATATATATATATATATATTTATATAATGACAGATGACATATAACAGATGACATATGACACATGACATATGACACATGACATATGACATATGACATATGACAGATGACATATGACACATGACAGATGACAGATGACAAATGACAAATGACAGATAAGAGATGATAATAACTATATTACGCCCATCCACAATTTCGAATGACTTGAACTCTGCATTACATTATTTCACGCATTGTTTTTTACGAATTTAATTGTTTCTCAATGTTCTTATACGTATTAGTCGTAAACTAACAAATGAAATTCATTGAATAATAGAAAGTCACGGATAACATTCATTTATTAATTTACGCCTAATTCATAAAAAAATGGGAGAAAAATGTAGTGCATAGTTCAAGTCGTTAACTTGACCTTGCTTGTCCGCTATTTCAATCGACTTGAACTGTGCACTACATTATTTCTCACTTTTTTACGAATTAAGCATAAATTAACAAATGGAATTAATTGAATTGAATATAAATTAATGAATAACAGTATAGTGCAGAGTTCAAGTCATTTGAAATAGTCGACGGGCATAGTTTGGTTGGTAGGGGCCACCCGCCCACCCCACCTTCGCGCGCATAGTTTTTTCATTAGATATAGATGTTTTATATTGTTTTAACTATTCCAAGAAGAGTGTTATCCTATGGAAAAACTATGCAAGCAAAGGTGGGGTGGGCGGGCGGCCCCTACCAACCAAACTATGTCCGTCCACTATTTCAAACGACTTGAACTATGCTTTACATTATATTTCACATATATTTTTATAATTAGTCTTAAATTAATAAATGACATTAATTTAATCATAGAAAATAACGGACAATCGTGTAGTGCATAGTTTAAGCCGTTTGAAATATATATATATATATATATATATATATATATATATATATATATATATATATATATATATAAATATATATAAATATATATAAATATATATAAATATATATATATATATAAATATATATATATATATATATATATATATATACATATAGTTGAGTTGAAAAATAGAAAAATAATTTTCTAGCTCCTTGGGGTGGTGCAGCAATAAAATTATATATTGCTGGACCACTCCAAGGAGCTAGAAACAAAAAATTAACTAATTTACTCTGTTGGATATTTTCACATCAATAATTTTACTTTACTTTACTTTTATATCACTTTACTGTACTAAAATATGACAAAGTAAATATTATTTGTCATTAGTATATTTTTTGTTTAGTATAGTAAAGTAATATAAAAGTAAAGAAAATGTATTCATGTGAAAATATCCAACAGAGGAAATTAGTTAATTTTTTGTTTCTAGCTCCTTGGATTGGATTCTGCTTCTCAATAAAGTGTTATTTGGATATTTATATTTTTGCATAAGCCGCCAAGTATTGCATTATATTATCCAGTCGCTGGCACCGGCCCTGTACTTGTCAATCAGATATCTGCGATGTGTACTCTTGTATAGACCTATTTGCAATTGTTTTTATTTTATTTGCGGGATGGTATCGATTACAATCGACGTTGGTGGCGGTAAATGGCCGGCCGGAGAATACGACCGACCGACGTTTACAGTAAGAAAGCGGTAAACAATTAATCCGCGAGGGAAAGAAAGAAGGCGCTCATTTGGTATAAGTCCATGGGACAATGCGTGGAAATGCGCACACGGCGTAAAAAAAAGTTTTTTTTTTCTTCTCCATATTCCAAGCAGGCGTGGCGATGATCGTGTGAGCGGCCATTGATGAAAAACAAAACAAATGCTATTCATTCGATATGAATAAATATATTTAGTACTAGTTATTAATATAAAATAATAAAAATATAAACGTTCACCAGGCAGTTAAATTATTTATTACTGGGTGAATTTCCCGTCGTCCGTCTAATTACAGTATATTACATGAATTCTAAAAAATGGTGGCAAAAGTTCAAATCGTAGATCAAGATATCAAGATATTGTTATCGCGAACAATGTATGTATGTAATATGTTTGTTTATTTATTTATTTTCCCAACGGTAACAATACCAAAAATGGAAATAATGGACTGTACAATAATTATTTCTGAGTGTACATACTGAGTTTGTTTTTGTTTTTGTTTTTGTTTTTGTTTTTGTTTTTGTTTTTGTTTTTGTTTTTGTTTTTGTTTTTGTTTTTGTTTTTGTTTTTGTTTTTGTTTTTGTTTTTGTTTTTGTTTTTGTTTTTGTTTTTGTTTGTTGGTTTGTTTGATTGTTTGTTTGTTGGTTTATTTGGAAAACGCTGCCAAATGAGAAAATGGGAAAATGTTGGCATTTGAAGAAAGTGTGAGGAAATATGAGTAGGTTCGTAATTTTAACTTTGAATGGAATTTATGCCAATGATTGATTTCCTTGTTTAGTTCGTTGTATTCTTGTATAGTTTCGAGTGTTAATATTGGTGACTATTTTGTCGTTTTCTTTGTTACGTTTTTGTTCTTATTTTCGATTTTCTTCATGAATAGTGTTTTTATTGTATGTTTTTAGTGTTATGTTTTCTTATTTTCTTGTTTTGAATTTTGTATAGAATTAGTAATTTATTTAGTGTTATCATATTTTTTATATTTAGTTCCTGTGTCTGTTGATGTACGTTCTGTGTCTCTTCATGTATAGTTCTCTGATGTTGATTTTCTTGTCGAGTTTGTATAGTATTTTCAATATTTTGTATTGTTGTTGCTGTTTAAATTTATATCACATTTATATATGTTTTTTAAATACTGTAAGCCCGTTATGAAACTTCTCCAAGTATATATATTTTTCATAAAATCTCAATATATATATATACAATATAAAACAATTTTCAAGCCGCTTGAAAAAAAAATACGTTTGTAAAAAAATATAAATTTTGTATAATAACCCATGTATTTTTCATAGAACCATATATACATATATATATATATATATATATATATATCATAATCATGTTTTATTTGAATGAAATCAAATCCAGGCCAACAATTAATCTCTTTTCCGCGCTCGGACGCACACGCACACCGATTTACGCCCAATCTACGAATCGGTCGGTGTCTTTCTTTTTTTTCGTCTCCTCTTCCTTCCGTTTAGTGCTGCATTTCGGCCGTTCGGGCGTGCGGCGCGCTCGAATTTTCCACGTCCCCGATTCCGTTTTTGCTAAACGGCAAACGGTCCATCCCCGTTTTTGCGCGCGAGCGTGGGCGCGCCCGTTTTTGGGCGACCGACCGGCCGTATCGACTGGCACAGAAAACCACCGCGACACGACTAACTGTGTCCAAAATTGGACTGACATTAAAATACTGTTGACTTATTATAAATATTATAATTGTATGCATATTTAAAACTTTATTTATTATTTTTATTATCACACTGCCCCAGACAGACAGACAGACAGACATTTTGGTACCTTTTTTCAGGCAACTGTCTGTTGGACACAGACAGTCTGTTGCAGGATTTTTTTTAACAAGATGGTGTCTCTGTTCATGAACCGATTTTACTCAAATTTTCACGGGATCGCCCTAACTCGGTTTCTCAGCCGCAAATATAGTCGCAATCTATTCAGCCGTTTTTCTGGAATTTTGTACACAGAAAATATCATATCCACACACACATACACATTTTCCAAAAATAGTAAATTTCGACTAGAAAAGTCATGAAACGTGGAGAAAAGTCAAAATTAGCAAATCGATTTTTTTGCGAAAACAGCGTAAATATTTTTTCAAGCGGCTTGAAATAAAATAATAACTAATAATATATGAATTATTATACAAAATTCATATTTTTTTTACAAACGACTTGAAATTTTTTATTTATTTTTTTTTCAAGCGGCTTGAAATTTTTTTTTCAAGCGGCTTGAATTTTTTTTTCAAGCGGCTTGAAATTTTATTTTTTTTCAAGTAGCTTGAAATTTTTTATTTCTTTTTTTCCAAAAAAAAAAATTAAGAATTTTGTATAATAACACATGTATTTTTAGTTTGTAGTCATAAACGACGACTTTCCGAATATAGTGTTGTATAAGGGTAGTACAGTTATCGCGAAAAAAAAATGGATGTGAACAAAAAATTGATCGTTAAAGTTTGACAACTGATTTTAAGGTTATGTTGTACCATAACCTTAAAATCAGTTGTCAAATTTTAACGGTCAATTTTGCATTTAGGGAACTTATTTTTTTTTTAATTATCGTTTATCAATACGTACATGAATAATTTAAATTTTTATCTTTATCTGTCTCCTGTGCTGTGAGGCAAGAGGCTTAGAAAAAAAAACTTGAATATAATAAATTTTGAATTTTTTCTTTTTTGTAAACGTCTAGAAACAAACATTGAGATTTTTTCACAATTACATAGATCAATAAATCTTGAAAATTGTTAATATTTAAAAGAAATAAAAATACATCGGTTATTAAAGAAAATTCTTAAAAAAAATATTTCAAGCAGTTTGGATACAAAATTGCAATAAAATAATAACTAAAAATACATGCTGTATTATACAAAATTTTTATTTTTTTTTTTTTTGAAAAAAAGAAATAAAAATTTTCAAGCCGCTTGAAAAAACAAAATTCAAGCCGCTTGAAAAAAATAAATAAAAAATTTTAAGTCGTTTGTAAAAGATAATATGAATTTTGTATAATAACCCATATATTATTAGTTATTATTTTGTACAAAATTTAGTTTTGTCTCAGATAAACTGATGAAAGCTTTTATGGCACATTTTTAATTCATAATTTATTGGTGCTAAACAATTGTTATTTATACAAGTCACATTTAAATAATAAAAATTTATAAATTGAAATATACACAAATTTTCAAATACACTTTAAAATACAATTAGAAATATAAAATTCAAAAGGACAGCACAGGAGACAGAAAAAAATTTAAATTATTCATGTACGTATTGATAAACGATAATTTAAAAAAATACGTTCCTTTAAATGCAAAATTGACCGTTAAAATTTGACAACTGATTTTAAGGTTATGGTACAACATAACCTTAAAATCAGTTGTCAAACTTTAACGATCAATTTTTTGTTCACTCCATTTTTTTCGCGATAACTATACTACCCTTATACAACACGATATTCGGAAAGTCGTAGTTTATGACTACAGACGTGAATAGTTTTAAAATGTGCCATAAATATTTCAATCACGTAAGCTATGCAAGTGGTTTGTTATTTGTTTTGACACTTTTTGTGACACATTAACGTTTTCATTGTATAGTGATAAGCTGATGGGATTTATAAAGTTGATGAGATGTTGGTCAATACGGTCATAAGAGTTATAGAATACTGACTAAAAAAAAACCTCAGTGAGAGGTTTGCGAGCGCCAGCGAGCTAATTACGAAGCACAATGTAAATAAATAAGTAATTATTACTATATTATCTCGCATCGTTACACACACGTTACATTCACGCGGAGATTATTTATTCATCCGGCGCATTTGTAGTGAAAAAGAGTTGATTCCTCGGAAACGGAAACGAGGGGGCAAATGTGGAGCGTGCCGAATGCGAGACTTGAGGCAGGGAAAAAAAGCCAAACGCCGCCGCGGCCCGGTAGTAGTGGTAGTAGGAGACCTTCACCAATGCCAGTAAATAGAGCTGTGGGTCTAAAAATCGGCAACAACACAAACGTAACAGTACCAGTGACTTCTTGTAGCGTAACCTTGCGGAACCGCCACAGTGCTCAGCTCGCTTCCTCAGCGGACGGTCGAGCCCCCCCGAAAAAAAAAACATACTACTTCCGAAAGAGCCGCACGCGATTTTGTTGTTAGTTTGAAATAACGCGCCGGTTTTTTGGGATTACTTGAATCGATAGGCAGTCAAACTCATCATCATGTGCCGGTTATGGAGATATTGGATTATTGCAGCCAGTTTGTATCTGCTGAAAACGGTATGTTTCAAACCCGGTTTTTTTTTCTCTTGCACCGCTGCACGCCAGACGGCCACTTATTAAAAGCCAAATTATATACATTGCAAATAAATTGCGGGCTCATTTGGTTGTTCGCACTTTGTTTAACACAATCGCGCTGTTTTTATTATCATTCTTTATTAATTTTTTGTATTAGTAATTTTATCATCCACTGCTGGACAGAAGATAAGAAGAGCACAGCACTGTACAATTCTTATCGATTGTTTTCCGGCTATAAATATTCAAATGAGTATTAAGTAGTAGTATTAATTCATATATAGTTGTTGACTGTGATGATCTGTGGATCAAGGTTATACACACACACAAAAGTAATAGTATTAAGTTGTATTAAGTATTGTTACTCAAGACAAAATATCATAAAATATACAAGCCAAATTTAAACGAAAGACCCGGGAGAACAAAAACGTAACAAGTGAGAAAAACTGTGAAAAAAACTCAACGAAATACAAAAACGCAACGAGTGAGTAAAACTGCAAAAAACTCAACAAAATACAACAAGTCAAATTCAAACAAAAAACCGATTGGGAAAAACTGCGAAAAAACTCAACAAAATGCAAAAACGCAACGAGTGAGAAAAACTGTGAAAAAACTCAACAAAACACAACAAACCAAATTCATACGAAAAACCCGAGAAAATAAAAACGCAACGAGTGGGAAAAACTGCAAAAAAGTTAAATTCAAAAACTGAATTTTGGTAAGACATTATACATCATATTTGAGTAAGACATTATACATCATATTTGAAATTTTGACATTTACACATTTTGACATTTTCAAATTTTGATATTTACACATTTTGATATTTTAAAATTTTGACATTTGCACATTTTAAGATTTTAAAATTTTGTCATTTTCAAATTTTGATATTTTTATATTTATACAAGTCTTTATTACCTTAAGTAGTAACCTGCGACCATTTCCCTAATTCCCCGCTTGATATACATCACCCGGGGTTGCGTACTTTTTGTTTACTGCTCCAGTGCGAAATTAACGCAGAAAATCGGTTGTCGAGTCGAGTTTTCTTCTCTGTTAGTGAACCGATGTTGTTTAAATTTTCACTAGATCGTCCCAGGTAGGGTTCTCAGCTAAATTTGATCGCAATCGGTTGTGCTCTTTTCCCATAATTTTGTATACAGACAGACATACATACAAACACACAGACATCACAAAAATCGGGTTTATTTCGATAATTTTAGGCATTAAACGTAACGAAAATTGTTTTTTTTCTCTAAATTTTCGCGACAACAATACCTTCCGCATAATAGGGTAGTTTTTTCCCCTGGTAGTTATCGCATATTTCCACAATTTTAGTTAGAAAACGTGAAAACGTGTGTGTTAAAACAATACTTTCCTTTACATCAGTGATGTATTCAGAAACTAATAATATCATCACAACTTATATTTGTAAAACCGTAATAATTTAATGATGAAAATAATAATAATAATTTTAACGATACTTGATTATCGTTTAATGTTCAATCACTATGTTGTCGCCATAAACAACCCGTTCGGCCGGTCGGTATGCAACGGCGAAGAGCACGCAGCGGCCCAACGGGCCGATACTGGTAGCTGTAATTTAATTCGCGATTTCTTCGGACGGCTTGGCGACATCGAGCGATATTTTTAACTGTAAATGTACTGTACGGAGTCGATAAAAGTGCCAATTTAACATTTAACGAGGTGCCCGCGCTCCACTGCTCGTAGGAAAGCGAAACGAGAAAAGAAAAAAAGGACAACAGCAATAAATAAACTAACGACTCAATCTGGCAAACAATTGCATTATATTGTATCTGGTTAGCCATGGCAATATAACTCCTGAAAAACGGTAATATAATAATAATCATAATAATATTATTATTATTATTATTATCATGAGTGAATACAAAGTAAGATAGAGTGTATAAAAGTAATAAATGTAATCTAGAAACAAATAGAAAAATTCTATTTGTTCTAGATTAAATTTATTACTCTCTCCGTTCAAAATATCTGATTAAATTTTGTTCAGTGGATTATTGAAATTATGAAATTAAATGTACCAATTGTTATTTATTAAAATTAATTTTGCATTCGGGCTTATGACCGAGTTTGTACTAAAAGAACGCCAATTGTATTCAAATTCTCATTACATTATACATCAAAGCGTGCCGTTTGCCGAGAGTAATTAATCAGTAAAATTTGATTTATCGGCTTACAAGAAATAATTTAATGTAAAATCTCTGTTATATATCTAACAGTACTGACAACACAAAGAAAAACATAACTGACAGGTCGGTTGGCTTCAAAATATTGTCTTATATATCGTATATTATAGGGATGTTGATCATAGGCAGTGCATGCTGACTAAGAACAAATGCCGCGACGTAAACAATGTTATTTTAACACATACACATTAACATTGCATAAACTGCGCGACGCATAAACTAAAAAACCATACCAGATCGCTAAAACAGTTGCCATTCGGTTTCGCTCCTTTTAAATCAAAACCACATAAATATAAACGTTTTGCGATTATGAAAGCGTGTGTGAGCGGCAGGGTAACTGTCCGTATGTCGGGTACAGTTAATAACTTACATGGCAGTTGCGGTGATATTAATTTCGCCGCTTTTTCCGTTTTCTTATTAATAACATCTCTAGATGCAAGCAAAAAAATCTACAAATCTCTGATGGAATTGAATCGAATCAACGGTGGCGGCGGCGGCATACGGAAACCGCACTCACCAGACAGATGGTACATAATTTAATTGAATGCCACAGAAAAAGTATATCGAATGTATAAATAACGACTGTTTATAATTTTAATAACAATAATAATCTATTATAATCGATGCTTACATTAATAACATAAGCCATACAGCGTAGGGATGTCCTTAAAGTATAAAAAAAAACAATAAAATAATTTATGATTTCTGCAAAAAATTTAATTTGCCATTTTTAATTAGTGTCAATTTTTATCGACCATTTTTGAACGAGCAATGACCTCATCGGCAATTTTAACCCTATTTTTTATTGCGGATTCTGAAAGGGATTGTTTGTTTTTGCGAAGGAAATTTCCGAGAAAAACTTAAACTTGTTTTTGGGTTTAAATTACTTTCTTATCAGGGCCGTATCTAAGAAAAACATTGGGGATGTTTTCGGGGGGATTTCAAAAATGGCTGACAAGTAATTTGTAAGGAAACGAAGTAAACGCATTTTATTTTATACTTTACATAAAATTTCGGGGAGAATTTAACCCCCAAAAAAAACCTTAGATACGGCCCTGTTTCTGATCATTTAATACAAATTATGTTGGTAGACCACCGCCTATAATTTATAAAACAGATCGCTCGAAGTGATCAACAATTTGGCCATCCCGCGATAACCGGAGACGTGGGTTCGAGTCCCATCGGGGAGTAACATTTTTAGAGCGTTAATTCAAATATAAATATATGTATATTTTGCCATAAAAATTTTAATTAAATGCAAATTAAATATTTAATTTGCATTTAATTTAAATTTTTATGGCCAGTTTTTCATGTAGCAATTTCATCTTGAAAATCTTACTTTACAAAAAAATTACTTTAGGGCTGTATAACATGAAAAATACTTGCGTCATGAAAATATAATTAGAAAAATTTAATTTCTCAATCATTTTTGCATATAAAACATAAGTTATATATTTAATTTGCATTTAATTGAAATTTTTATAGCCATGCAATTTTTTATGTTACAATTTCTTCTTTATAAAAAAATTACTTTAGGGCTGCATAACATAAATTGACTTGCAAAAAACTTTCATTTTAATCAGACCCACAATCATAACGCTACTTATGTTTTACATTTTTTTTTTACTATAAAATCCGTTAAAAACATTCCTCTTTAAAAAAAATAAGTACCCTTTTTTATTAGTTTTCTTTATAATACATACCGTTGTTTCCCGTTTCCGGAAAAATTTCCAACCTAATTCCCTCACACTGCACAGCCAGCTATATATTTCCGTTGCCAGAGATAAGGCAATTACTCGCCAATTGAGTCTCCGAGATGCAAACAGCCAACTGCAATGCCTGTTATTAATGTGACGATGTAATAAGGTATACTTGCAATTTAATGGTCTAATAACAGTATTGAATAACATACTTACACTACATGTATATTTATTTTTATTGTATAGTTGAAATGATGAACTAAGTAGGTCTTTAAACATTTTGCCTATACTTTTCAATATGTTTAAAGACCTACTTAGTTCATCATTTCAACTATTTTATTACATTTATAATGATAATCATTTCCATATGAATTTTAAATATAGAATATTTATAAGGTGTGATATGTAAATTGGAAAATGTGTGAGAGAAGGTTTATGGACTGCTAGGTTGGCAGATTGTTACTATTTCCCATTATAATACTGCCTGGTACAATTTATTTATCAATTTTTAATTTTTAATTTTTAATTTTTAATTTTTAATTTTTAATTTTTAATTTTTAATTTTTAATTTTTAATTTTTAATTTTTAATTTTTAATTTTTAATTTTTAATTTTTAATTTTTAATTTTTAATTTTTAATTTTTTATTTTTAATTTTTAATTTTTAATTTTTAATTTTTTATTAAGACTAATAATTAAAAAAATTAAAAACTAATTAAAAATTAATACAAAGAAGTATAATGGATTTTTTTTACTGTGATACTTTTACTTAAATATTAGTTTTTAATTTTTAATTTTTAATTTTTAATTTTTAATTTTTAATTTTTAATTTTTAATTTTTAATTTTTAATTTATAAATATATATAATATATACTAATATTTAAAAATTAAATATTAATTAATAACAGGTGGCATGTAAACAGTTGATTATATGTCACTTAAACAAATGACATAACCATAAATAAAAACTTTGAGATGACTCATAAACATCTGACAGATTATCTATAAACAACTGACAGATGACACATGAACAATTGATGGTTGATATGGAAACAACTAATATATCACATACACTGCTCGCCAAAAAAAAATGACATAAAAATAACTAACAGGTGGCATGTAAACAGTTGATCAGCAAATCGAAATATCTACTGTTTTCAATTTAAAATCTCAATTATCTTCCGAGATAACATTAAAAATTAAAAATTAAAAATTAAAAATTAAAAATTAAAAATTAAAAATTAAAAATTAAAAATTAAAAATTAAAAATTAAAAATTAAAAATTAAAAATTAAAAATTAAAAATTAAAAATTAAAAATTATTTTAAAAAAATTTAAAAATTAAAAATTGATACCAAGTAGATGTGTAATGGAATTTTTGTGAGGGCTAATAAAGGTCTTTTTACTGCGATACTTTTACACAGCTAGCCTTTATAAAACCGAGCCTAAAAGAAATAAATAATTTACATAAACAAATAATAGGTGTATAATTCTTCATTCTCACTTCACCTGCTGCTCTCAATTGAAATGAATTGAATAGCGACGGTTATGTGACTGTACTGTTTTTTTTTTTATTATTTACATTAATTCCCCCTTTTAACCATCTCTCTTCCGTATGCAAATGTGGGTCGTAATTAACCGTTTTCCGTTTGTTTGTTCCAGGTCGTGCCGGCGCTAGCTCAGGACTACGAAGGTGAGTCTCGGCTTATAATTCAATTAATTAGAACGGCGGCGTTTCTTCCGGCTGTGATAAACAATAGGGCTAATTCGGCTCACACGATCGATTCTTTCCATCGATTATCTAATGACCTGCATATTCAATAATAATTACAGTGACAATGCAGGATTATATTTATGATAATTTAGTGTGTGCACTACTAATTAAATAGATTATGAACTAAATTTTATAGATGTTATCTCGGAAGATAATTGAGATTTTAAATTGAAAACAGTAGATATTTCGATTTGCTGATCGACTGTTTACATGCCACCTGTTAGTTATTTTTTGTCATTTTTATGTCTTTTTCTTTTGGCGAGCAGTGTATGTCATATATTAGTTGTTTCCATATCAACCATCAATTATTCATGTGTCATTTGTCAGTTGTTTATAGATAATCTGTCAGATGTTTATGAGTCATCTCAAAGTTTTTTTTATGGCTGTCTGTCATTTGTTTAAGTGACATCTAATCAACTGTTTACATGCCACCTGTTATTGTTACGTCATTTGTTAACTAGGGAAATTCCCGACGTAAGCATTTCACCATATTTCTAATCACACCAAAATCCAAAAGTTTTACTTAGAAAATAAAAGAACGTTACGTATTTTTTAAATTCAAACTTGAGAAAGTAAAATACAGATTTTCAAGTTTCAATTTAAAAAATACGTAACGTTCTTTTAATTTCTAAGTAAAACTTTTGGTTTTTGGTGTCACTAGAAATATGGTGAAATGCTTACGTCGGGAATTTCCCTAGTTAACAAATAACACAAAAATAACTAACAGGTGGCATGCAAACATTTGATTAGATGTCACATAAACAAATGACAGATAACCATAAAAAACTTTGAGATGACTCATAAACATCTGACAGATTATCTATAAACAACTGACAGATGACACGTGAACAATTGATAGTTGATATGGAAACAACTAATATATGACATACAGTGCTCGCCAAAAAAGAAAAAGAACAATTAACAGATGTCACAAATATAACTATCAGATAACATGTAAATAATTAAAAAGATGACACAAAATAGCTGGCCAAAGGCATACTATGTAGTAGGGTAAATGGCGACAAAGGACAAACACCAATATTGCGCCTGTTTCCGACCGTCCGCCGATAAGTTGCTTTTGTTTTATTTGCTTTGTAGCGTCCAATTTATTTTCGAACAAAACTGCAAACTTTAAAAGGTATTTATGTTTTGGTCGGGGTGAACTATTTTTACAAAAATGATACAACTAACCTCCTAGGAGGAAAGTTAAACGCCATCTGGCGGCACCACATCAATTAGCAATGCACACCTATATGGTAATATTTTAATGAGTTGATTTTTTTTGTTTTGCTGATTATTGTATATAATTGAAACTAGGATATATCAAAGTTTTAGGGAATTAAAGCCATAAACACCTGTATTAATTAGTCATTTTAATCTAACCATCCAACTAATAACATGACACATACACAATCAACCGATGCCACAAAAATAACTAACAGATGTCATGTGAACAATTGATAGTTGACACCGAAACAAATGTGCTCAGTTTTAGCAATTAACTCCACCTAAACCAACTGTCTAATTAGTCCCCTAACAATAAAGCAAGACCAATTAACAATTCAAACAATTTCATTAAAATTTAATAATAATCTTTTTGTAAAACTAAAAAAACATCATCAAGATTATTAAATTCCTGTAGCGTTCATAGGCAGGATCTCTGTGGTGGCACGTGCGCGTCTATTGCACCTGTACCCGCTCGGCTGCCCCGGTTGATTGCGATAGCAATTTGACAGATGCCGTCGCGTTAAATTGTGCGCGAAATCTTCGGTTGCTCAGACTCCGACAATGCCCAAAAAGTAACTGACAACTGTCGCATACACACACACACACAAACACACGCATGTACGTGCAGTAACCGTACGACTACAACGGTCGGTTATGTTTAATTAACCATGTCTAGGTACTAATAAATATAATAATAATAAATAATAATTTATGTAGATGTAATTCGTTATAACTGAATATTTAATTAATGAGCTCATTATAAAAACAATAAAGGACAGTAAATTGTTATTAAAATATTTCGATTTATGGTACGTTGCCGTTTTTCGGCCGTAAAATCTAATGTAATTTTAAACTATATTTTGAAAATTTAGATTTTCGCGCGCCGTTGTAAGATCATGTACGATACTTTTCTCATTTAGTTGGTACGATATTTTAGGAGTTGTTTACTTGGTTGCCATGGGTAACAGACAAGTCTGAACTTACAGAATAGATGGCTTTTGTTGCCCGCATCAAACGATACATAAACAACTGTTGGTATGTGTTGGTTTGCCAGAGACCTAGGCAACCAAAGAAAATATAATCCTGCATAAACGATGCGGCCAACAAAAGCCATCTATTCTATAAGTTCAGACTTGTCTGTTACCCATGGCAACCAAATAAACAACTGTTGGTATGCGTTGGTTTGCCCCACGCTTTGCGAACGCTAGTGTAATACTGCCTTATGTCAATTGTCATAAATTTGTTAAAACTATTCACGTGTCAATTGTTTATGTGGCAGATGTTTATGAGTCATATGACAGTTGTGTTCGTATCATCTGTCAATTATTCACGTGTCATCTGTTATTTATTTTTATGTCATTTGTTTATGAGTTATATAACAGTTGTGATTGTGTCATCTGTGAATTATTCACGTGTCATCTGTTATTTATTTTTGTGTCATTTGTTTATGAGTCATATGACAGTTGTGTTTGTGTCTTCTGTCAATTGTTCACGTGTCATGTGTTATTTATTTTTGTTTCATTTGTTTATGAATCATATGACAGTTCTTCATGTGTCATCTGTCAATTGTTCACGTGTCATCTGTTATTTATTTTAGTGACATTTGTTTATGAATTATAAATATATAACATATGACATGTGAACAATTGATAGATGACACAAACACAACTGTTAAGTTGTGTTTGTGTCATCTGTCAATTATTCACGTGTCATCTGTTATTTATTTTTGTGTCATTTGTTTATGAGTCATATGACAGTTGTGTTTGTGTTTCTGTCAATTGCTCACGTGTCATATGTTATTTATTTTAGTGACATTTGTTTATGAATCATATAACAGTTGTGTTTGTGTCATCCGTCAATTGTTCACGTGTCATCTGTTATTTATTTTTGTGTCATTTGATTATGAGTCATATGACAGTTGTGTTTGTGTCATCTGTCAATTATTCACGTGTCATCTGTTATTTATTTTAGTGACATTTGTTTATAAATCATATAACAGTTGTGTTTGTGATATCCGTCAATTGTTCACGTGTCATCTGTTATTTATTTTTGTGTCATTTGTTTATGAGTCATACGACAGTTGTGTTTGTGTCTTCTGTCAATTGTTTACGTGTCATGTGTTATTTATTTTTGTTTCATTTGTTTATGAATCATATGACAGTTCTTCATGTGTCATCTGTCAATTGTTCACGTTTCATCTGTTATTTATTTTAGTGACATTTGTTTATGAATTATAAATATATAACATATGACATGTGAACAATTGATAGATGACACAAACACAACTGTTAAGTTGTGTTTGTGTCATCTGTCAATTATTCACGTGTCATCTGTTATTTATTTTTGTGTCATTTGTTTATGAGCCATATGACAGTTGTGTTTGTATCATTTGTTTATGAGTCATATGACAGTTGTGTTTGTGTCATTTGTCAATTATTCATGTGTCATCTGTTATTTATTTTTGTGTCATTTGTTTATGAGTCATACGACAGTTGTGTTTGTGTCTTCTGTCAATTATTCACGTGTCATGTGTTATTTATTTTTGTTTCATTTGTTTATGAATCATATGACAGTTCTTCATGTGTCATCTGTCAATTGTTCACGTGTCATCTGTTATTTATTTTAGTGACATTTGTTTATGAATTATAAATATATAACATATGACATGTGAACAATTGATAGATGACACAAACACAACTGTTAAGTTGTGTTTGTGTCATCTGTCAATTATTCACGTGTCATCTGTTATTTATTTTTGTGTCATTTGTTTATGAGTCATATGACAGTTGTGTTTGTGTTTCTGTCAATTGCTCACGTGTCATATGTTATTTATTTTAGTGACATTTGTTTATGAATCATATAACAGTTGTGTTTGTGTCATCCGTCAATTGTTCACGTGTCATCTGTTATTTATTTTTGTGTCATTTGATTATGAGTCATATGACAGTTGTGTTTGTGTCATCTGTCAATTATTCACGTGTCATCTGTTATTTATTTTAGTGACATTTGTTTATAAATCATATAACAGTTGTGTTTGTGATATCCGTCAATTGTTCACGTGTCATCTGTTATTTATTTTTGTGTCATTTGTTTATGAGTCATACGACAGTTGTGTTTGTGTCTTCTGTCAATTGTTTACGTGTCATGTGTTATTTATTTTTGTTTCATTTGTTTATGAATCATATGACAGTTCTTCATGTGTCATCTGTCAATTGTTCACGTTTCATCTGTTATTTATTTTAGTGACATTTGTTTATGAATTATAAATATATAACATATGACATGTGAACAATTGATAGATGACACAAACACAACTGTTAAGTTGTGTTTGTGTCATCTGTCAATTATTCACGTGTCATCTGTTATTTATTTTTGTGTCATTTGTTTATGAGCCATATGACAGTTGTGTTTGTATCATTTGTTTATGAGTCATATGACAGTTGTGTTTGTGTCATTTGTCAATTATTCATGTGTCATCTGTTATTTATTTTTGTGTCATTTGTTTATGAGTCATACGACAGTTGTGTTTGTGTCTTCTGTCAATTATTCACGTGTCATGTGTTATTTATTTTTGTTTCATTTGTTTATGAATCATATGACAGTTCTTCATGTGTCATCTGTCAATTGTTCACGTGTCATCTGTTATTTATTTTAGTGACATTTGTTTATGAATTATAAATATATAACATATGACATGTGAACAATTGATAGATGACACAAACACAACTGTTAAGTTGTGTTTGTGTCATCTGTCAATTATTCACGTGTCATCTGTTATTTATTTTTGTTTCATTTGTTTATGAGTCATACGACAGGTGTATTTGTGTCATTTACCAATTGTTTACGTATCATTTGTTATTTATTTTCATTTGTCATTTGTTGATGTGTCATGTGTCAGTTGTTTATGTATTATATACCATATATTTATATTACTGTTTACTTAATAATAATATTCTTTTTAATGCCGAACGACACTAGAAATATATTTTATTTATTAGGTCTGTATCATAAATATTAATTGTTAATCAATTTATTCCAGTAGAAATTTGTTCGTGTCTAGTCTTATTTTCGCCGCCAGTACAAATCGTGCGTGTCGTTCCAATCCAATAGTGTCTCCAGCTATTGGAATTTAGAACAGTCGAGTCGATGGCAAAAAAAGCTGATCTCGCACGATTGCGTGCCTCCGAGCCATCGGTCACGCCGCACGCACGGGTGGTACAAATTGACCGACAACCATCATCCTATTCTCTTCTTCTCTGCTCAGTTTGATTTCTTTTTGAGGATAATACAGCAGATCCGGGGAAGAGCTAACGGCTCTGCTACGTGCAACGTACCTTACGCTCCGCGGGCTCCATTCATTCGCGCCACGACCTGATTATGTAAATTATACACACACAAAAAGCACGAAAGAATGGTAATTGAGATTGACAGGTGCACAAGAAAATTAATGCGTAAATGTAGAGAACAATAAGAATATTTAATATATTGCCTATTAATATTACTATTATTGTGACAGCATGAGCGCTATATTTCACTATCTTAACGTCACTTTCTGTGACAAATTGATAAATTTGTCACATTTGACATAAGGCAGAATTATACTAGCGTTAGCAGAGCATGGGGCAAACTAACACATACCAACAGTTGCTTAGTTGGTTGCCATGGGTAACAGACTAGTTCTGAACTTACAGTATATATATGAGAATTTAAAATCAATATTACTTGAATATAGTATGCCTTGGAAACAAATGTTAGTTTGCTAGTTAATCACTAGTGCGGAAAGTAGTATTTCCCGCACCCAAATCAATGCGAGAAATGACTTGTCTTAGGACATAAGTACAAAAACAAATTAATGCTTGTCATTATACTCGCATTTGTTTCCAAGGCATATTATATTCAAGTAATATTGATTTTTAATTTTGATTTCATGTTAAAATAATAATAAAAATAAATATATTTATTGTGATAAATACTATTTACATTACATACCACAATATTTTATGTTATTTTATCTCGAATTTCTTATTTTTTAAATAACTTTTGTTTATAATTGATTATTAATTGATAATTTTGATTTCAGTCAGTGAGATTCAATGTACGTTTGCCAACACAAATGGCAACAGTATCGGCGCCAGAGATTCCATCGTGGCGAAACTTAAAAAGCCTGATGGTTTTAAAGGTAGCCCTTTATTCGCTGATGACAGGGCGGTGGATCCAGAAGCGGATCCGGTGTGTCAAATTAGACCTGATGTTGCAGACCCAGCGGCACTTCGATACAATCTACGAATATCCGATTTCAGTCATTGTGGCGTTTTGAAACGAAATGTAAGTTGATATTAGTTTGATCTTTTATTAGAATTATTTTATTTATTTAGTTTATTCTATTTTTAGACATTGCTTATTACTCAGATATTATTATATAATATAAACATATTATGTATAATAATATCTGAGTTATAAAATAAACATAGCTTTCCTCTTTAAACAAAGAAATGTTTATTTTAAATTTAAACTTAAATTTGGCTTGCAATTATTATTTTTCTTCGGTGATTTCATCACTTTATATTGAAAGCCATTTTATAAATTTTCGTTAATAATAGGGGTACCCTCTAATGAACATATCGATACTATTGTGGCTAGAGTTGTTTATAGGAATATCAATTGATATTGCTATCTTTGTCGTACATTCACAAAACGCTATTTCTGTCTCAAATATTTCATAATGGCCGACGATGATGCGAAAACAAAAAGTCGGTAATGAAGCGTGCGTTTGCGTAAAAAAAAGCCAATTTTTGTTTCAAACAGATTTATTCTACAAAATGGTTGTCGATGCATGCATTTACACTTATAACTCATAAATGTGCTGTAAATTTATATAAGTAATGAATTGTTGTGGTATAATGTATGTAGAATAAAATTCGTAAATATGTTGGTGTGTTTAATTCTAGGGTTTCGTGCATGTACGCGTTTGGTTCCCTCAATTCCCCGGCGTGGTCATGCAATCCGACCAAGAGCTGATCATAATGTGTAAACCTCCAGAGTCAACAGTCATCGAAAACAAAGCTGCTGGATTTGCCGGTAGTTTGTAAGTGCCTTGAAATATCACGTAATAAGTTATTAGTTTTAAATAAAACCGTTTCTGTTCTTGTTTAGTCCACATGGTGCACGTGTTTCTGGTGTCGTTGAAGAAACTCCTGGTAGACTAGAGTATGAGGTGGCGTTGTACAAAGAGGCGCCAGCGGCGCGTATTCACAACGGCAGCAGTGGAGGAGGTGGCGGTGGCGGCGAGCTGCCGGTGGACCAAGCGGTGCCAATTGGAACGAAATTGCAATTACGCGCCCGCATCTCCCCAGAATCCGCGTGGAAGTATGTCAAGTTGATGGAGGTCACCGTCAGCCCTGATCCTGATGACCCGCACATGGGCGGCAGTGTCGCTCTCGTCAAAGACGGGTGAGTGAAAGCTAATAATTTATTCTAATTACCTGCATGGCTTTAATTTGAACTACTTAGTTATTATAAATGTACATTTACTGCATGTGGTTTAATCAATTCATCTAATTTACTAATCATGCAATTATAATTATCTTCATCAATATTATGTCTTTAAATTAAAAATGTGTGCTATTAAATTCATTTGGAAATACTTTTAATGCTAATAAATTGCAAGAGCCAAAAAATAATAATATGTAATACGTATGGCTGGAGAATTTCCAGTAGGTATAATTTGGCATTCTTAGGCGTTTTCGTTTAGCATGGTTTAGCATTACTACATTCGCCCCGTGGCGTGCAGTATCGCGGTCGTGCGTCGCCGGTTGTAAGAGCCGAGGTAGAATTGTGCGCATCGGAAGCGGCAAATAGAACAAGAAACAGTAAGCCCGTACCAGCCCAGAGTGATAAACGAAAGGTGTTTTAGGTGAAAAATTTCCAGAACCGCCACATGGGCGCCTTTGTAAAACTTATATTTTGGCGCTATTTTCGTTGTATTTTTACCAAATACAGCTAAAATATTTTAACCCTTTCGGCTTTCTTTATATTACCCTGTGTATAAAATTCTTCATGTATTATAGTAAAACTATATATGGTGACTGGTATTAAAATTAATCATCCCTAAATAATTTTATTAAAAAAAACCATAAAACTCCAGTTGCCGCAATCGTGACTTCGCCTCAATCATCCCACACCAACCAGCGAGGTATCGTGAACGTCACAATGAAGTCTTCTTGGATTTTGAGGCCTTCCTACTTAGCACCATGAAAGAACGTTCGACTTTATGGATACACAGTCAAATTAAAGCCTGTATGGACGCAGCGGATTGCCAGCCAGACTTCTGTTTGGACTTATTCGAACCCTCCGGTCATGGTAGGAGACGACGTGAGGCGGCACCACCGCCGCTGCCCCCACAAGCGCTCACCAAAAAATTCAACGACACCACGCAATTTACAAAATTCCAGGAAAACATTGAATACACCGTGCTGATGCCTGGCGATTTTTATCACCGCACCGCCGCAATGGAAAGCTCGTGCAATACGTTTTTAGCCATTGCAGCTATTTTGGGGTGTCTTCTTTTCATATCCGCGTTCGGGATGTGTTGGCTCGCGTCGCGGCTGCACAATACACTTGTTGGGGGCGGCGGGGCGCATAAAAATATAGATCAATTGGTGCGAGATGCGAGGAGTTTTGATACGGGGGGCTACACGGGACGCGCGACCACTCAATAAAGAGCGTGTTGGGTGTAATGAGAAGGGTACAAAAGTAATTAGTTTGTTCTTGCTAAGAGGTTGGAGAATAAAAAATGGCAATAGCGTGAACCATATTGATGAAAAATTAAGAATAGGAAACAACAACGAATTAGTTATAGTTGCATATATGGGCAAACGTTCAAACTTACTAAATAATATCTACATTTAGAAGATTATTAGTTGTTATTGCATCCGTCAAAAATGAGGAATTTTATATTAAAAAAGTTACAGCAAATTGATACTAATTTTATATCATGACTGACGTAAATTGTTTAATTTACGTCAGTCATGATATAAAATTAGTATTTCATAGGGTCGTGCCAGCTCGGGTATTACCTACGGATTTTGAAAATTGCTTGCGATCTGTCGCTCGTTTTCCCAGAATTTTGTTCACAGACATACATATATTCACATATACATAGACACCGCAAAAAAGGGAGTTTTTCATTACTTTGGTCATAAAACTAAACGATTTTGTTATCTAAATTGTTCTCAGCAACAATACCCTCCTTATAGTAGTGCAGTTTATTTTCCGGAAAGTTCTCACATATTTCGACAATCTTAGAAAACATGTATATATATATATATATATATATATATATATATATATATATATATATATATATATATAACATACACAAAATGTAATGTCAAACGTATGTCTGTGGTGCATTGTCACAGGGTTGGGGTCTGTCTATCCCATACCTGTTATGTATCCGAAACAAATAAATAAATAAAGACGTAGACGCGTTTTCGCTTAAACATTACCTACTTTATTCGCGATTCAAAAGTTAACGTTTTTTTCGAGTCGAGTAGGTAAACAGCTGATCTTTGTTATTGTTAAATCAGCTGATCTAATTTAATAATTAATAATGCTGATTGTGATTTTGAATGAAAAAGCGCCATCTATTGAGACCACAATCGGTAAATATCGAATCTGAAAATTTGCGCTGTTGCCATATTTACATCTCTTTCTTTCTGTTTAATCATGATTATTTATATAAAATATTTTCTCGTCAGTATTATGTACATATAACGGTGCTTCTATTTATTTTATTTATTTCTCCCTCACTATGTGTTATTATTTATTTTATTTATTGTTTGTAATTATTTATTAATTTTGGAAACGTGTTGCGCCTGGTAGAATAAGTGCGTCTGAACAATATACTGATGTTTGATTGGTTAAATGCACTGAATTAGCCGGCGTGTGCGTTTTCAATTTGGCTGGGAGGGTCGCACGGACTTATTTATTTAATTAATTTTATTTATATGTTGCGACGCTGGGGGCGTAGTGATACCAATTGTAATCGACCATAATTTATATAGTGCTGTTAGTATTGTAATGAAAGAGTAGTTTTGTAATAAAAGTAAATGTATAGACAGACGAATATAACAGAATATTTTGTTTCAGTTATCAAAAATATCTGGTGTGGGTACCATACGACTTTCCGAATGTTCACCTTTTTCTACTGTATTTTTAACAGTAAAAAAATTTAAATAGGTCATGTACTATTTCAATTTGTTTACTGTTAAAAATACAGTAGAAAAAGGTGAACATTTTGGAACAATTTCAACTTTTACTACTGTTTTTACAAATTGTTGACGATTTTTTTTTAGAAATGTACATTTTGTCATTTTTACATTTCTCCATATTTTTCCAAAAATTTCCCACATTTTCCCAAAAAATTCCCACACTTTCCAAAAATTTCCCACATATTTCTAAAAATTTCAACATTTTCGTCCCAGATAGGGTTCTTAGTTAATTTTATTTTCAAATTTGGTCGCAATCCGTTTTACCGTTTTCCCTGAATGTTGTTCACAGACAGACATACATATATACATACATACTAACAAACAGACAACGCAAAAATTGGATTTATTTCGATTAGTTTAGGCAACAAAAGTCGTACATTCAAATTAACATATGGTTATAAAGTATTTTTTATTATATCTACCAGTTATTTTATAGGTTCAAATTTTTGACACTAAGTATCGCATGCTAGCGTATAGAGCTCAATCAATTATTACACCTTTAGGCTCGGTTTTTATAAAGAGGAGGATAATAACACGTGATTATATTGTTAGATGCTACAAAAATTGTTTTTAATTTTCCATTTCATAGGAACATATTTGTTTATATATGGCAACGTCGCATTATGTGTCAAAATCGTCAAAAGTGTGGTTAGAATCACGGATTAGAAATTAACTCGGAAAGTCTGCAATTGCACATTGTAAACAAAGACAACAGCTGATCGTTACTTACGAGTTGGGTGGCCCCGCCCATAAACCGTTAACGTTTGAATCGCCAATACAACCGAGTCTGGGACTTTCCCGCCATCTGCAATGCAATAGATAAACTGAATCGTTACTTAAAAAATAATTGATGTAAAACATAGTTTTCTACATGCTGACAAAATCTGCAATATATAGATTAACCATTATAATGGTTAATCTATATTATAATAGTTTAACCATTATAATGGCGAATCTATATATTACAGACTTTGTCAGCGTGTAGAAAAAAACTGTTTTAAATCAATTAATTTGTAAATTCAGTTCATCTATTGCAGTGCAGATGGCGATGCGATTAAAGTTTTCGTTTCCTGTCGAGCATCTATATTATAACATTGCCAACTTCATCAATTACAGCTTCGCTTCTCTCATATGAGAACGGAGCTGTCATGAATGCAGTTGGCAATGATTATATGATAATAGTTGCTAGCAAAGAAAATATAATCTTAGTTGCTAGACATGAAGCGGCGCGAATTTTTAATGTAAATTAGACAACCCGCGGCAAAAAAACTCGACCACTGTTAGCTTACTTCAATTAGAAAATGAATAAAAACAAAACCGTTTTTATGAAAATTCTAACCCTCGACCCTCACATTTCAACTGACAGCATAAAAACAAACAATTGACGATCGACTTCAAAACATGGCCTTCGTTTTTATATTTATATCAATGCTAAAAATAATTGCAACCAACATAGCAGATCAGTCTGTTAATAATCTACAATGATTCCTATATTTGTAACTAATATGTATTTGAAGGTGATTTTAAATTAGCGTTATCAACACATCGGTGATTGTAAAAACAAATGACAAATGCATTTTTGTGTGCACGTGAATCATCTTCGAGAAAGATTTATATTGGAAATGTTCTCACAGTTGTTCGATGAATAATGCGTCATCTATTGAAATGGCAATCGGAGAATTTTTTTCCAGTGTAACGATTGTTTTAATTAATAACAATCATAAATAAATTATACTAATGAGATTAAATCAATTCTATTCATACATTACGAATAAATATATTTTGTATTTTTTAAGTTTTATTATACAGAGTGAGAATATTAATCTGAAATTTTCAAATATCTCGAAAAATACGCACTAATCAGTTCATTGGTCGAGTGGTTAGAGGCGTCGTCCGTCTCGTACTGAGCATTGGGAAGCTTGAGTTCGATCCCCAGCGGGAAGAAATGTATTTCTACGTCTAACAAGTATAATTTTGCGTTCTTTCTTGATTCCCAATGTTACAACATTGGGAATCAAGAAAGAACGGAAAATTATACTATATAAATATATATCAAGTATAATTTTGCGTCGCAACATTTAATGTCTTGATAATTACAGCGCGCCGTCGGTCGGTTGGAGTGGGGGCGGCGGCAACTAGTTCATATATACAACGACTGCGCGCTCCGCCACTGTCAGTTTGACAGAAGTCTGTGTGAGTGCGCGAGGTGGGCCACAAATTCGGCAGCCGGCAGAATTGCGATTTGTTTTTCACCGAGTACGTTCCGCGTTTGACGATGCACGTCGGCGAGCCCACCACGAACGGCGGCGGCCCCAAGAGGGAAGTGCGTGTGTGGTGCGATGGCTGGTAAGCACATAGAGTTAACCTACAAATTTAATACAGAATAGAATTGTGTGGGGCGTACGCCCTTATATTTACAGGGATGACTAATTGCTATTAAATGGGCAGTTGTTGTAAACTGGATTTTATTTGTAGTTACTGTATTGGGAAACGGCTTTTGTTACGGGTTAATTGTTTCGGCGGTAAAATGAAAGTCTATTGTTTTTCTGTGAGATTAATGAGTGGTGAACAAGTGATTAGCAGATTATAGTACTAATAATACTGCGAATGTTTTTAATTTGCATGCATGATTCATTAAAAAAATGGGTCATTGTTAATTGTTTAAATTGTTAAATTATTTTTTAAGTAGGTCTATTATTTTTATCGAAAAGAATCAATTAGTAATAATATTCGTGTGTATATGACGCACAACCATACACACGAATATTATTACTAATCCTTCCTTTAAGCCTGAATTACATTGTACAATATTCGTCAAGAAACTCATTTTCATTCAAGACAGCTCCAGCTTAAACTTAAATTTGATTGTGATGAAGAAGTATCTACTTGAAAATAAGTTTTAATCTTATTCCTTAAATATTTTGGTAAATTTATTGTTTATATAGTTTACGCTTTATTTTTATGCAAGACTGACATTTTCGACATTTCCAACTTTTTTTTGACATTTTTGACTTTTTGTCTTTTTGTCATTTTTCACATTATTGACATTTTTTACTCTTTTATACTACTTTTTTGATATTTTTAATTTTTTTAAAAATTATATTGACTTTTTTTTGAAATTTTTGACATCACGTTTTTTATTTTGGAATTTTGACAGATACATACATACATACATACATACATACATACATACATACATACATACATACATACATACATACATACATACATACATACATACATACATACATACATACATACATACATACATACATACATACATACATACATACATACATACATACACATTTATACAAGGGTTGTAAATAAAGTAGTAGCCACATACATAGAAATCGATGTGTATTGAACTTACAAATTATCACGAGTAAAGTTGATTACTTTTAAGTCGATATAATTAAATGGGGTGGTTGTTGTATGGCATTGAAATTAAGAGTGTCATTATGATAACTTTGAAGCGTGATTGCAAAATTAAAATTAATGATGAAAATTATTTTTTTTTGTTAACATTTCTTTTTTTTAAATTATTTATTTTTTCCCAGACAGTCCATTAACACTTTTTCATTTTCATTATTAATTTGAATTTTGTAAACATGATTTAAAGTTGTCAGAACGGCACTCTCTATTTTAACCTCACATAGCTATAACTGCATGTACCTAAATCAACTGTTTTAAATGTAATTTTTTTTACTAGTAATTATATTGAATGTATGTAATGCAATTTTACTTGTAAATTCAATATACATACATTGATTTCTATCTGTTTTATACGAGGGTTATAAATAAAGTAGTGATTATTTACAACCCTCGTATAAAACAAAAACTATTCTAAGATTTTATATAGATTCTTTCGTATTAATTATTTGCTTTTTTTATAAAATATTTTCAAAAACTATTTTCTCTCTCTCTCTTTAAAGTTATGACATGGTCCATTTCGGGCACGCAAACTCACTGCGGCAGGCGAAGGCGCTGGGCGACAAGCTCATCGTCGGCATTCACACCGACGAGGAGATTGCCAAACACAAGGGCCCGCCCGTCTTCACCGAGGAGGAACGCTACAAAATGGTGAAGGGCATCAAATGGGTGGATGAGGTGGTCGAGGGCGCCCCTTACGTTACCACGCTGGAGACGCTCGACCAAAACGACTGCGATTACTGTTGTCACGGCGACGACATCACCACGACAGCGGATGGAGTGGACACCTATCACTTTGTTAAAGCTGCTGGACGATACAAGTAAGTTTTTTCTTCTTGTGGTGTGTTCTGTTAAGGTTGTTCATCACCGCTCATGTACTACTAAAGTCATCAAAAAAGTCGTACAAACAATGTTTGCATTGTGTAATTTTGTTAAGGGTTAATGTGACAACTGGTGTCAGTTTGAAAAGTAAATAAAAGTTCAGTTTTAATATGCCGCAGTTTAACACTCAAATAAGTATATATTATGTTATTTCAAATTATTTCTTTTATGTAAATGAATTTTCTGGCAAAAAATCTCACAACTGATAGTCATATAAATATAGAAGTTTTTCACTGAAAGTCCAAGGTTAATGCCCGTATTCACCAACATCCTATAAACTATAGATCCCAGAAGCCATGAATGGATAAATTGACAACGTCATTGTGACAGATATTGCCATTGTTTTGGCAATATCCGTCACAATGACGTTGTCAATTTATCCATTCAAATGTCAAACACCTTGAGTAGCGCTTACGATTGGAGCTTTGATAACACCTTTTGTTTAATTATTCGGTGTTTCCAATAGAGATAATCTAAAGTAACTACATGTCCTAGAAAATGTATTTATTGTTTCTATAACAACGAATACTTATGGGTTCAATAGCTATTGATAAATTTATGGAACGTCGGTGAATACTGGGGTAGTAACCTATATATACTGTCTTTTTGGTTTTGAGGTTGGTATACATGTCACTGCTTTCAAGGTCACCAATGTATTCTTGAAGACCTCAAAGGTTCTGACAAGAGTTTCATATCTGTATAAACGCTACTCTGTGGTTATACCAGTTATACAGTCCTCGAAATACAACATTTCTTGGATTTTTTTTATCAAACCTCGTATATTTTAAGGGCAATTGCGATTAAAAGTAAGTTTACTGTTTTATTTGGAATGTTTCATTATTTGAATAATTTAACTGAGGTATGCATAGCGATATGGCATACCTCAGTTATGTTTCAAATAATGAAACATTTCAAATAAAACAGTGTAGTTACTTTTAATCGCATTTGCCTTGAAATATTAACAATGCAAATTATTAATGCGTTTTACCATTAATTTATTATATTTACTAATTTTTCAAACATAATCCTATGTTTGTTACCATTTCTTCTCTCTAATGACGTCAATAACAATTAAACCCTCATTAATCTTTTGTGTGTGTGTGTTTGTCTATTTGTGATGATTCCCGTTTGAGATTACGCACCGTTTACACAAAAACAAAATGCCGTTTTTCGCATTCGTTGGCTTATCCGGAACTCGGATTGCGCGCTTGCAAGCGATAACAACCACGCTTCAGCAAACATGTAACAATTACGTCGACGAAATTTATCAAAATATTATAAAATGCGAGCTATCATAATCAGTAACCTTATCACGAAATTCGTGCCACTTTTGCTATGTTACAATTTCGGTGTTATCGATGGAAACGCGTGCGATTTGCGTAGGAAAATTTCGAAAATAAAAATGGAATTTATTTAGTTGGGAAATGTTGTGATAAGGAAATCGCATATTGTATTTGTATACAAAAAGATAGTAAATTGGATGATACTAGCCGGATGTAGATAACGTTTGTATTCATATACAGGATGGAAATTAAGTAGCGAATAAATTTAATAGTTATGATTTTTGAAAAAAAATATGCTCGAACACATTTTACATACACAATTTTTAATGAAAATGTTAGTTATTTCGACCATTTTCGAATGAGGAATAACAAGTCAAATAGTAGTAGTTATTGTATTTGTTACAATTTGTAACTGTCTATCGACCTTCAGGTACTTCTGTTTGTGTATATGAGTGTTATGGGCCGTTCGCAATAAGCGCGGTAGGGGTGGTAGGGGTAGCGTAGCGGTAAGCGAAATTGCACACAATAGTATAAAAATGCGGGCGTTTACAGCAGCGCAGTCAAACTATAACAGAACATGTGTAATTATCTGTACCATAATTATCGCATAGCATTACCGCCCAATTCTGAACGTCTCAATTTTTATAGCTATGCAAAATATTGCTTATCGCTACGCTACCACTATTGTGAATAGCCCATTAGGACGTGCTACTTTATAAAATCGTCGCCGTTATCTAAAGTGGCGTTAATTGTCTACTAAAAGGTATATATTATATACAGTAAACTAATTTAGTTTAAACTATGCAAAAAAAATATGTACGTGAGCAAAGGCATTGATTAATCATCACCTAGATATGCAACGCCAGTAAATGCCATGGCGTTTGTGTCACCGACCTACCGATGGCTCTGCCAGTCAACTTTTGTCCATTTCAATGTGCTTAAACAGACAAGAGATGTAAATAGTTAGGTGGTACTACAACCACTCTATCCCACATATGGCATGGAGCCACTCCAAAAATATCTGGTGGTGCCCACATCAGATATTTTTGGAGACACGACTTTCCGAATTACATTACATTAGCTTCACATGGCTTGAACATGTAAAAATAATTGTACTTGATATTTTATTGTACATTATTATTAGGAAGAGTTATTAGAATGTTAATATCGAAAAACTATCTCGAAATAAGTTGTAAAGTTAAAGTAACAAATTGCAATAACGACTGAAGTATGAAGGTAATTTTTAAAAATTATAAAAGCACAAAAGTCGAATTATTTGTAAACATTTATGTGTAGTAATGTAATTTCATTGTATGGTTATATTTGTAAATTATAAATCCAACATTAAAAATTTTGGATTTATAATTTACAAATTTAACCATACAATGAAATTACATTACTACATATAAATGTTTACAAATAATTCGACGCAACACAATCTATTTCGAGCGTAATACCGCGATATATTGTTCCCCCTCGCCTCCGCCGTCCGCGTTTCGTGTGTTCCGTCTCTTCTTTTATCAGGATGCTGAATGAACGGACCGGAATGTTTTTTATTAGGTTACCGCGATTGCGGGCGCGCATCTTGTCGCGCGATTGGTCCGTGCGGTGCTCACGCTACTCAGCCAAAGTCTCGTCGGTCGGTGGGGCGCCGTGCTCAACCTGCTGACCCCGTTGCTATCGATGACTTAATTCCGCGTTTTAGATGAGAAAAATATACTGGTGAAATAGGATACTGATTATAGTACTTTTTTTTAAATAGTTAAAGCAGTCTAACACAAATTGCTGAGTAATTTATTCAATGTTGAAGCAAACGCGTGTTTTATTTATTGATGTTATACATTTTAATGAGTGTAATTGGCGATATAAAGTTTCATTCTATATAAATGTGCGATAAATTGAACTATTCTTCGCCCAACGGCGTCATCGGTTCGAGTCCGGTATTAATAGACTCATTTTCGTTTGGAATTTTGTTGGTTAATCCATGGGTGGTGTGCTAGTTTATATTTTAATGTATATTTACGTTGGTGCACGCCACAAAATAGCCCGC
This sequence comes from Lordithon lunulatus, assembly GCA_963942505.1. Classification (NCBI taxonomy): domain Eukaryota; kingdom Metazoa; phylum Arthropoda; class Insecta; order Coleoptera; family Staphylinidae; genus Lordithon; species Lordithon lunulatus. Next base: position 73,073,187 of record OZ012666.1, read on the forward strand.
GACAAAATAACCCCACGACAAAATAGCCCCGTATACTGTTATTGAGTTATGTATAATTAAAGTATAAATGGGGGGTTCCCCGTCAAAACAACCTAACTCACCTCAGCTGAATGGATCAATATAGTTCAATGAAAGTAAATTATATATATATATATATATATATATATATATATATATATATATATACATATATATATACATATATTATATATATATATTTGCCTTTCGTTGTAGGCTAAATTTAGATTTTATTAATTAATTCATTCGGAGAGTCAGTGAAATAGCAATAGATTATTTTTTTAAATCCTGAAGGATTATGCTACGTTACTAATTATTATGTTTTATATGTTTGTATTTCAAACAGTAAACTAATAATAAATAAATAAAACTATCTGTATTGATTATATTGGGTTGCAAAGAGCAATTTATTTCTTTACCGATGACATTACTAAACCGTATTTTTTATTTTTTTGCTGAATCACATAATTTTTCTAGAACAGCTGCTTGAACAATCGCGCGATATTTATAGCACACGCGGGACACTCTCCAACCCGCCGAAACAAAATACATCTCTCAATAATAATGATGGCCGCCAAATGAAAACAAAATAATCACGGCCAACTAGTACAGGTTTTTTTGTTTGTTTTGTTGGTGTGCACTTGAAGTATATAAGGCGGAAACGGGAAGAAATTAAAACGGATGATTCCATACATTACGTATACAATTGTTTCCGTTGCCGTCTTCAATGAATATTTTAATGAGTTGAAATTATTGATGAGGCGCGTCATCGGTATATTGATTAGTTTATAAGCAGGTATGTTTTGTATATAATGGAACGCAATCGTTGGTCATTACTAATTGCTAGTTATGCAAATAATTTAATTAAAGCGCGACGTATATTGTCGTGTATCGTCGCTCTTTGAATGTAAAATATTTAATATTTAATTTTTTTTAACTTTTACTCATCATTTATTATTCTCGTACTTCATTTCCTTATATTTTCTTTAGTTTTGAATTTAGCCACACGGGTTTATCATATAAAAAATCGCTCGTATATAAGACGCTTTCGTTTAGCATGGTTTATCATTGCTAGTCGCCCCCGTGGCGTCTTGCGGTCGTGCGCCGCCGGTTGTAAGGGCCGAGGTAGAATTATGCGGATCGAAAGCGACAAATAGAACAAGATACAATAGTTCTATTTGTCGCTTTCGATCCGCATAATTCTACCTCGGCACTTACAACCAGCGGCGCACGACCGCAAGACCTGAGCGATACTCCACGGGGGCTAGCAATGACAGACCATGCTAAACGAGAGCGCCTTATATACGAGCAATGTTTTATATAATAAACCCGTGTAGCTAAATTCAAAACTAAATAAAATATAAGGAAATGAAGCCAGTAACAGGCCAGAGTGATAAAAGAAAGGCACTATAATAATACAGATTTAAAACAAAAATTATTACTAACTAAAAATCCTTTAGCAGTTATAATACGTGTAATATAGGTAATATTCCATACTATTTATGTTTCCTTTCAGAGAAGTGAAAAGAACAGCAGGCGTCTCCACGACAGACCTAGTCGGCCGAATGCTGCTCCTAACTCGTCAACATTTCAAACAGGGCCAATTCGAGTACAACGTGGCCAAAGAACATTCCTCAACGATGGGACAAGATTCGACAGCGCGTTCGCCGTGGACGGGCTGCTCGCAATTCCTGCCCACCACGCAAAAAATCATTCAATTTTCAGACGGTAAGCCTCCCAAACCGGGCGACCGAGTTGTCTACGTGGCAGGCGCCTACGATTTATTCCATGTCGGCCATTTAGACTTTCTGGAGAAAGCCAAAGAGCACGGAGATTACCTAATAGTCGGGCTACACACGGACCCCGTGGTGAATCGATATAAAGGCTCAAATTACCCCATAATGAACCTACACGAGCGCGTGCTGAGCGTTTTGGCGTGCAAATACGTTTCAGAGGTCGTCATCGGAGCGCCGTATGCGGTAACGGAAGACCTAATGGAGCATTTTAATGTAGATTTGGTGATACACGGGACAACTGCTGTGATGGAAGATATCGAAGGAAGAGACCCGTTTGCAATACCCAAGCGACTCGGCAAATTCTGCCTGGTAGACTCGGGCAACGATATGACAACTGAGAAAATTGTAGAGCGTATAATCCGCAACCGACTCGAATACGAGGCCCGAAATGTGAAAAAAGAGAAGAAAGAGCTGGAGGTCCTCAAATACATCAATGGCAACTGTTAAACACGGCTTGTTTGATTTTTATATATAACTATTATATCTGTATATTTATGCTATCCACTATCCTCTCCTCCTCCAAAGAAATTTATTATATATATTTTTTATTTTTTAAATTTTAAGAAAGCTGTTGTAAATGTTTTATGTCGCTTTTAATTCTATATAGAGGGGGCACCACTAACCAACTCATAAAAAATAACTAACAACCCCCTGGCTATATGTTGTGATGTATAATGTTTGGCTGTGAGGTGCAACCGCCCCAAACAACTTAATCCCTTTTAATTCCCCACACACACAAACACCACCAACACTCCCCCTACACTTTATAAAGTACAAAGCGATTTTTATTTAAGGCAAACTGCGTTTATGCTGACGTGTGTGGTTTGCATGCGTGGACGACGATATTTGCGAGTCGAATGTTGTTTCGAATCTGTTAATAAATGTAAAAAATAATTGATTATAATCATAAGTGTTTGATTTGTAGAAGAATAGTTTAAATTTACAAAGTTGTATATAATTTAAAACCCATTGGATGTTTCTTGCTAAGGCGCAATTTACAAAAATTTTAGTTTCCCATAATTTCGAACTGATTTTGCTGAAAAATGGTAATATATAACACGTCAATTTGTAAACCCCGAAATACTCTATTTAGTCCGCTAATATTCTGGCTTGACTTCTGAGAACGTTTACTTCCATATGCAGACCATGTTTCTATAGTTATCATTTGTATGTGTACATTTTCATTCCTTGATGTTCTATTAGCTTTCAAGAGCCTCCAATCCTCGGTACAGCTTCAGTACCTATTATGTGTCAATTTTGCTGCACTTAGGTCCTATACTCGGATCTTTTTGGGGGAAATAATTCTTTGCTTTACTAGGCTTTGTTTTTCTTTATATGATGTTAAATCCTGGTTGCCTTCGTTTTTAGCCATCTGAGGTACAATTCCTTTTCCTCGTTGATTTCTTTTTCGATGCCTATTCCACCAGTAGCTACTGTTCCATTTGTTTCTAAGTTTCAAATATATGTATCACAAGAATTTGCGTATTCTTGTGATACATATATTTGAAAACAGTTACCCACACAATTGTTAATTTAGTTGCTAAATGCATAATAAAAATTAGCTCTGTGTAAAACATAACATTAAATTCAAAAAATTGTTATAATTTGTTTATGTCGCCATCTGTCTTTAATTTCATTAACAACACGAGAATTGCTTTAGCTATTACATAGTTGATAGCGCTGCTAACCCTTTCATTTTCAGCAGCTGTTTTCAACTGAACGCATCTATTCTTATAAACTACTCTAGCTGTCATATTATTTGAACTACTCGCCATAGCGATAGTTCAAATAACACGACAGCTATAGTAGTTCATTTGAATAGATGCGTTCACTTGAAAACAGCTGCTGAAAAGTATTGGGTTAGCAGCTGCTGCTAAAATATTTCTTTTCAGCCGCTGTTTTCATATGAACGCATGTATTGAAATGAACTACTCTAGCTGTCATATTAATTGCTATTATTTGAGCTACTTACTATATGGCTCCCATAACCTAACCAAACCATACGTAATAAATCGCCTATAAACATTGTGATGTCGTCTATGACCTTTGGCCAAAAAACGTTCACGCCAACAGCCCCAGAGAAGGGTAGCTTCCCGCTGGATCACGAAGGTGCGTGCAAGAAGGTGATGATCAAATATATGCGCTGTTTGGCCGAGCACAACAATCTCAATTCCGAGTGCCGGAAGGAGTGCCAGGACTATCTCTCGTGTCGTATGGACAATAATCTGATGGCCAAAGAGGAGTGGAACAAATTGGGGTTTTAAAACAATATAAAAATGAAAATATTACTCGGGTGCACTGGCAGTGTAGCTTCACTAAAAGTGCCACTACTAGTGCAGGAACTTAAAAAGACTTTGTCGAATGATGGTGAAGATGTGGAGGTATGTGGTATCGGTTTCGATTATATGTAGTTTATGTAATAAGTAATGTTATTAGAGAGTTATATTATGAGGCAGTTTGTTTAAAAAACAAGAGGTTCTTTAAAAATAACCAAGTGATGTAAAACTGTAAATAACATTTTGTATATAGAAAAATTGACTTTGAGTTATGAACCTATCCTGCTTTTATACAACCCAGTCTATGTAAAATTGTGGATGCGGTTATAAAAGGCATGGTTTTTAAACAACATAAACATATGATCCTGTGAGAATGAAAGTGGTGTAAGTCACATTTAAATTGGTTTGAGGAGAAGAGTTTGCATTTGGTATTTCTGTAAATCAACATGCACAATTAAATTTTTATTTATGAATAAATAGATACAAGTCTGTAACTGTACATGTTGATTAATAGAAATATCAAATACAAACTCTTCTTCTCAAAACAACTTAAATGTGACTTATGCTACTTTAACTCTCACAGGGCCAGTTCTACAATTGACATTTAACCGACGAATAAGGCTATTCGTAGAATAAGTTTGAGATATTAATACCAATATGTCAAACTTATTCCATGAATAACCTTATTCTCCAGTTAAATGTTAATTGTAGAACTGGCCCACAGCCTCATATATTATGTATAAGAAAATCTAATTACAGTATGAACTTATTGATTCTAGATATCCATTATTGCAACTGATTATTCTGTTAAATTTTTCAATGTAAAAGAAATTCCTGATGATGTTTGTGTGTATAAAGATTCCGATGAATGGGCATCTTGGAGTCAAAGGGGCGATCCTATTTTACATATCGATTTAGGAAAATGGGCTGATATGCTGTTGATAGCTCCGCTTGATGCAAATACCATGGCTAAAATAACTCATGTAAGTGTAATATGATATTTATTGATATCTTACATCATGCACATACAAAATTTTAGGGAATTTGTGATAATCTACTAACATGCACAGTGCGTGCCTGGGAAGTGTCCAAACCACTTATATTCTGCCCGGCGATGAACACCAAAATGTATGAACATCCATTAACAGCACAGCAAATTACAACTCTTACTGATTGGGGCTATAAATGCATACCAGTGGTGCAAAAGATGCTTGTTTGTGGAGATACTGGTTTGGGTGCAATGGCAGAAGTGTCCACTATTGTAGATTTTGTAAAAAGCCTTTTTGTAAGTAAATAAAGTATTGTTAATTTTATAATGCATATATTTTTCATCGAAACAAGTCCTTACAGTTGTTTGTTAATAGCGGCATCTGTCTTTAATATCAGTAATAACACAAACATTACTTTGGCTATTGCCTAGTAGATGGCGTTGCTAAAACATTTCTTTTCAGCCGCTGTTTTCAATTGAACGCAACTATTCAAATGAACTACTCTAGCTGCCATATTAATTATAATTACTTGAACTACTCGGTATATAGCTCTCGTAACATATCCAGCATACGTAATAAAACGGCTTTAAACTTTGTGTCAAATGTGAGCACGCTTGAACTTTGTCTCTCCTGTGTATTAGAATACACATTAGTTAGAACTAGGCGAGCAATGATTCTAGGGTATTGACAGACCGAATTCAACAAAGCTGTTCGACCATAATATCGAATTTCACGCGATTTGGTCTCCCCCCTTCTTACCATAAATCTTAAAAATTCTTAAATTTTGGACCGATTTGCGTGAAATTTGCCAACACTTTCGCATCTCGAGTTGAAATATTTACGACATTTTCACTTTCTGGTCGAAATTTCACGGAATTTCGGCCAAATTTAAGATTTATGGTCACCGTACTCCCCCCTTCTTACCATAAATCTTAAAAATCCTTAAATTTTGGACCGATTTGCGTGAAATTCGCCAACACTTTCGCATCTCGGGTTGAAATATTTACAACATTTTCATTTTCTGATCGAAATTTCACGGAATTTCGGCGAAATTTAAGAAAAATTTAAGATTTATGGTCACCGTACTCCCCCCTTCGTACCATAAATCTTAAAAATCCTTAAATTTTGGACCGATTTGCGTGAAATTCGCCAACACTTTCGCATCTCGGGTTGAAATATTTACAACATTTTCACTTTCTGATCGAAATTTCACGAAATTTCAGCCAAATTTAAGAAAAATTTAAGATTTATGGTCACCCTACTCCCCCATTCTTACCATAAATCTTAAAAATTCTTAAATTTTTGACCGATTTGCGTGAAATTCGCCAACACTTTCGCATCTCGGGTTGAAATATTTACAACATTTTCACTTTCTGGTCGAAATTTCACGGAAATTCGGCAAAATTTAAGAAAAATTTAAGATTTATGGTCACCGTACTCCCCCCTTCTTACCATAAATCTTAAAAATCCTTAAATTTTGGACCGATTTGCGTGAAATTCGCCAACACTTTCGCATCTCGGGTTGAAATATTTACAACATTTTCATTTTCTGATCGAAATTTCACGGAATTTCGGCGAAATTTAAGAAAAATTTAAGATTTATGGTCACCGTACTCCCCCCTTCTTACCATAAATCTTAAAAATCCTTAAATTTTGGACCGATTTGCGTGAAATTCGCCAACACTTTCGCATCTCGGGTTGAAATATTTACAACATTTTCACTTTCTGGTCGAAATTTCACGGAAATTCGGCAAAATTTAAGAAAAATTTAAGATTTATGGTCACCGTACTCCCCCCTTCTTACCATAAATCTTAAAAATTCTTAAATTTTTGACCGATTTGCTTGAAATTCGGTAACATTTTCACTTTCTGGTCGAAATTTCACGGAAATTCGGCAAAATTTAAGAAAAATTTAAGATTTATGGTCACCGTACTCCCCCCTTCTTACCATAAATCTTAAAAATTCTTAAATTTTTGACCGATTTGCTTGAAATTCGGTAACATTTTCGCATTCTGGTCGAACAGCTTTGTTGAATTCGGTCTGTCAATACACTTGAATCATTGCTCGCCTAGTTGGAATACACAGGAAAGACAAAGTTCAAGCATGCTGACAGGACACGAGATGCGTTTCAATTTCAAACTTTCACGTGGTTATAGCGTGAAAACGGTAAGAGCTAGAGAAAAGTGCCTAAGCCTCAATTTGTAGGGCTAGAAATACTCTACATTTTGACATATAAACCATCCCTCTAGCTCAATAAATAAAGATGCTACCGAGTTTAAACGTGAAAAATACATGAAATTCCACCATTTTCAGATTTTCACGCGGCTGTAGCGGGAAAACGGTAAGAGCTAGAGAAAAGTGCCTAAGCCTCAATTTGTAGGGCGAGAAATACTCTACATTTTGACATATAAACCATCCCTCTAGCTCAATAAATAAAGATGCTACCGAGTTTAAACGTGAAAAATACATGAAATTTCACGATTTTCAGATTTTCACGCGGCTGTAGCGGGAAAACGGTAAGAGCTAGAGAAAAGTGCCTAAGCCTCAATTTGTAGGGCGAGAAATACTCTACATTTTGACATATAAACCATCCCTCTAGCTCAATAAATAAAGATGCTACCGAGTTTAAACGTGAAAAATACATGAAATTTCACCAATTTGAGATTTTCACGCGGCTGTAGCGGGAAAACGGTAAGAGCTAGAGAAAAGTGCCTAAGCCTCAATTTGTAGGGCTAGAAATACTCTACATTTTGACATATAAACCATCCCTCTAGCTCAATAAATAAAGATGCTACCGAGTTTAAACGTGAAAAATACATGAAATTTCACGATTTTCAGATTTTCACGCGGCTGTAGCGGGAAAACGGTAAGAGCTAGAAAAAAGTGCCTAAGCCTCAATTTGTAAGGCTAGAAATACTCTACATTTTGACATATAAACCATCCCTCTAGCTCAATAAATAAAGATGCTACCGAGTTTAAACGTGAAAAATACATGAAATTCCACCAATTTGAGATTTTCACGCGGCTGTAGCGGGAAAACGGTAAGAGCTAGAGAAAAGTGCCTAAGCCTCAATTTGTAGGGCTAGAAATACTCTACATTTTGACATATAAACCATCCCTCTAGCTCAATAAATAAAGATGCTACCGAGTTTAAACGTGAAAAATACATGAAATTTCACGATTTTCAGATTTTCACGCGGCTGTAGCGGGAAAACGGTAAGGGCTAGAGAAAAGTGCCTAAGCCTCAATTTGTAGGGCGAGAAATACTCTACATTTTGACATATAAACCATCCCTCTAGCTCAATAAATAAAGATGCTACCGAGTTTAAACGTGAAAAATACATGAAATTTCACCAATTTGAGATTTTCACGCGGCTGTAGCGGGAAAACGGTAAGAGCTAGAGAAAAGTGCCTAAGCCTCAATTTGTAGGGCTAGAAATACTCTACATTTTGACATATAAACCATCCCTCTAGCTCAATAAATAAAGATGCTACCGAGTTTAAACGTGAAAAATACATGAAATCTATCGATTTTCAGATTTTCACGCGGCTGTAGCGGGAAAACGGTAAGAGCTAGAGAAAAGTGCCTAAGCCTCAATTTGTAGGGCTAGAAATACTCTACATTTTGACATATAAACCATCCTTCTAGCTCAATAAATAAAGATGCTACCGAGTTTAAACGTGAAAAATACATGAAATTTCACGATTTTCAGATTTTCACGCGGCTGTAGCAGGAAAACGGTAAGAGCTAGAGAAAAGTGCCTAAGCCTCAATTTGTAGGGCGAGAAATACTCTACATTTTGACATATAAACCATCCCTCTAGCTCAATAAATAAAGATGCTACCGAGTTTAAACGTGAAAAATACATGAAATTCCACCATTTTCAGATTTTCACGCGGCTGTAGCGGGAAAACGGTAAGAGCTAGAGAAAAGTGCCTAAGCCTCAATTTGTAGGGCTAGAAATACTCTACATTTTGACATATAAACCATCCCTCTAGCTCAATAAATAAAGATGCTACCGAGTTTAAACGTGAAAAATACATGAAATTTCACGATTTTCAGATTTTCACGCGGCTGTAGCAGGAAAACGGTAAGAGCTAGAGAAAAGTGCCTAAGCCTCAATTTGTAGGGCGAGAAATACTCTACATTTTAACATATAAACCATCCCTCTAGCTCAATAAATAAAGATGCTACCGAGTTTAAACGTGAAAAATACATGAAATTTCACGATTTTCAGATTTTCACGCGGCTGTAGCGGGAAAACGGTAAGAGCTAGAGAAAAGTGCCTAAGCCTCAATTTGTAGGGCTAGAAATACTCTACATTTTGACATATAAACCATCCTTCTAGCTCAATAAATAAAGATGCTACCGAGTTTAAACGTGAAAAATACATGAAATTTCACGATTTTCAGATTTTCACGCGGCTGTAGCGGGAAAACGGTAAGAGCTAGAGAAAAGTGCCTAAGCCTCAATTTGTAGGGCTAGAAATACTCTACATTTTGACATATAAACCATCCTTCTAACTCAATAAATAAAGATGCTACCGAGTTTAAACGTGAAAAATACATGAAATTTCACGATTTTCAGATTTTCACGCGGCTGTAGCGGGAAAACGGTAAGAGCTAGAGAAAAGTGCCTAAGCCTCAATTTGTAGGGCGAGAAATACTCTACATTTTGACATATAAACCATCCCTCTAGCTCAATAAATAAAGATGCTACCGAGTTTAAACGTGAAAAATACATGAAATTCCACCATTTTCAGATTTTCACGCGGCTGTAGCGGGAAAACGGTAAGAGCTAGAGAAAAGTGCCTAAGCCTCAATTTGTAGGGCTAGAAATACTCTACATTTTGACATATAAACCATCCCTCTAGCTCAATAAATAAAGATGCTACCGAGTTTAAACGTGAAAAATACATGAAATTCCACCAATTTGAGATTTTCACGCGGCTGTAGCGGGAAAACGGTAAGAGCTAGAGAAAAGTGCCTAAGCCTCAATTTGTAGGGCTAGAAATACTCTACATTTTGACATATAAACCATCCCTCTAGCTCAATAAATAAAGATGCTACCGAGTTTAAACGTGAAAAATACATGAAATTTCACGATTTTCAGATTTTCACGCGGCTGTAGCGGGAAAACGGTAAGAGCTAGAGAAAAGTGCCTAAGCCTCAATTTGTAGGGCGAGAAATACTCTACATTTTGACATATAAACCATCCCTCTAGCTCAATAAATAAAGATGCTACCGAGTTTAAACGTGAAAAATACATGAAATTTCACCAATTTGAGATTTTCACGCGGCTGTAGCGGGAAAACGGTAAGAGCTAGAGAAAAGTGCCTAAGCCTCAATTTGTAGGGCTAGAAATACTCTACATTTTGACATATAAACCATCCCTCTAGCTCAATAAATAAAGATGCTACCGAGTTTAAACGTGAAAAATACATGAAATCTCTCGATTTTCAGATTTTCACGCGGCTGTAGCGGGAAAACGGTAAGAGCTAGAGAAAAGTGCCTAAGCCTCAATTTGTAGGGCTAGAAATACTCTACATTTTGACATATAAACCATCCTTCTAGCTCAATAAATAAAGATGCTACCGAGTTTAAACGTGAAAAATACATGAAATTTCACGATTTTCAGATTTTCACGCGGCTGTAGCAGGAAAACGGTAAGAGCTAGAGAAAAGTGCCTAAGCCTCAATTTGTAGGGCGAGAAATACTCTACATTTTGACATATAAACCATCCCTCTAGCTCAATAAATAAAGATGCTACCGAGTTTAAACGTGAAAAATACATGAAATTCCACCATTTTCAGATTTTCACGCGGCTGTAGCGGGAAAACGGTAAGAGCTAGAGAAAAGTGCCTAAGCCTCAATTTGTAGGGCTAGAAATACTCTACATTTTGACATATAAACCATCCCTCTAGCTCAATAAATAAAGATGCTACCGAGTTTAAACGTGAAAAATACATGAAATTTCACGATTTTCAGATTTTCACGCGGCTGTAGCAGGAAAACGGTAAGAGCTAGAGAAAAGTGCCTAAGCCTCAATTTGTAGGGCGAGAAATACTCTACATTTTAACATATAAACCATCCCTCTAGCTCAATAAATAAAGATGCTACCGAGTTTAAACGTGAAAAATACATGAAATTCCACCATTTTCAGATTTTCACGCGGCTGTAGCGGGAAAACGGTAAGAGCTAGAGAAAAGTGCCTAAGCCTCAATTTGTAGGGCTAGAAATACTCTACATTTTGACATATAAACCATCCCTCTAGCTCAATAAATAAAGATGCTACCGAGTTTAAACGTGAAAAATACATGAAATTTCACGATTTTCAGATTTTCACGCGGCTGTAGCAGGAAAACGGTAAGAGCTAGAGAAAAGTGCCTAAGCCTCAATTTGTAGGGCGAGAAATACTCTACATTTTGACATATAAACCATCCCTCTAGCTCAATAAATAAAGATGCTACCGAGTTTAAACGTGAAAAATACATGAAATTTCACGATTTTCAGATTTTCACGCGGCTGTAGCGGGAAAACGGTAAGAGCTAGAGAAAAGTGCCTAAGCCTCAATTTGTAGGGCTAGAAATACTCTACATTTTGACATATAAACCATCCCTCTAGCTCAATAAATAAAGATGCTACCGAGTTTAAACGTGAAAAATACATGAAATTTCACGATTTTCAGATTTTCACGCGGCTGTAGCGGGAAAACGGTAAGAGCTAGAGAAAAGTGCCTAAGCCTCAATTTGTAGGGCTAGAAATACTCTACATTTTGACATATAAACCATCCTTCTAGCTCAATAAATAAAGATGCTACCGAGTTTAAACGTGAAAAATACATGAAATTTCACGATTTTCAGATTTTCACGCGGCTGTAGCGGGAAAACGGTAAGAGCTAGAGAAAAGTGCCTAAGCCTCAATTTGTAGGGCTAGAAATACTCTACATTTTGACATATAAACCATCCTTCTAACTCAATAAATAAAGATGCTACCGAGTTTAAACGTGAAAAATACATGAAATTTCACGATTTTCAGATTTTCACGCGGCTGTAGCGGGAAAACGGTAAGAGCTAGAGAAAAGTGCCTAAGCCTCAATTTGTAGGGCTAGAAATACTCTACATTTTGACATATAAACCATCCTTCTAGCTCAATAAATAAAGATGCTACCGAGTTTAAACGTGAAAAATACATGAAATTTCACGATTTTCAGATTTTCACGCGGCTGTAGCGGGAAAACGGTAAGAGCTAGAGAAAAGTGCCTAAGCCTCAATTTGTAGGGCTAGAAATACTCTACATTTTGACATATAAACCATCCTTCTAACTCAATAAATAAAGATGCTACCGAGTTTAAACGTGAAAAATACATGAAATTTCACGATTTTCAGATTTTCACGCGGCTGTAGCGGGAAAACGGTAAGAGCTAGAGAAAAGTGCCTAAGCCTCAATTTGTAGGGCGAGAAATACTCTACATTTTGACATATAAACCATCCCTCTAGCTCAATAAATAAAGATGCTACCGAGTTTAAACGTGAAAAATACATGAAATTTCACGATTTTCAGATTTTCACGCGGCTGTAGCGGGAAAACGGTAAGAGCTAGAGAAAAGTGCCTAAGCCTCAATTTGTAGGGCGAGAAATACTCTACATTTTGACATATAAACCATCCCTCTAGCTCAATAAATAAAGATGCTACCGAGTTTAAACGTGAAAAATACATGAAATTCCACCATTTTCAGATTTTCACGCGGCTGTAGCGGGAAAACGGTAAGAGCTAGAGAAAAGTGCTTAAGCCTCAATTTGTAGGGCGAGAAATACTCTACATTTTGACATATAAACCATCCCTCTAGCTCAATAAATAAAGATGCTACCGAGTTTAAACGTGAAAAATACATGAAATTTCACGATTTTCAGATTTTCACGCGGCTGTAGCGGGAAAACGGTAAGAGCTAGAGAAAAGTGCCTAAGCCTCAATTTGTAGGGCGAGAAATACTCTACATTTTGACATATAAACCATCCCTCTAGCTCAATAAATAAAGATGCTACCGAGTTTAAACGTGAAAAATACATGAAATTTCACGATTTTCAGATTTTCACGCGGCTGTAGCGGGAAAACGGTAAGAGCTAGAGAAAAGTGCCTAAGCCTCAATTTGTAGGGCTAGAAATACTCTACATTTTGACATATAAACCATCCCTCTAGCTCAATAAATAAAGATGCTACCGAGTTTAAACGTGAAAAATACATGAAATTTCACGATTTTCAGATTTTCACGCGGCTGTAGCGGGAAAACGGTAAGAGCTAGAGAAAAGTGCCTAAGCCTCAATTTGTAGGGCGAGAAATACTCTACATTTTGACATATAAACCATCTCTCTAGCTCAATAAATAAAGATGCTACCGAGTTTAAACGTGAAAAATACATGAAATTTCACGATTTTCAGATTTTCACGCGGCTGTAGCGGGAAAACGGTAAGAGCTAGAGAAAAGTGCCTAAGCCTCAATTTGTAGGGCTAGAAATACTCTACATTCTGACATATAAGCCATCCCTCTAGCTCAATAAATAAAGATGCTACCGAGTTTAAACGTGAAAAATACATGAAATCTCTCGATTTTCAGATTTTCACGCGGCTGTAGCGGGAAAACGGTAAGAGCTAGAGAAAAGTGCCTAAGCCTCAATTTGTAGGGCGAGAAATACTCTACATTTTGACATATAAACCATCTCTCTAGCTCAATAAATAAAGATGCTACCGAGTTTAAACGTGAAAAATACATGAAATTCCACCAATTTGAGATTTTCACGCGGCTGTAGCGGGAAAACGGTAAGAGCTAGAGAAAAGTGCCTAAGCCTCAATTTGTAGGGCGAGAAATACTCTACATTTTGACATATAAACCATCCCTCTAGCTCAATAAATAAAGATGCTACCGAGTTTAAACGTGAAAAATACATGAAATTCCACCATTTTCAGATTTTCACGCGGCTGTAGCGGGAAAACGGTAAGAGCTAGAGAAAAGTGCTTAAGCCTCAATTTGTAGGGCGAGAAATACTCTACATTTTGACATATAAACCATCCCTCTAGCTCAATAAATAAAGATGCTACCGAGTTTAAACGTGAAAAATACATGAAATTTCACGATTTTCAGATTTTCACGCGGCTGTAGCGGGAAAACGGTAAGAGCTAGAGAAAAGTGCCTAAGCCTCAATTTGTAGGGCGAGAAATACTCTACATTTTGACATATAAACCATCCCTCTAGCTCAATAAATAAAGATGCTACCGAGTTTAAACGTGAAAAATACATGAAATTTCACGATTTTCAGATTTTCACGCGGCTGTAGCGGGAAAACGGTAAGAGCTAGAGAAAAGTGCCTAAGCCTCAATTTGTAGGGCTAGAAATACTCTACATTTTGACATATAAACCATCCCTCTAGCTCAATAAATAAAGATGCTACCGAGTTTAAACGTGAAAAATACATGAAATTTCACGATTTTCAGATTTTCACGCGGCTGTAGCGGGAAAACGGTAAGAGCTAGAGAAAAGTGCCTAAGCCTCAATTTGTAGGGCGAGAAATACTCTACATTTTGACATATAAACCATCCTTCTAGCTCAATAAATAAAGATGCTACCGAGTTTAAACGTGAAAAATACATGAAATTCCACCAATTTGAGATTTTCACGCGGCTGTAGCGGGAAAACGGTAAGAGCTAGAGAAAAGTGCCTAAGCCTCAATTTGTAGGGCTAGAAATACTCTACATTCTGACATATAAGCCATCCCTCTAGCTCAATAAATAAAGATGCTACCGAGTTTAAACGTGAAAAATACATGAAATCTCTCGATTTTCAGATTTTCACGCGGCTGTAGCGGGAAAACGGTAAGAGCTAGAGAAAAGTGCCTAAGCCTCAATTTGTAGGGCGAGAAATACTCTACATTTTGACATATAAACCATCTCTCTAGCTCAATAAATAAAGATGCTACCGAGTTTAAACGTGAAAAATACATGAAATTTCACGATTTTCAGATTTTCACGCGGCTGTAGCGGGAAAACGGTAAGAGCTAGAGAAAAGTGCCTAAGCCTCAATTTGTAGGGCGAGAAATACTCTACATTTTGACATATAAACCATCCCTCTAGCTCAATAAATAAAGATGCTACCGAGTTTAAACGTGAAAAATACATGAAATCTCACGATTTTCAGATTTTCACGCGGCTGTAGCGGGAAAACGGTAAGAGCTAGAGAAAAGTGCCTAAGCCTCAATTTGTAGGGCGAGAAATACTCTACATTTTGACATATAAACCATCTCTCTAGCTCAATAAATAAAGATGCTACCGAGTTTAAACGTGAAAAATACATGAAATTTCACGATTTTCAGATTTTCACGCGGCTGTAGCGGGAAAACGGTAAGAGCTAGAGAAAAGTGCCTAAGCTTCAATTTGTAGGGCGAGAAATACTCTACATTCTGACATATAAGCCATCCCTCTAGCTCAATAAATAAAGATGCTACCGAGTTTAAACGTGAAAAATACATGAAATTCCACCATTTTCAGATTTTCACGCGGCTGTAGCGGGAAAACGGTAAGAGCTAGAGAAAAGTGCCTAAGCCTCAATTTGTAGGGCTAGAAATACTCTACATTTTGATATATAAATCATCCCTCTAGCTCAATAAATAAAGATGCTACCGAGTTTAAACGTGAAAAATACATGAAATCTCACGATTTTCAGATTTTCACGCGGCTGTAGCGGGAAAACGGTAAGAGCTAGAGAAAAGTGCCTAAGCCTCAATTTGTAGGGCTAGAAATACTCTACATTTTGATATATAAATCATCCCTCTAGCTCAATAAATAAAGATGCTACCGAGTTTAAACGTGAAAAATACATGAAATCTCACGATTTTCAGATTTTCACGCGGCTGTAGCGGGAAAACGGTAAGAGCTAGAGAAAAGTGCCTAAGTCTCAATTTGTAGGGCTAGAAATACTCTACATTTTGATATATAAATCATCCCTCTAGCTCAATAAATAAAGATGCTACCGAGTTTAAACGTGAAAAATACATGAAATCTCACGATTTTCAGATTTTCACGCGGCTGTAGCGGGAAAACGGTAAGAGCTAGAGAAAAGTGCCTAAGCCTCAATTTGTAGGGCTAGAAATACTCTACATTTTGACATATAAACCATCCCTCTAGCTCAATAAATAACGATGCTACCGAGTTTAAACGTGAAAAATACATGAAATTTCACGATTTTCAGATTTTCACGCGGCTGTAGCATGAAAACGGTAACAGCTAGAGAAAAGTGCCTAAGCCTCAATTTGTAGGGCTAGAAATACTCTACATTTTGATATATAAATCATCCCTCTAGCTCAATAAATAAAGATGCTACCGAGTTTAAACGTGTAAAATACATGAAATTTCACGATTTTCAGATTTTCACGCGGCTGTAGCGGGAAAACGGTAAGAGCTAGAGAAAAGTGCCTAAGCCTCAATTTGTAGGGCTAGAAATACTCTACATTTTGATATATAAATCATCCCTCTAGCTCTATAAATAAAGATGCTACCGAGTTTAAACGTGAAAAATACATGAAATCTCACGATTTTCAGATTTTCACGCGGCTGTAGCGGGAAAACGGTAAGAGCTAGAGAAAAGTGCCTAAGCCTCAATTTGTAGGGCTAGAAATACTCTACATTTTGATATATAAATCATCCCTCTAGCTCTATAAATAAAGATGCTACCGAGTTTAAACGTGAAAAATACATGAAATCTCACGATTTTCAGATTTTCACGCGGCTGTAGCGGGAAAACGGTAAGAGCTAGAGAAAAGTGCCTAAGCCTCAATTTGTAGGGCTAGAAATACTCTACATTTTGATATATAAATCATCCCTCTAGCTCAATAAATAAAGATGCTACCGAGTTTAAACGTGAAAAATACATGAAATCTCACGATTTTCAGATTTTCACGCGGCTGTAGCGGGAAAACGGTAAGAGCTAGAGAAAAGTGCCTAAGCCTCAATTTGTAGGGCTAGAAATACTCTACATTTTGACATATAAACCATCCCTCTAGCTCAATAAATAACGATGCTACCGAGTTTAAACGTGAAAAATACATGAAATTTCACGATTTTCAGATTTTCACGCGGCTGTAGCATGAAAACGGTAACAGCTAGAGAAAAGTGCCTAAGCCTCAATTTGTAGGGCTAGAAATACTCTACATTTTGATATATAAATCATCCCTCTAGCTCAATAAATAAAGATGCTACCGAGTTTAAACGTGAAAAATACATGAAATTTCACGATTTTCAGATTTTCACGCGGCTGTAGCGGGAAAACGGTAACAGCTAGAGAAAAGTGCCTAAGCCTCAATTTGTAGGGCTAGAAATACTCTACATTTCGATATATAAATCATCCCTCTAGCTCAATAAATAAAGATGCTACCGAGTTTAAACGTGAAAAATACATGAAATTTCACGATTTTCATATTTTCACGCGGCTGTAGCGGGAAAACGGTAAGAGCTAGAGAAAAGTGCCTAAGCCTCAATTTGTAGGGCGAGAAATACTCTACATTTTGACATATAAATCATCCCTCTAGCTCAATAAATAAAGATGCTACCGAGTTTAAACGTGAAAAATACATGAAATTTCACGATTTTCAGATTTTCACGCGGCTGTAGCGGGAAAACGGTAACAGCTAGAGAAAAGTGCCTAAGCCTCAATTTGTAGGGCTAGAAATACTCTACATTTCGATATATAAATCATCCCTCTAGCTCAATAAATAAAGATGCTACCGAGTTTAAACGTGAAAAATACATGAAATTTCACGATTTTCAGATTTTCACGCGGCTGTAGCGGGAAAACGGTAAGAGCTAGAGAAAAGTGCCTAAGCCTCAATTTGTAGGGCGAGAAATACTCTACATTTTGACATATAAATCATCCCTCTAGCTCAATAAATAAAGATGCTACCGAGTTTAAACGTGAAAAATACATGAAATTTCACGATTTTCAGATTTTCACGCGGCTGTAGCGGGAAAACGGTAAGAGCTAGAGAAAAGTGCCTAAGCCTCAATTTGTAGGGCTAGAAATACTCTACATTTTGATACATAAATCATCTCTCTAGCATTATATAATAAAAACGCTACCGAGTGTAAACTGGAAGATTCCATTAAAATTTCATCTTTTTCACATTTGCTGGCGGTTATAGCGGCTAAAATGTAGGAGCTAGAGAAAAGTGCATAATACATTTACAAATAACATATTACATTTTGAAAGCATATACATAGTTTAAAATAAATATTAAATTATTTATTGAATAACAATTCTAAGTAAACCAACCAGTAAATATTTAAAAACAAAAATAAAATTATTTAATTACGAGCAATCACAGTAATTGTAAAATTATTCTTCTTGTCTTGAAAAAGAAACATAATCAGATCTTCCGCACGCGTACAGTAACAAATTAAAAACAAAAACGACAGTCGGTACAACGACAATGGCAGATGGGTACGGGCAAGACAGCCAATGTTTTTCTTTTTTATTATAATTACAATATCTATAGTTGTATATGTATATTCGATATTATTTTATGTATATATATATAATTCTGCGCATGTAAATAGAATACAAGAATATGTCGGATCGTCATCTTCTTAAATAAGAAATATATATATATAAATCGTTTATGTACATTTTTTTTTGTTTTGTAAAAAGAAGAGCGTAGACAAGCTTAAACTAGCACAGTTTTCATAGGGGGACCCCCAGCTGCTGGCGTGGCACGGTAAGGATCGGCGTTTTATAAATGGGGGAAGGCACTTGATGCACGGTCAGCTCTAGTTGTTGCGGGGAGCCACGTTCGCTTCTAACACACAAATACTTAAGGCGCTACTGCAGTATATATCACATGTTTTTTTGTTGTTTTTTTTTGTATGTTTGATAGTTTTATATAAAATACATTTTTGTAAATATATATAGTTTTTTTGTGTGTGTATGTATAAAGGGAGATACTTATTGGAGGGGGGCACTGTATTAACTATCACGGCTTTTCGGCTGGAAACGACGCGGCCACGGGAAGGGCCAGTCGGGCCATTTGCGTGGCACTTGGCCCTCAATGTTGCCCTCGAAGTAGAGGAAGAATTTGTACCACCACAGTCGACACAGGAGATTCTTCTCGGAGTGTTGCTAGAAGAGATTAAAATAACATTTGTTTTATATATGTACTGCAATTTATTTGAAATAAAAGCTAATTATTATTATTATCATATGGGCGTACATTGTTAATTGATGTGGTATCGCCAGATGGCGTTAAACTTTCTCTCTAAAGGGAAAGTTGTATTATTTTTTAATCTTTTTTTCTCAAATGTAAATATAAAAATGTGTTTTTACTGGCTCGTGTAGTGAGATGACTATTTTATATCTAAATAGCGATGTTGATATTTTAGATCATCTGTAATATATGGTCTGTTATATTGCAATTCTGACATTTTTATTGTAATTGCTTTGCTTGAAACTCACCTTAAGATAACTATTATTCGCTAACGTGTGGTACACCCAAAACGTGCGAGTAGTCACGAAATACGCAATGATCACGTCAATGGAGTAATGGGAACGGGACAGTTGTAGCATAAAAATTCCCATCACGGCGACCAACCAGTAAAACCAGTGGACCAGGTACAGTTTCTTAGGAGTATCTGCAAATTATATTTTGAAAGTGTTATTTTTTTATTTTTCGGTTTATGATAAAATATACTTACATTCTGCAATAAACAGGTAACTTATAACTAGTGTGAGGGTGTGCCCGCTGTAGATAAAGTCCCCGCAGTAGGTCTGCTTGCCGTTGATGGATAGCCCCATGCCGGAGAGCATATGCACCACACGTTTTGCCATGTCCAACGTGGACGTGTGATTGTTTTTTGGAGAACAGTAGTATGTGGTGCTGGACACGGGCAACACCGTCACGAACATTGTCACTGCCCGATACACGTACAGGAGGGACATGATTAGGAATAATCTTCTGAAAACGATGAATCTGTAAAGAACAGAGATTAATATTGTGGATATATTCATGCCTCAATCACTAACACAATTCATTAATTGTTGCTTATTTCTTACCTGTGTTTGTGCAGTGCTATCACCACCACCGCTGAATTGAACGCTAATATTATCAGATACTCAGAAATGTCTAGACCCCAATCATAAGGTTTCATCAGCTCGAAGAAGACATCCGGTAATGGGCCGTATGTTTTCCGATCTGGTACACGCTCGTGCACTGTCGCTAATGAAATTAGCACACAGAGGCTGCTGCAGAACATGATGACAATGGCTGAAAGTTATAAAGAAGTTAATTTTGTTATTGCTTTTCTTTTTTTTAAATAGTAATTCTCGTTTATCTTGAAAATTTATAATTATTATTCACTGATTTTTTTATAAATATCGGCACTTACTACCTTAAATTATAAAATTGTTATTCTTACCAACTAACGTTTTCCACCGTTCCTGTGGA
Source organism: Lordithon lunulatus (assembly GCA_963942505.1). Taxonomy (NCBI): domain Eukaryota; kingdom Metazoa; phylum Arthropoda; class Insecta; order Coleoptera; family Staphylinidae; genus Lordithon; species Lordithon lunulatus. Next base: position 73,093,745 of record OZ012666.1, read on the forward strand.
AAATGTGGTTCATCCCTAACCGGCGCAGGTATATTAATTTTAATCACTCCATTAACATTCGTATTTTTCTGCATCCTCGTCTCCTCAATGGCTTCGTGGTCGTCCTCGTCGCCTATATAGTATTCCGTTGCGGCGATGGGGTGGCTACCGTGACCCCACTTGTCGCCCTTGGCGGGGGTCGGCAGCAGTGGCTGCCGCTGATACAGATCCCCCTGAGTCATCGCGATCGCCGCCTCCTGGTGGTTGTTGGCGAGCGCGGCGCCCACTCCGTTCAGCTGTGCGTTGTTCTCGTCGGTTTCCGTGGTCGGTTGCTGTGACTGTTGCGCTGGCACTGCGATCGCTTCACCGATCGAATGAATGCTCCCATAATCCGCAAATTTTGGCTCCAAAACCATTCTGTAAACAATAACACAAATAACAATTAGTTATTCAAGAAATTTCCGATTAGTAGTCCAATTTATAGACACTTTTACTGCTTTTAAAACGATTTCTGTAATTTTTTAGAAGTGAAACTCAAAATAGCCTATCAGTAAAAATAAATGTAATAAATTAATTTTTTTAAATTAAAACTAAATGATGACGTAATTATGTTTGGAACATATTTAGCATCATAATAAAGCATATTTGTTTAATTTGGTCAATTAATAAAGTCTTAATGAGGGAAAATTCGGAATACATAAGTTATAGATATAACTTTTTGTTTAAAAAATCGTAATAAATTCAATTTTTTAAATTAAAATTAAATGATGACGTCATTATGTTTGGAACATATTTAGCATCACAATGAAACATATTTGTTTATTTTGGTCAATTAATAAAGTCTTAATGAGGGAAAATTCGAAATACATAAGTTATAGATATAACTTTTTGTTTAAAAAATCGTAATAAATTCAATTTTTTAAATTAAAATTAAATGATGACGTAGTTATGTTCGGAACATATTTAGCATCATAATGAAGCATATTTGTTTATTTTGGTCAATTAATAAAGTCTTAATGAGAGAAAATTCGGAATACATAAGTTATAGATATAACTTTTTGTTTAAAAAATCGTAATAAATTCAATTTTTTAAATTAAAATTAAATGATGACGTAGTTATGTTCGGAACATATTTAGCATCATAATGAAGTATATTTGTTTATTTTGGTCAATTAATAAAGTCTTAATGAGGGAAAATTCGGAATACATAAGTTATAGATATAACTTTTTGTTTAAAAAATCGTAATAAATTCAATTTTTTAAATTAAAATTAAATGATGACGTAGTTATGTTCGGAACATATTTAGCATCATAATGAAGTATATTTGTTTATTTTGGTCAATTAATAAAGTCTTAATGAGGGAAAATTCGAAATACATAAGTTATAGAAATAACTTTTTGTTTAAAAAAATCGAAATAAATTCAATTTTTTAAATTAAAATTAAATGATGACGTAATTATGTTTGTAAAATATTGAGCATCATAATGAAGCATATTTGTTTATTTTGTTCAATCAATAAAGTCTTAATGAGGGAAAATTCGAAATACACAAGTTATAGATATAACTTTTTGTTTAAAAAATCGTAATAAATTCAATTTTTTAAATTAAAATTAAATGATGACGTAGTTATGTTCGGAACATATTTAGCATCATAATGAAGCATATTTGTTTATTTTGGTCAATTAATAAAGTCTTAATGAGAGAAAATTCGGAATACATAAGTTATAGATATAACTTTTTGTTTAAAAAATCGTAATAAATTCAATTTTTTAAATTAAAATTAAATGATGACGTAGTTATGTTCGGAACATATTTAGCATCATAATGAAGCATATTTGTTTATTTTGGTCAATTAATAAAGTCTTAATGAGAGAAAATTCGGAATACATAAGTTATAGATATAACTTTTTGTTTAAAAAATCGTAATAAATTCAATTTTTTAAATTAAAATTAAATGATGACGTAGTTATGTTCGGAACATATTTAGCATCATAATGAAGTATATTTGTTTATTTTGGTCAATTAATAAAGTCTTAATGAGGGAAAATTCGGAATACATAAGTTATAGATATAACTTTTTGTTTAAAAAATCGTAATAAATTCAATTTTTTAAATTAAAATTAAATGATGACGTAGTTATGTTCGGAACATATTTAGCATCATAATGAAGTATATTTGTTTATTTTGGTCAATTAATAAAGTCTTAATGAGGGAAAATTCGGAATACATAAGTTATAGATATAACTTTTTGTTTAAAAAATCGTAATAAATTCAATTTTTTAAATTAAAATTAAATGATGACGTCATTATGTTTGGAACATATTTAGCATCACAATGAAACATATTTGTTTATTTTGGTCAATTAATAAAGTCTTAATGAGGGAAAATTCGAAATACATAAGTTATAGATATAACTTTTTGTTTAAAAAATCGTAATAAATTCAATTTTTTAAATTAAAATTAAATGATGACGTAGTTATGTTCGGAACATATTTAGCATCATAATGAAGTATATTTGTTTATTTTGGTCAATTAATAAAGTCTTAATGAGGGAAAATTCGGAATACATAAGTTATAGATATAACTTTTTGTTTAAAAAATCGTAATAAATTCAATTTTTTAAATTAAAATTAAATGATGACGTAGTTATGTTCGGAACATATTTAGCATCATAATGAAGTATATTTGTTTATTTTGGTCAATTAATAAAGTCTTAATGAGGGAAAATTCAAAATACATAACTTATAGATATAACTTTTTGTTTAAAAAATCGTAATAAATTCAATTTTTTAAATTAAAATTAAATGGTGACGTAATTATGTTTGGAACATATTTAGCATCATAATGAAGCATATTTGTTTAATTTGGACAATTAATAAAGTCTTAATTATAAACATCATTTTGACAGAAAAAATCCGAAAAAGGTATACCAATTTTTTTCGATTCAATATGAAATGTATTTAATGTTATTTTATAATTTAATTAATGTTTAATCCAAATATAGACTCCAAGTATACTTAATTACTTTTATGAACTACTATTTTCATGAACACCAATAAACTTTAATTTATACTAGTACGAATTATTATATATAATTTATACTAGTACGAATTATTGACCTTAAAATTATATTTACACCGTTATATATATTTTTAGGACGATTGTGCTTATCAATAGTATAAATATTCATAAAAACAGTGATATTTCATGTAAAAAACAACATATTAAAATATTATCAGTATTTGTGTTTCGATTTAAATATAAAATCCATGTATTGTTGCGACTTATTGGTAATATTTGTAACCAACCGTGTTATGACAATTTTCAAAAATAAAATCCTCACTCAACATTTATATGGCTATCAGTCGGTCAGGAGAGAATAAATAGCATATAAATGAATAGATAGTTTTAATGACTAATAATCAATAGATTAAGGTCCAAAAAAATAAATAAATTACGTTACAACAAGAAGACGTATGAACCAACTAATAATTAAAAAGGATTACATCTGATATTTCAAATCACGCACAGAAAGACCGCGGGTTAATAGTCCTCTACAACTATTTTAATTAATTAATTTTATGTAATGAAATATATAGTTAATACAAAATATGTAATGTTAATAAAAATTTATGTATATATATATATATATATATATATATATATATATATATATATTTCATGAATTGTTGGTTGTTCAATGATATCCAGTTAAAAGAGAACTATCTCTTATAAAAATTCGTCATACATCCTGTAATTTAGCTGAAATCGGAAACTTTCATATGAATCCATTATTAGATTACAATTGTATGATATAAATGTAACATTATTATTATTATTTATTAGAAATAATTACCTAATATCTGAGTTGGAGCTAAAGACATCGACGATTTTGATAAAATCGTGCGACTGGCAGTCACTTCTCAATATGTTTAACAGATACATGGTTTGCAGCAGTGTGGGTTCAACCACTGATAAAATAACGTGAGAGATGTCTTGCTGCCGCCCTCGTGCACACACACAAGTCGTAACAACCGCACGCGGTGGATTCAACGGCCGCAATGACGAATAAGGTGTACGTACGTGAAATTACAACACGTTAGAAAAAAGCAAGGTCGCTCGCAGGCTTTGCATTTTAAACACATATATGCCGAACTGTTTTGCATCCGTTAATCACCAATTAAAATAAATAATAAAATTTTAATATTTATAATACAATATACAGCGTGTCAAAATAATATGTGAATGAAAAAGAAGCAAATATTTTGAAACTAAAAATAACTTATGTAAAGATAAGTTTATGCTCACAATAAAAAAAAGAAATAAGCAACCAATTTGAGATAATGGCTTGAGCTCGTTTCAGACAAGACAAATACTTGAACCAAAAGTTAAGGTCGTTTTAGACAAGACAATTTCTTGACTCAAAAGTTAGTCAAGGTGAGAGACAATCTAAATTGTCTCGTATCATACAGCAAATTATTTGAAATATTGAATTGGATGGTAGATTGAATGGAAAATAAAACGCGTTCTATTTATCAAGGACAATTTGTATGGGAGGAAGATATATGAATTCATTTCTTGAACAACTTTTGAGCTAAGAAATTGTTTTGTCTAAAACGACCTTTAGTCAAGATGCGAGACAATCTAAATTGTCTAGTATCATACAGTAAATAGTTTGAAACATTAAATTGGATTCTAGATTGAATGGAAAATACACTGTATTCTATTCTTTTAGTTGTGGACCCACTCTTATTCCAGAAAATGTTTTTTCATACAAATACATCAAGTAAACAAGACAATTTCTTTGTCAATATATTCATTAATTTTTTTAACAATTTTTGATTTGAAAAATTGTCTGTATAAAACGATGTTTAAACCAAATTTACCTTAGTTTAAAGCGCATAGACACGTGATTTTTTAAATTGAATTTAGAATTAACAGTGGCATCAAGTCTATATTTATCTTATGGTGCGAATTTAGAAATAGTATTAAGCTTTTAGTAACAACTATCCAGCGAAATGTTATACAATTTTTACTAATTGATTAAACTTGAATCAGTTTTCTCCTGCCATCCTCAACAAAGAAAATTTTAGATGTTTGTTGTTGCTGTTTAGGCGAAGAAATATATAAAATAAAATTGTTTAAACAAGTATACCTGTTTTTTTTTCAAAACAGTACTGACTTTAAAAACACGCCTTGTATATTTAATACACCATAGTAAAATTAGCCTTTTATGTAAAATTTAGAATTTAAAAGAACCATTATTTCGTTATTAGTTTTTAAGGAGACCGAAATTGTATGTAGTCGGCCAATGAAATTGTATACTTGTTTTTTATTAGCTTTATGAAAACCGTTATGAGTTTACATTGCAGCATGAATGGTAATTTTTGAACAAAAAATATCATACTTGTCTCATTCCGTTTATTAGATAATAAATAAATGACATTCAAAAGTTCGTTTAACTCTTTTACGTGATTAAATTCCGCACACGTACAATTTTGCATGATTAAACCGTCCTTCTTTTACAAGTGTGCTGGTAGTTGTCAGTCTGTGCGATTTTGTCAACTTTAAACGTATTTAAATACTAGACTATGCCCTTTAACAGTTTCAATCATTGAATACAATGATCTTCAATTGTTATATTTGATCTAAGTATACTTAATAATCGTGATCCCTCAAAAATCCTGTGACAAAGTTTATCAGCAAATATTAATTTTGTATCACTTGAATTAGACTCAAGTTTATTGATCGGCAAGTCTTGATTAAATAATTTCCGCTGAAGTGATTGCATTACTTGTACTTGGAAGTGGATAATTCCAGAAATAAAATGTCAGTATAAAATCATTATTACTAATACAGCGATCGTAAATGTATGGTAAAATAGTTTTTATAAGAAGCCGTAATGAATAATTTCGCGCTATTATGATTCATCGGAAAGTCATTATTATTTTAGTTATATCTTTTTTTTTTGTACTATCACGCCACAGTTGAATAGTGCGATAGCGCGGTCGCTGGTTGGGTCGTTAATTTCCGCCGTCCCTCTGATAATAAACATTTCATTATTTTCATTATAATACGCGATAAGAAGGTCGCAATATCAAACGGCCAAGTTAAGACCAGCCGGCCAGCGCTAATTGGCACATTCTTTGGCAGTAGCTATTTATAATATTAACTTCTACGAAAATATAGATATAATTCTATAATTTGTTTGAATACAATTTTGTATTTTCTATTTATTTTTTTTGTTGATATTTACTTTTTGTATCAATTTAATTACCTTACTACACGAATTGCAAATAACTTTTGGATTCCACAATTTAACAAAGCGCGAGCATATAATGGTAGGGTTAAGAAATTAATATATGAATCATTTATTAATGTTATTGAAAAAATAAAAAAAACTGCTTTTGTTTATTTAATATCGTTTTTCTTTTTTAATGACAACATAATAATATATGACTATGCAAACACGTTACATATTATACATACATAAATGAAGGTAACTTTACTCAGCTCGGCAAATAGTTTGAATTTTCTACAGCAGATGTCTTTAGACTTGTACAAGGTGATAACAACCCGGAATCTACGAAGTCCAAAGGAATTGCAATGATTACGCGAGGCATTTGCCTTGAAATTAAAACGAAGGCTGTTGCAATGGAATTGTTAAATATACATAATAAAGAATTTTTTATATTCAACAAATAATATACTGTGAACATTAGACGTTAATAAAATAAATTGATGATTTTTAATTTTATTTTAAATTTCCAATTTTTAATGAATGTGTCAATTTGTTATGAAAAATGTACTAAGACTTTTTATTTGGTTGAAAATTGTCTATCCAACGGGCTAAAACTTATTTTGATTGGATAATTTTCATTTTATTTTTATTCACTTCTTCGGATTTACTGCTAAAACAGTACACTTTTTATAAAAAAAAATCTCCTAATTTTCTTTGGAATTAAAATACCTACAAAATGAGATCACGCACAACTCTCCATCATGAAATAAAAGTTTCCATATTAGAAAAATTTGCCAAGCTCTGTAACTTTACCCGTTTCATTTGAAACAATTTCGACATTTTTCCCGCCATCTAGACTATATTTCCAATAAAATGACTTAGTTTCAGTGTCAAGTCACTTCTAGTACGACCCCTGTTTCGACGCAACCAAACATAGTTTTGGTAATGTTACCGATTTTTATCACCTTTCGAATTAAATTTGTGATGTATCTTTTGTTTTAGTGAAAAATTGTATTTCGGGGTGTTTTAAGCGCCACAACAGTCCCCGAACGATAAACGAAAGCGACGAATGGTAATGTTAATTTTCTTTATATTATTAGTAATAAAACGAGTCAAACTCTCCAGAAACGAATTCATAATGTATGCCATTATAAAACACTCCAGCACATAAATTTATTTTTAAAGCCACAAACAAAACACCACTCTCAAGTCTTCATTCAAACGCTAATAGAAGTGACACAGCCACACACAAATGTCAGGCTGGAACTTACAAAAGCCGGCCGACTTTTATAAATAGGCCCACCGTGCGCAGTCCAACAGGTGGGACCTCTCCTTTTTAGAGATCACTGACTGTGATTACATCAGTTCGCATCCGGCTTTCACGCGGAAAATGCACAGCCGACTGCGATCTCTCTCGCAAATCAAACCAAAAAAATAAATATAATAACAACGACAGCATCAATTATCAATTGTGAACTTTGTGGGGGCCCCGCAAAACAATTTCGCAACGCAACTGCACGATGAATCAAGGAGCAGGTTGTAAACAACTGCATAATGGTAGCGGCGAATTTAATTAATTAACATATCAATAATAAGAGAGAGAGACACACACAGATATATGACGAGTGTCATTACTAATATAAATTTGTTGATTCATAACATACGTTTTTAGATAGGTCAGGGTTAGAATAATAAAAAACTGTATGTGACAGCGAGTTATTGATTTATGGATCATTCATTTTATTCAATGATAATATATTTCTATTTCGAAAAAATTAAATAGATCATTTCTTATAATATAAAAACGAAGATAGTGATTTGAAGCCAATTGACTTGTCAGTTATTCATTTTTTGCTGAAAGTACAAAAGTGGGGTCGCAGGTTCGAATTCCATGGAGAGTTATAACTCTATATATAATATATTCATTACTCCACTTAATACTCAAATTAAATATTGAATAAAAAACATAAAATCTATATATTTTAAGTTTTTTATTCAATATTTAATTTGAGTATTAAGTGGAGTAATGAATATATTTTTTTTTTGTTATTTTCAATATACAGAGTAATTTATAATTGGAGAACAAAAATTAATATTTCATACACAGTATCGAATTTTAACGTGAAAACACAGTTTAGAATAAGTTGAGCGTATACCAAAAAACTGTGTTTTAACGTTCGTATTCGATACTGTATATGAAATGTAATGTTTTTTCTCCAATACTCTATTTTGATAAACAAAATAATGTGTAAAGTGTAAAGTGTGTGAATTCTGTCTAGATTTAGTTAAATCATATCAGTGTAGCTCAGCTAGCGAGATACAATTCTATATAGGTGTGCATTACTTATTGATGTGAGGTCGCCAGATGGCGTTAAACTTTCGCTCTAGATGGAAAGTTGCATTACTTTCTATTGAGATCAATTGTTAAGATAACAACATTACACTACATTACCTCGAATGTCATCGAGGATGATATTTTTTAAGTTTTTTTTATGCAATATTTAACTGGTGCAGTAAATTATAAAAGAATATTAATTTTTTAATTAAATATATGTTTTTCTTACGTATTAAAAATTAAGTAAATATATATATTGTTGTAATTAAAAAAAATTAAAGTAAAATTAAGTAAATATATATATATATATATATATATATATATATATATAATCGTTTATTAGTGTTATCATTTATTATAGTATAGTATAGACGATCAATCAATAAGGAAGATAATTAATAAAAAAAACCTTACATATGTACAACATTAACCAACCAAACTCAGTATATCAACACAAATATTTGTCTAGTAGTATTAGACAAGCCACTTAAATTCACCGCTCCACATACACACATACAGACACACACACACACACACACACACACACACACACACATACACACACTCATTATTTATTGACATATTAATCTCGCATGTGTCATTAATAATGCAACATCGAGTCAACAAGGTCTACGACTACTCACTATAACCTCCGCCATCATTAAAACATTTCGCATCGTACTCTCTTCAGGTGATAAAACGGCCGCGTCACTATAACCAGCACCACGCAATTTTCCGCGATGACGCGGCCCAATTTAAAACACTACTTACGTCCGACTTAAGGCGACTCATCGGTTGGCAGCATCCCGAGCGCATATCTCCGCTATTACACCCCCGAAAAGAATGCAGCAACAGGTGGCGAAGACACAGGACACACACACACACACGCACAAAAACACACACGGTCACTCACTCGTACACTATAGAATCACAGTCACATACACCGGATGATACAACAATTCCACACAGGTAGAGTGGAATTGAGAAAGGTGCGCGGGCAGCTTAAGTCGCCACGGACGAACAGACTTAACTGGCCTCTTGTGGTGCGCTGCTGCTGTTGTAGGGCGGGGGCCGTGCGCGCGGCGGGCGCCGACACGGAACGGAACCCGTCGGGCTCCGCCAGGCCCCCGCCGCCGCCGCCACCAACGAGGCACGGCGTCAATCAAGAGCAAATCTGCGACACGAGCGGGAACAGGGAATTAAAATACAATTAACCCGTATTTGACTCGACTGGGTAACGTCGTTTCTAACGATTAAGGGGACGAAATCATTAGATGACAATTGGGTAAAGCCAGAGGTGCCGATTAGTACTGATGGGTTGTGATTTATTGGTATAAGAAAGATTAAAGTACGTTCACTTTAGGTAATTTTTATTGCTGCATAATTAGTTACAGCGCAGATGGGTTATGGATGTTTTCAAATATTTATTGTATTGATATAATATTTCTTTGTTAAATAAAAACAGCATAGAAGTGATATGCATCATCTGAATGCTCCTACTGTTCTTATAGGTCCTTAGTTTGTTTAATTATAATATACACAATTTTAATTGTGATCATGTTTATATGTGAATCTTGTTATAGAAAATGACAAAAATATATTTTACTTTACTAGTGGCCCTTTGCAGAAATAGCTGCAATAAAAGAAGTACAATTTTTATTTGCGGACATCCCAATTTGTTTCAGGGTAAATTGGACGCCTTTCTACGAAAAGTATCCAATCCTCTTAATGTTAAAATTGAGAAAACAAATTTATATAACGATTTATACAATGACAATCTACAGAAAGACTTCCAATTTGTCCCATTGCTAGGACGGCCCCAATTTTAAACGGATGGAAGCTAATTTAGACATTTTTACAGATTTCAATCACTTTTATAATTTATCATGTGACGCGTTTGTCTATTGTTTTAGGGAAAAACATGTATGAAGATTTTCAATTTGGTTTAAAATTGTCTATCCAACAAGTTCAAGTTCATCTGGATTAGACAATTTTTATTTTATTTTTATTCACTTCTTCGACTTCGACTGTCAAAACGGTACAATTTTTGTAACAATATGTTTGGGGTTTTCTCTTTGGAAATTAAATACCTACAATATAAGACCAAAGTCCAATTTCTGTAATAAAATAAAATTTTAAAAGTTTCAAAAATTTGCCAAGCCCTGTAGGTTTTCAGGTTCAATTTGAAACAATATCGACATTTTTTCCGCCATATAGACTATATTACCAGTGCCAATTCTGGGACGGCTCCAATTTTGAACGAGCGGAGGGTAGTTGTACCAATGTTTATCACTTTTCAAATTAATTTTGTGACGGGTTTATCTTTTGTTTTATGGAAAAAATGTACTAAAATTTTTAATTCGACTCAAAATTGCCAATTCAATATGCTGAAGTCGATTTCGATTTGACAATTTTAATTTTTATTTTCTTCACTTCTTCGGCCTTACCACCAAAACGGTACACATTTTATAATAATATGTTTGTGTTTTTCTCTTTGGAAATTAAATACCGACAAAATGAGACCAAAGACCACTTTCTATCATGAAATAAAATTTTCTAGGTTTCAAAAATTTGGCAAGCTCTGTAGTTTTTGTGGTTCAATTTACAACAATCTCGATATTTTTCCCGCCATCTAGACTATTTTTCAAATCAAACGACATAAGTTTCAGTGCCGTACCATTTCAGGTATGGCCCCAATTTTAAACGGACGGACGATAGTTTTGGTATTTTTACCGATTTGTATCACTTTTATAATTTATCATGTGACGGGTTTGTCTATTGTTTTAAGGAAAAAATGTATTAAGATTTTTCATTTGGTTCTAAATTGTCTATCTAACAGACTGAAGTTCATCTTGATTGGACAATTTTTATTTTAGTTTTATTCACTTCTTCGACTTTACCGCCAAAACGGTATAATTTCTGTAATAATATTTTTGGGTTTTTCTCTTTGAAAATTAAATATCTACAATATAGTAGTAGACCAAAGTCCAACTTCTATCATAAAATAAAATTTTCAAAGCTCGAAAATTTTGCCAAGCTCTGTAGCTGTTACGATTCAATTTGAGACAATCTCAATATTTTTCCCCTCATCTACACTATATTTCTAATCAGATGACATTCGTTTTAGTGACAGGCCACTTCTGGGACGGTCCCAATTTTTAACAGACGAAGGTAGTTTTGGCAATTTTAACAATTTTTATCACTTTTCAAATTAATGGGTTTATCTTTTGTTTTAGGGAAAAATTGTACTAAGATTTTTTATCAATTTGTAGCAATATTCAACAGCTACAACTCGAGTTATAGCAGTTTTAATAAAATGTATTTATAAATAAATGTGATTGTAACTTTAAAAATTCAATTTTTGGTTTAACAATTTTATCTTGTACTTAGTGATTTACCAACATGTTTTCACTATAGCTGACAATTGGTAGCAATATTCAATAGCTACAACACGAGTTATAGCTGTTTTAATAAAATGAATCTAGTTGGCAATTTTAAATTCACCAAAAATTAATTTTTTTGTATAATACTCTCAACTTTTGGTCGGTGGTTAATAAACATGTTTACACTATATTTGTCAATTTTCAGCAATATTCAACAGCTACAACTCGAGTTATAGCAGTTTTAATAAAATGAATCTAGTTGGCAATTTAACAATTCGCCAAAAATTCAATTTTTTATATAATATTTTCAACTTTTGGTTGCTGATTAATAAACATGTTTACACCATATATGTCAATTTGTAGCAATATTTAACCATATATTTCCAATCAAACGCCATAAGTTTGATTGCCATGTGACTTATGGCATTTTTACCGATTTTTATCACTTTTATAATATACCATGTGACGGGTTTGTCTTTTGTTTTAAGGAAAAAATGTATTAAGATTTTTCATTTGGTTCAAAATTGTCTATCCAGTAGCCAAAAGTTCATTTTGATTTGATAATTTTTATTTTTATTTTCTTCACTTCTTCGGCTTTACCACGATAACAGTGCACGTTTTATTACAATATTTTTTCAAAATTTTCGTTGGAATTAAAATACCTACAAAATGCAATCATGTACAATTCTCTAATATGAAATTATTCAAGTTCGAAAAATTTGCCAAGCCCTGTAGTTGTCGCCTATGCTATTACATGTGCATCACAAGTTGCCTACATTTGAAAACGCCAACCTTAAGTATTTTGTTTTGGGGACCAAAAAGAAAACTAAATCCTAATTGTCTTTCCTTTATGTAATTTACTGTCGGCGTTACATTTAATTATATTCTTATATCCTCATTTTGTCCTTCTTTTTGGTTACTTCTCTCTCTTAAAACTTAATCAATCAATAAATAATACGTGATAATCTCTCGTGACGTAAAATTGTTTATTGATCTTAAACTGCAATTTGTAGATTACAACGAATTGTTATTAATAATTTCTATAATAACGTTTACTGTTTTCCATAAAAAGCACATGTTTATTACAATTAACCATGAAGAGAGGACCATAAATGTTTGATTGCAACGCCAACGCGCGTAGAAAATTGCGCATTTAGCCGGCACCGATTAGAGCGGGAATGTTAATTGAAATCAAACATCGTTAAAACGTTCGACCGCCTGACGTCACACCGTTATCGCCCAATAATTCCCGCCTTGCAGCCTCAATGCTGTATCAATTAACATGTTTATTGGCGAATATTTGTGCGCAGAAATAGAGTAGAACGTGTATCATTTTTGTAAACAATACAAACAATTATTATGATCACAATGCGCTATAATAATAAATAAATAATAAAATAATTAGTTTCATAGGAATACAAAATTTGCAATTTACATGTAGGTAGTATGGTAAACATGCAGGATCTCTTGAAATATTGTCACAATATTTGATACAAATTTGACATACATTTGACTATGGTGTATAAGTAACGTTTTTTTTGTGTTTGTATACATATATACATATATATAGAACATGAAAATGTGTAAATTGTGATAAATGAAAAATGAAAATGTGAAAATGCCTAAATGTATATATGACAAAATTCAAAAATATAAAAATTTCATAATGGCAAAATGTTAAAATGTTAAAATGTTAAAATGTTAAAATGTTAAAATGTTAAAATGTTAAAATGTTAAAATGTTAAAATGTCAAAATGCCAAAATGTCAGAATGTCAGAATGTCAGAAAATCAAAATGGCAAAATGTGAAAATGTCAAAAATGTTAAAAGGTCAAAGAATTAAAATAAAATAAAAACACGTGCAAAATGTCAAAAAAGTCAACAAAAAAAGTCGAAAAAAAAAACAAAAATATTAAATGTCAAAAAATGCAAAAAAACTCAAAATGTCAAAAAGGCAAAAAAGCCAAAAATGTAAAAAAAGTAAAAAGGCAAAAAGCAAAAAATGTAAAAAAGAGCCAAAAATGTCAAAAATTGTTTAGCATAAATTATGAATTATGAATTTCTAAATATCATAAATGTCATAAATGTCATAAATGTCATAAATGTCATAAATGTCATAAATGTCATAAATATCATACATGTCATAAATATCATACATGTCAAAAATGTCTAAAATGTCAAAAATATCAAAAATAGCAACAACAAAATAAAAAAGCAGAAAAAAAGTTAAAAATGTCGAAAAAAATTATACAAAATTTAATTGTCATTTAATTTGAAAAGTCGTGTGTTGCCCACACCAGATATTTTTATATTATAGGTATGATGAATTTCGTAAACTAATCCCGTACGAAAAAAAATCGTTTCGTATTTTCAGCTTCGAATTGAAAGCTGTATATAAAATTCCATTTATGGCCTCCAGTTATAAATCACCATGTATATCAAAATTTAGTTATATTATCAGAAATTGAATGAATTCGAAGATAATTTGATTTATCATACACCTAATTATAAAAATATGTGAATATCCAAGATTTTCAAATCTATAAAAATTAGTAATGTATTGCTCATTATGAAACACAGCAACTTTTACGAAAACAAGTTTAAAGTAAACCGAGTCTGCATAATATAAACCACAAAAACAAAACAAAATATACCTGTCGACCGACATATCTTCGAGCTCCACTGCACTAGTGGCACTAGCCTCCTCATCCTCTGTACCCATTATTATTATTTTTTTGGTGAACACTCGCACACTGTTCTAGCTCAAATCACAAACTACATCCACGAATCACATGCACACACGCCACAGCCTCCCAATAATCAATTAACACACATACACACTAACACCCGTACGATTCGCATATTAACAGCTCTGGCTGTTTGTTCGGCAAAACAGCCGCCCGGCTGCGCGCAAAACCTCACGGATCGCCTTGGAAATAACACCGCCGCCGAGTGTGTTAATTAGCGAAGGCCGCGCGCCATCGATTGCACACTCAGAAATATCGCTTAGAGTAGTTTCGGGCAACAAGTGGGAGATATTCATTTTACGGGGGACAGAGAGAGAAGTGGCAGTACCCAAAAAAAAGTGATGGGATGCTTCAAAACTAAACGATTACGCAACCAAATGGTGACTAATCGTGAAAATTGAGCGCAACGATGCGATTCAAATAATATATAAAAGTAGGCTAACAATTATACGTGTGATTTATGTATTATTTGTTTTTTTTGTGGGAATTTAGCTTATCTTAAAGGCACCTTACATGGTTAATAATACTATCATTCCTAGTACTGTGAGTATTTGCTTGGATCCTCCTTCAATATTTATCAAGTAATCAATTATCCGGATAAACATCAGTATTCTCTTCAATCCATCATTACTATCAGTAATACCAATAATACTGGTATTACTATCAATATTTTAGAATAATAAAGATTTTAAACATTATTAGGCTGAAAGACCACGGTCGATTGCCTCTTGTACATATAAGTATATCTTGTATGTGTATATGTTACAACAAATATATCTTCTTCTTCTAAACAATATCGTACAGTAATTATATATTATCTATTTGCCTTTTACCTTTCGGTGTAGGCTATTGCATTTACATTACTTAACATTATATTTTACAATTTTTGTTGTTTATACATTTGTAAATTCTTTCCATTCTTTTCTGTTCTTCGCCAGTTATCTTGCTTGTATAACTGTCTTTCCTTTCTTGATTATTTCCTCTATTGCTATCGCTGTCGTATTCTTTTCTTGGTCTACCTCTTCTACTTCGTATAATATTGTCATTATTTTTAAATATTGACAATATAGACAGAATCTGTTTCGGTTTATTTACCAAAATATTCTGTATATACATTTCTTAGTTTTAATAATAAAAAACGTCAGAAGATTTTAGGTAAAATAATTTCAAACTAGAATAAACTTGGTGAGCAATATCACACATTACAATCATTAAATATATACATTTTTGAAATGTAAATATTTAGTTCAAACAGGAAATTTCTAGAAAAATACAATATGTAACTGTCATAATTTCCCCCTATTTTGTGATAAAGTATGCAGTAAGTAAACACACCTCGTTCTCCGATTTGTTTACAATTACGGCCATCGATCGCATCGCAATCTCCGACTCGTTGGACACGAATTATTTATTTGTAGCTCAATTTCAAACGTCGTAAATAATATGATGAACACTAAAAAGTAACTCGCAATAAAATGCAATTGGAGTATATCGTTACTTAGCAGCCACACAGCACATATCTAAAATTATATTGGAGGTTGATAGGAAAGAGAAAAACTGATTATAAAATATTTATTAGAGTAATTAAATTGCTTCTGGTTTAAATTCATAAAATATTAGCAATAAAATAAAAAATAAAAAACTTGTCAGACTAAAATAACTCCAATCAACATTTTATAATCAGTTTTTCTCTCTGCTGTCAATCTTAAAGATATTTAAAGATATTTTCTTTTTTATAAATAATTATTTTTTTTGTTTAAATTTATTTATTTCTTTTGTCCATACATACACATCACAATCATAATTATATAAAATGTAAAATTAAAATTAATTGTATATCTTGTATATATTGATAGTTTGAACAAGTATAAACTTGTTTCAAGGTGAATATACGGAGAATCTGAATTTTCAAACCAAACATTTTTACAACATTAAATTTCGTAGGTACAAAGCTATTTTGGGGTTTGTGAAAAAAAACTGCAGTTGCAAGTAATTCATTTTTCTGTCATTATTAAACTAGAAATTGAACAAGTTTAGACTTGTTTCTAAGTGAAGTTAATGAGGAATCTGAATTTAGAAACAACACTTTTTTATCACGTCATATTTCGTAATTACAGTGTATGTTTTGTTTAAAAAAAATTGCAAGTAAATCAATTTTCTTTTATTATTAATGTGAGAAATTGAACAGGTTTAGTCTTGTTTCAAAGCGAATTTAATAGAAAATTTAAATTTAGAAATCACTTTTTGTTTACTACGTTAAGTTTTGTACATACAGTCCCATTTTGTATTTTGTTTAAAAAAAAACGACAGTTGCAAATAAATTCATTTTTCGGTTACTACTAATCTGATAAATTCATCAAGTTTAGACTTTTTTCGAAGTATATTTAATTGGTAATATGAATGTAAAGGCCATTTTTTTTACCCTGTCAGGTTTCGTAGCTACAGTCTCATTTTGTGTTTTGTCAGTTGAAAAAAAAACCAACTGTTGCAAGTAAATCCATTTATTTGTCATTACTATTGCGATAAATTGAACATGTTTAGACTTGATGAAGAGTTTAATGAGAAACCCGAATTTTCAAATCAAAATTTTTTAATACATTAAATCTCGTAGTTACAAGCCCATTTTGGGTTTCGTTTGAAACAAAACCTATAGTTGCAAGTAAATCCATTTTTTTTTGTCATTACTAATATGAAAACTTGAACAAGATTAGACTTGTTTCAAAGTTAATTTAACCGGGAATCTTAATTTATAAACCACATTTTTCTACCACTTCAGGTTTCAGGGTTACAGTTCTATTTTGTATTTTGTTTAAAAATACCAACGGTTGCAAGTAAATCCATTTTTTGTTCATTCAAGGTATCTTAAGATAATAATGTGAGATTTTGAACAAGTATAAACTTGTCTCAATGTGAATTTATGGAGAACCTAAATTTTCAAACGAAACATTTATACCACATTAAATTTCGTAGTTACAAAGCCATTTTGGGTTTTATTTAAAAAAACACCTACGGTTGCAAATAAATCAATTTTTCTATTATTACTAATGTGCAAAATAAAACAAGTTTATACTTGTTTCAATTTAATTTGAATGCGGAACCTGAATTTTCACACTAGAATTTTTTACCACTTCAATTTTTGTATTTACAGGCCCATTTTGTGTTTTGTTTAAAGAGAACCGACAATTGCAAATAAATCATTTTTTTTGTCATTTCTAATATGAGAAATTGAACAAGTTTAGACTTGTTTCATCGTGAATTTAATGGGGAACGCGAATTTTCAAACCATATCTTTTTACCATATGAAATTTCGTAGTTACACACCGATTTTTGGATTTGTTCCAAAAAAAATCCACAGTTGCAAGTAAATTCAATGTTATGGTATTATTAATGTGAGAAATTGAACAAGTTTAGACTTGTTTCAACATGAATTTAATGGGGAACCCGAATTTTCAAACCATATTTTTTTACCATATGAAATTTCATAGTTACAAACCGATTTTTGGGTTTGTTCCAAAAAAAATCCACACTTGCAAATAAATCCATTTGTTGGCATTATTAATGTGAGAAATTGAACAAGTTTATACTTGTTTCAATATGAATTTAATGGGGAGTCCGAATTTTTAAACCACATGTTTTTACCACATCAATTTTCATAGTTACCAACCCATTTTAGATTTTGTCTAAAAGATAATCTACGGGTGCAAGTAAATTCATTTTTCTCTTATTTTTAAAGTGAGAAATTCAACAAATTTAGACATATTTCAAAGTGAATTTAATGGGGAATCTTAATTTAGAAAGTATATTTTTTTACCATGTCAAATTTCGTAGTTACAGTCTTTTTTTTGTGTTTTGTTTAGAAAAAATCAACAGTTGCAAGTAAATCCATTTTCTGTCATTACATCTTACTTTTTACTTTCAACTGTTGATTTTGTGTAAACAAAACACAAAATAAGACTGTAACTACGAAATTTGACATGGTAAAAAAATATGCTTTCTAAATTAAGATTCCTCATTAAATTCACTTTAAAACAAGACATTCAACATTTGTTTCACAGTAAATTTAATGGGGAATCTGAATTTTTAAACCACATTTTTTTATCACGTCAAGTTTCGTAGTGTATGTTTTGTTAAAAAAAAACGAGAGATTTGTAAATCCATTTTCTCTCATTACTAATGTGAGAAATTGAACAAGTTTAGA
The DNA here is from genome assembly GCA_963942505.1 of Lordithon lunulatus. Lineage (NCBI taxonomy): Eukaryota > Metazoa > Arthropoda > Insecta > Coleoptera > Staphylinidae > Lordithon > Lordithon lunulatus. The sequence goes on from OZ012666.1 coordinate 73,112,628, forward strand.
CTTGTTTCAAAGCGAATTTATTAAGAAATTTGAATTTAGAAATCACATTTTTTTATCACATCAAGTTTTATATTTACAGTCCTATTTTTTGACAACACAAAAATATAAATGACAAAAACATTATGCTTGTTTTTTATATTATAGGGATAATCATATTGTTATTAACATTATCATACCTTAGTAGCATATATTTTGTATAATCCAACACTATACGCACATCACATTACAACTCCAATTTACAAACAACTTCGATTTCTAATTTACTTCTCCAATCCCGCAGTTAATTAAAGTGAAACGATCACAAATGCACAGAAAGAAAGAAAAACAAAACAACTCACTTTCTCATTGTCGTGTATGTATGTGGCTTGATGTCAATTTGTAAGATGACGCGAGGTGGTGAAACAACCACGCAACGATATAGGGTTTCCCTAGGGGAGAATCGATTGTTTACCACCGACGCCGACTGAGACGGACTGTATTATTTGCTAACTGCTGGCCACATTAAAGTGAGATTAATACATAAATATAATCGCGTGATTCATCAGTACGTATAAATACACGGGTTTGTTCACATGAGCATAGCCGGGCAGTACAGACAAGTGCAATCGGTTTTTAATTTGCAATCTAGAAAAACAGGGAGCGCGCGCGCGGTGGGTTATCGCTGACCCGGGGGATGACGCAAGCGGTGGATGTGTTATGTTTCTTTGAAGACACAACATGAAACATACGTTATTATTAAACATGAACAGATTTTTAATATTTTAGAATAAGTGCCGATATCGGGGGCAACTGTTATTTTTTTAGTAAAATGCCAGTTATTAGATAGATCTACAATCCAATAGTTAATCAATATTATTATACCATAAAAATATTCGGATTTTTAAAATTAATTCATCCCCTAGAATTAATTTTAAAAAATCTGAATATTCTTATGATATAATAATTGATTGTATTAGTATTGGATTACAGAAAATTGCACTACAGAATTTCTTGAGAGGTCGATAGGCAAAACATTGGCTTGGTTTTAATATACAGGCTGCCCCTAAATATGGATTATATGTAAGTATATCTAAATATAATTAATGCGACATATATTAACATATGGCAACGTCGCATTATGTGTCAAAAATTATGTTTAAATCACGGATTGAAATTAATTTTGTTATGTTTTATAAAATCTTGCCATAGGCATAATATAGTCCAGGATTATATTGTTACATTGCATTAATTGTTATTAACTTCACATTTTATAGCTTTATGTACTTCTGTTAATATATGGCAACGTCGCATTATCTGTTAACTTTGTTAAAAAAGGAGAAATGGGATTGAACAATTGAATCTTGTTTATAACTTTATGTGAAAACAGCTACAGGGGCGGGATGGAGCTAACTTGCCCCCTTGAGAAATTTCCTAGATCCGACACTGCCTATATGTAGTATCAAAATTATACTCTAGTCTAAACTATTGAAATGTCACAGGTATGCATATTCTACAAACAAAACACAACCTACGTTTTGCTTTGCATGCATCTTGCGAAACGTCATGCGGCAGCAGTAGAAGCAATTGAACAAAAGTATGTCGTCCAGAAACAAAACACAGTTGTATGTGTATATGTATGTGCATGCATGTGTGTAGATGCATGTGTATGTATGTCACAATCCTAAAGTTGGCGTAGAAACAGTCGGCGATATTCGGTGGAAACAATAAAAATTAATGTTGCAGCACGCATGCCAAACAACCATTTACGACACACGCACTTTTTGTGTTTTAGCTCTAGTTCGCTCACCTGATGAACGCCCTCCTCCACTTTTCGCCTGTTTCGACCACAATCATCTGCAGTTTCATGGCGGATTTATTAAAGGGGGAGGCGGTGAAAAACAATGTAAAAATGACGAACTGTACGGCGTTCAGCTGCCAAATTGGCAGGTCCTGAAATAAACGAACGCGGGTGGCTGGCTGTGTTTGTGCGCGTTTTACTAGCGACGATTGAGGGGGCGGTGGATAAACAAAAGACACACGAAAACAAATCGTATTTGATTGTTTGTAAACGTGTTTATGAGTTGTTTGCCTTCTAGAATAGTGTTTAACAATGTTTTAACAGCGTGGCTCAACGTATTTCATTATAATACTGATAATACTATCATGACTCATAACTCAAATGTTAATATAAAATTTAAGACCGAATTTTACTAGTGAATGATCGATGTGTAAAGGAGTAATTTATAGCTTTGTAACATAATATAAAACTATAATTTTGAAAATATATTTGAGTAGATCGTCATGAAAAATGTCGAGATTGTTTCAAATTGAAATGGAAAAGCTACAGAGGTTGTCAAATTTTAAAAAAGATGGAAAATTTATATTATAGAAAGTCGTGTTGATCTCATTTTATAGGTTTTTTAATCCTAAATAAAATTTCGAAAAAGTATTGTTATAAAAAGTGTACCGTTTTGGCGATAAATCTGAAGAAGTAAATTAATTTTTTTTTAAATTGTCTAATCAAAATCAATTTCAGTTTGGTGTGTCTATCCAACAAAATTAAATTGATTTTGATTAGACAATTTAACTTTTGAACCATATGAAAAAATTTAGTACAATTTTTCCCTATAACAAAAGACAAACCCGCAACATGATAAAAGTAAAAAAAAAACTGTATATTTTTCACCACAATTCAATACTTTGACTATACAAGGTGTTTCAGGAGGAGTATCTATAATTTTAATAATAATAATAAGGTGACAATATAGAAATGGAATGTATTACCACCTCTTAAAATTATAGACACTCCTCCTGAAACACCCTGTATAGTAAAAGTATTGAATTGTGGTGGAAAATATATAGTTTTTTTTTGCAAAACGTGGTACCACTATTTTAATAAAAAAAAAGTTCATGAAAGAAATGATTGTAGCTGTTTTAGCATGCAATGGTGAATTTAATAAAATATTCTAATATACAGATATATTAGAATATTTTATTAAATTCACCATAGCATGCTAAAACAGCTGCAATTATAAAATATCATATCATCATATTGTGACTCTAAAATTAGTTCATTCGTTTTTATTGTTATTTTTCCACCTTCCATTAATTAAAGCATTTTTTTATCGTTGAAACGCGCGCTTGCGGATATTCGCGTGTTGTACGACATGCACGCGGACGTCACCTTGGCGGTCGCCATGCGACGATGTTTTAAAATATACACGTGAAATTTGAAAAGACGTTGCTGAGTAAAACATGCGCGACAATGCGCAGTAGATTAAATATAATCGGGGCTGAGGATGGTGTTTATTGTAGGCAACCAAATCTACACAATCAAATTAAATAGGCAAAGGGAAATTAAAGTGTTGCTTGAAGTATTTCTATATTTTAATCAACGGTTAACAGGGCTGTATCTATGAGGGAAAATAGGGAGGAGGGATTTTAAAGAATCACAGATATATAATTTGTAAGGAATTCAAGGGCAAGACTTTACCGTGGCAAAATAATCAAAATATCAAGTATCAAGTATCAAGTATCAAGTATCAAGTATCAAGTATCAAGTATCAAGTATCAAGTATCAAGTATCAAGTATCAAGTATCAAGTATCAAGTAACAAATATCAAATATCAAATATCAAATATCAAATATCAAATGTTAAATGTTAAATGTTAAATGTTAAATGTTAAATGTTAAATGTTAAATGTTAAATGTCAAATGTTAAATATCAAATATCAAATATGAAATTATCAAAATATCAAATATCAAATATCAAATATCAAATATCAAATATCAAATATCAAATATCAAATATCAAATATCAAATATCAAATATCAAATATCAAATATCAAATATCAAATATCAAATATCAAATATCAAATATCAAATATCAAATATCAAATATCAAATATCAAATATCAAATATCAAATATCAAATATCAAATATCAAATATCAAATATCAAATATCAAATATCAAATATCAAATGTTAAATATCAAATGTTAAATGTCAAATGTCAAATGTCAAATGTTAAATATCAAATATCAAATATCAAATTATCAATATATCAATATATCAATATATCAATATATCAATATATCAATATATCAATATATCAATATATCAATATATCAATATATCAATATATCAATATATCAATATATCAATATATCAATATATCAATATATCAATATATCAATATATCAATATATCAATATATCAATATATCAATATATCAATATATCAATATATCAATATATCAATATATCAATATATCAATATATCAATATATCAATATATCAATATATCAATATATCAATATATCAATATATCAATATATCAATATATCAATATATCAATATATCAATATATCAATATATCAATATATCAATATATCAATATATCAATATATCAATATATCAAAATATCAAAATATCAAAATATCAAAATATCAAAATATCAAAATATCAAAATATCAAAATATCAAAATATCAAAATATCAAAATATCAAAATATCAAAATATCAAAATATCAAAATATCAAAATATCAAAATATCAAAATATCAAAATATCAAAATATCAAAATATCAAAATATCAAAATATCAAAATATCAAAATATCAAAATATCAAAATATCAAAATATCAAAATATCAAAATATCAAAATATCAAAATATCAAAATATCAAAATATCAAAATATTAAAATATCAAAATATCAAAATATCAAAATATCAAAATATCAAAATATCAAAATATCAAAATATCAAAATATCAATAATCAAAATATCAAAATATCAAAATATCAAAATATCAAAATATCAAAATATCAAAATATCAAAATATCAAAATATCAAAATATCAAAATATCAAAATATCAAAATATCAAAATATCAAAATATCAAAATATCAAAATATCAAAATATCAAAATATCAAAATATCAAAATATCAAAATATCAAAATATCAAAATATCAAAATATCAAAATATCAAAATATCAAAATATCAAAATATCAAAATATCAAAATATCAAAATATCAAAATATCAAAATATCAAAATAATGTGAAAAATTAAGATGTCAAGACGTGAAAAATGTTTTAAATGACAAAAATGTCAAAAATCTCAAATATAATTTCTAATATATCAAAAAAGTCAAAAATTAAATAAAAAATGCCAAAATGTCAAAAAAAATTATAATGCCGAAAATGTTATACAAAATGAAATATGTCATGTAATTCGGAAAGTCGTTTGGTGTCCACACCAGATATTTTTAATGATTATTCCCTAGCACAAAATAAATATATACACATACTCGCCGTCATACATAAATGAACACCTAGTAAACGTCGATGTATTTTGATGAAAATTTCAGAAAACGTGGATTTTATTTCTATTAAGAAACGATGAAAATCAGCTAGATACAATAAAGATTAATCAAGTTAACAGCGACAATTGAAACAAAAACTCTTTCTTTTCATTTGCCATTTTACTGTGTGTCAATCTAAAGTATATTGATTATAGTTTTCAGTTTCTCAATGTAGCTATGACAACTTTGTAGATAAAGTTGTCATAAAGACATTGAGAAATAAAGCTTCTGTAAACTAAAAACTATTAAATGGCATAGGTGTATGAGGTAAAAACTAAATTAGTGAAGTGTTTTTCTTTTTAATTAAGAAATCGTAGTCACAACGTGCATGGCGAAGACAGAGAAAAGAAAAATGTATCTTATTTTTAAAAACTATACCTAGTCATTGATTAAAGTATTTAGTATACTTCAATCAACGACCTAGTAGAGTATAAAAGAAAGTAGTAAAAAACTACTTCTAACAAAATAATTGGGTAAATTGATTCAGTTGTTGAGGTTTAAGTATGTTTTTATTGCGTGGGGTCGTTGACAGTTTTCGGCGGCGGTCAGACCCTACCCTTCCGCCACCCCCACAGCGGCGGCAATCTAAAAATAGACGTGGTGCGATTTCTAGGCGCGCGCGGACGATATTGATTGTGTTAAGTCGGTCGCTGTGGGTATGTGTATATGTGTGAAGGGCCGAGGGGCGGTGGACGACCTGTACAACAAACTAGAACACCTGGCCCCTCTACTCTTTCAAATGTCACGTTTGACAATATCTAAAAATACCTTATCTATATTTCATGTGATACAGCAAAATAGTTATTTTAAAATTGAGATCAGTAAAAAAAAATTGCAATCAAAAAAACAAATTTGCAACAAAATAACAGTTACTTGATTTATATTAGTTAAAATTAAATTAAGTTAATTAAAATTAATATTAATAAATGTTAATTAATTAATTAAATAAGCAGTCTAGTTTCAGAAATAAAAAAATATTTATTTCGTAATTTTAAAGAGGAAAATGATTCAGAGTTTATATTTGGCAATAGCCAACGAACTTTTCATTCCAAATGAAAAGGTGCAATGACTGGAATTGTTAACCCATGCCGTCACTGGCATTAACAATTCCGGTACCAGATGTACGAGAGAGGCAGGTAGAAGGCTGAGCAAGGAAAAGGCCGCAGGCCCTGTTCCCCAGCAGGACTTTTCCTTTCCTCTATTATATTATATATTTTGACATTTAACAAAATTTTAATTTAACACAAATATATTTAACATAAATATAAAAATTGAGTTTAATATTTTCGACATTTTTGACTATTTTTGACTTTTTTTCACATCTCTCATACAAATTTAAAATGCAAATTGTTAAATTATGTTTACAATTTAACAATTTGTATTGTGAATTTGTATGAGAGAGTTTTACTTGTCAATTGTCAATTGATGTCAATGACAAGTAAAACTCTCTCATACAAATTCACAATACAAATTGTTAAATTGTAAACATAATTTAACAATTTGCATTGTAAATTTGTATGAGAGATTTTTACTTGTTTTTTTAAATAGATTTAAAGTTTAAAGTTATATTTAGGACTTTTACTAAAACGACTCCAAAATGTCAAAACAAGTATTAAAAAAAGGTCAAATATATCGAAAAAGTAAAAAAAAGGTCGAAAAAGTAAAAAAATGTCAAGAATGTAAAAAATATATTAAAAAGTCAATTATAGTCAAAAATTTCGAAAATATAAAAAAAGTCAAAAAAAAATTGCAAAAATTTAAAAAAAAACAGAAAAAGTTGCAAAGCAATACAATTTGAGTTTTGAAAGGTCTGACGAACATTTTGAAAAGCCACAATTAGTATTATAAGAAATGTGTTTTTTTAATTAGTAGGTAAAAAAATACATTTTATATATTATTGTTTGTTTTTAGAAAGTATATACAATATATTTACAGCTCTATTTGTTATCTATTATTTACAAAAATGATATTAAGCAGCAATATTTAATAAATAAATAAATAAAATAAATAAATATGTTACAACATGGTGCAACAAACCTAAAACCTCAACTAAATGTGTAAATGTGCTCGTGTTTCGTTCATGCACAAAACAATAATAAATAAATAATTCATTGTTCAATTTTTGACATCATTGATACTTGTGTAGTTTACGTCACACATTTGTGTGACCTCGTAATGTCAACGAGCAGGCGCCGCGATGCCCAGCCGCCCCCTCGTTCGCACACCGTCGCTCAACAAATTACACCTCTAATTACCGATATATGTATTTATTTTTATTAATAATGTCACACCACGCGTTATAGCAGCGTTCGCGGAAGAGCGAGACCTTTGTACTGCGGGGGATGCTGGCAGGAAACGCGATCTCTGAATTTCGGGGGGGTGGTGGCGGCGACTACGTAAGCGCGCGCATTTGGAATACACATACGAACAACTCCCCCGCCGTTCATAAATAACACAACGTCGTATGCGCGCGGGGGCGAGTTGTACTTTCATGTTTCATGAGCTCAACAATTTAAAAGAAATTACAAAAGTTAGCAAGCGTATATTGAAGATTACAGGATTATTGTTCCATACTTGAAATATTATTATATAAGGCATTGAGAGCAGAAGTGAACTTAAATTCATTTAAAACCTGTATGACATTATCTAGTTTCCCATAACACTCAAATTTAAAAAATATAGTTGTATGGTAGTATTATTATATTAAATCACAGGTATTTTCCCCGGTAAGGTTTACATCTGAGAGATGGTCACCCTGACTATTTGTTACATTGTTAACAATCTTCTATGTTGCAAGTTTCTCGTTTTCTGCATTGTGTCCGCCAGAACATTCGGACTTTATAATATAGACCAATAGTTCTGATTATCTAATCAGAAATATTGGTCGCAACACCTTCTACGGAAAAAATTGAATGGTTGTGGCGTCTAATACTTGGTAATTCATTTTCAATGAAGGAAATAAATCAAACTACTATGTTTTTTTTACCACTTATTATATAAATAATAGTAGGTATTATTTCAACTTCATTCACTTTCAAGAGGAGTCAAAATACTCTTGAAAGTGAATGAAATTGAAATAGTACCTATTCTTATTTATATAATAAGTGGTAAAAAAACATAGTAGTTTGATTTTACCACCAAGTTTTGATATTTTGTAATTTTTTCTCTCTCCACACATAATAGATTAGTTGTCAATGGGGCACTGATTTCTATAGTAGTTGCTTTCAGATCTTACATGTCCATCAGGAGTTTCTGGGTCTGGTCTGTTGTAGTTGAAGGTTTTGTCCGGTAATATTAGTCTATCTCAATATGGCATTACGTCTATAGTCCCTGAGACATGCCCTGACGCTCCCTATGCAGCGAATGCTATCCAAGGCTTTTTAATTTCTCCACTTACACGAGCGTGAGTGATTTTTGATTTGGGACATGACCAAAAAGCCACCAAAAATGTGCCCGGTTTGTAAGGAGATGAGAGAATTTAGGAGACTGGTCAGTGTGAGAAAAGAACGGACAGGTGGAACACTGCTCCAGTTAGTCGCCTCATACGACAGGCAGGAGATTCCCTGGTGCTATTCTACAGCCGGACACCAGACAGCTTTTATTATTATTTTTTTTTTTAGTTTTCTTTAGAATACATTATTTGGTTATATTTGTCATGAAATGATTTTGAATAAAAATAACAGTAAAAAGGCTTGCATTCCAGGGCTATAGCCCATTTAGCCCCGTAGTTTGAGTTGCCCTGCATAAATAATATTCCGAATTTGAAAAAAAAACTCACCGTTCAATTGAGCCAGTGCAGTCACTTGCTTGCCGCCGCCGCTGATACACGGGCGGCGGCACTATATAGCCAGTACATTGCTGCGTGTAGTGTTGTTGCCTGCGCCGATGATGAGTAGATTGTGCTGAACTCCAAACGTCAGAGGAACTCGAACCAAAGTCAACTTCGTACCCACTAAAAATAAATTGGAAATTATACTTGACTAATTAATTAATTCTTAAAAATAACTGGTGTGTCGTTAGCTCATTGTGGTATGTAATATAAACGTTATGTATCACAATAAATATTTTTATTATTATTGTTTTATTAATTTTATTGTTTTTAGTGGAATTTTGTACAGGGGTAAAAATAACAAAAGGTATACTGTATAAAAATCGAAAAGATGAGAGGGTACATTCTAAACTATTTGAAATGTTACGTTATATAAAAATTAACATTATGTCTTATTCATAAAATAGCAGAGGGCAAACGTTATTTTTTGGAAATAAACCAGAAACCGTATATCCACCAATAAAGTCTTGAACAACCCTGTACATTAAATTACTATTCTCGTTAAGCCACTAATCTATTATGCACAAAACAATCCATTATTCTACAAACGTGCAATTTTAATTCACTCACCCAATTTATATATTAATAATAAAATAGATTATCCGTCCCATAAAAGCAGTTGTTGTTGATAAACATATTCCGGCACCAATCGCATACGCTTGACGCGAAACCGCAGCGGAAAAAAAGATTAATAAAAACAGAGGGTAGTCGTCATGCAATCCATGCAGCGGACAACAATTAAGACGGACGGGTTTTAATAATTTATTGGGACGATCGATGCGGCGCGCAATGATATTTACCCCCATTAGACAACACAATGGGGAACTTTATCGTAAAAATGGTTTATAAAATGCAGGATCGATTGATTAGTATTTAATAATTTGAGTTGTGAATAATTTATTTATATAAAATTCATATACAGAGTGATCAAGAATAATACGAATATGCTTAATGTAATACACTTTCTCTGTTGTAATTTTTTTTAAATAAAAATCTACATTAGTCATTTACACATTATTTCATGGGCTCTAGATGAATGAGATAATGTGTAAATAACTAATGTAGATTTTTATTTAAAAAAAAAACACTCAGAAGGTGTATTACATTAAGTATATTCGTATTATTGTTGATCACTCGGTATATGAAGTTTATATAAATAAATTATGTATGACATTATCTAGTGTCCTATATCCGTTATGTATATATACATATATATATATATATATATATATATATATATATATATATATATATATATATATATATATATATATATATAAATAACTATTGTATAACTATTTCTTAATGGAAATAACATTGTGTATTACGGTGTTGTTATTGTTAAGTGAATTTATTATTATTCTGTTGCTATATCATTTTCTACGTGTGTGTATATACTATGTAGTTTGTGTATGCATCGAAAAAGATATAAGTAACTACATAATGTCATACGAGCTTAAAAGTAATTTTTTTCCCGGAAACTTATCGCACATTTCCACAATTTTAATTAGAAAACTTGAAGGAGGTTTCGGTAAAACAATACCTTTTCCTTTACATGAGAAAGTCGTAATGGGGCCATATTCATAAGAAAATACACACAATGGCTAGCGGGTTATTTAGACCGTTTAAAGCCAAAAAGGTTCCAAAAAAAGTCAAAAAAGTAAAATGTTGGGAAATTGGCTTGCAATAAATTAAACAGTTGTTTATTTCTTACATTGTTATGTAATTTTTTTGTTTTTAAATTTGTATATTATTTAATTCTTTAAATTGTTTTTACTATGCGCCGTTTCATTTTTTTACGTACACCCTGTATATTAGAATTAATTCTATAAAAATTAAATTTTAAAAATCTTATAAAACTGCACTAATTTAATTTACATTTATACAAAAAATTGTGAAAGGAAAAAATTCGTTCTTGATTCTTATTAGAAGGTCTAGATCTTTACCAATAGACTTTTAATTTAATTTTAGTGAATTTGTGTGAACGTAAATTTGATTTCATTTGTTTTTCACTTACAGATAACGCCGAACCGAGCATCGTTCAATGTATAGCTTGCACTCACCACCCATGTGCTGAACAAACCGAATGGAACGCCAGGAAGTACAACGCGGGAACGAGTGTGCAATTACCAGCATGAAAAGCTTGTAAGGCCATGTTACAGTTTTTGTTTGTTAATAATAATAATAAAGCAACATAAAAAAAACACAGTCATCACTCGTGTTTACATATATCAACATTATTAACGTGAATTATTTATTCAGACAGCTTTTTATTTAGCCTCCACACATAATACATAATATGTAATACAACAAGTGACGTGACACATGTGTTACGTGTCATGTGTCATTTGTTATTTGACATATGTCAAGTGTCATGTGAGCAAATGTCATTTGTTATATGTGTGACATGACATATATGTCATCTTCATCGTCTACTGTTAAAAGTGTCAAAAAGTTCTATAAAAGTTAAAAAAAGTCGAAAAAAAAGTCAAATAGTCACAAATGTGGAAAAGTCAAAAATGTTAAAGAAATCAAAAAAGAAATAGTCACAAATGTCGAAAAGTCAAAAATGTCGAAAAATAATTATACAAAATCAAATAGGTCATGTAATTTGGAAAATCGTGCGGTGTCTACATCAGATATTTGATATAAAAATTACATAAAAATGTCGTGAAACATAAACAAATTTTTTTTTCGTGAAAAATATTGTTTTTTATTATTCAGCCCTACTGTATAACAACTTATTTTCTTTTATTTTTAAATCACCTTGAATTGTTTGTAATAACTAAAATTAACGTAAATTACACCCTGTTAAATTGTTAATAAGATTCTCCTGTCCTCGGTAATTACGCTGCAAGCATAAAAATTACATTTCCACTCATTAAATAACTATTATCCATCCCCACTGGAGTCTCTCATGATTATAACAATTAGATGAGGCGGCACCGTAACGGCAAGCAAAGAAATTATTAAACCGCGATCGATGCCCCGATGTGTCTAATCAACAAAACGAAGCGCTTGCTACACCACCATCAGCGACCCACCCAACCCCCTCGCGACTATATAACGCAATAACTCTTGGAAAGTGTGTCGTCGGGGGGCGCGGCGGCGGCCGATTGCCGCTCCCCGGCCTCTGGCATCGCGTAAAAAATTATTCTGCTCGCTAATGCACGTGTTGTGTCCCTAATGACAGACAGGCGGCGCTATCTCAGCGCCGCGCGTGGACACAATTATTGCCCTACCATTAAATAACAATTATATTATCATTGCTGAACCGTCCCACCGACTAGCTTTATTTGTTTTTAGTGCGATCAAGGCGCACAATTAAGATCAGATATGTAAATTATAATATATATATATTATTATATAAATATATATATATATATATATATATATATATATATATATATATATATAGCTCTAATGCGTTTTTTAGAGTATTAATTATTTAGTATTATTTAGAAATTAGTTCATGAAGTCATCATAATTAGTTGGTCGTTATGTTATCTATACGCGGCCAAGAACTAATCATAAATATGCATTGTTATTTTTTCATATTACTCGCAATCTTCTCATTAAGATTAGTTGTGCTAACATTTGTAATCACTCACAGCGTTCTCGTTTGACTTTATGTAGTTATTATTTTATGGTTTCAACAATATAGGTATATCTATCCCATACCTGTTATGTACCCGAAACAAATAAATAAATAAATAAATATAAAGCATAGTTTGATTATTAAGTTAAATATTTGTAGACTATTTTCAGGATAAATCAAGGTTTGCTCTGAATTGCTTTTGTTATGAAGGCTAAAACAAAAGAGTTGTAATTCTGATTTTTACTTTCCGAAATACAGCACTGCTGCATAAGGAATGTATTGGTAACATTTTGAATTGCTAATTTTTACGTTTAATTTTTCAATTTTATACTGAATATAAAAATAATTTTTTGTACACTGTAATTAAATTTTGTATTGCGTATAACATTGTATAATATAATAAAAGTTGTTTAGAATACAATTATTGTTTTATACAATTTGTACACAAATTGTATAAAACAATAATTGTATTCTGAACAACTTTTTTTAAAATAATTTTTGCAAAAAATTATTAATATTGACGAAAAAAAAACGCGAAATAATATTTAATTAAACAATTAAAATATAATAATATCTTAAAAATTATATTTAAATCATTTATTTTATTAATAATAAAGCTGATCGCAGAAAAATAATCCCTTTCAGAATCCGCAATAAAAAAAAATGGGGTTGCCATTTGAAAAATGATCGATGACATCATTGTTTATTCGAAAATGGTCGAAAAAAATGGACTTAATTTAATTAAAAATTGACAATTTAAAAATTGAAGTGCCCGAGCAATTTTTCCAAAAATCACATCTGTGTGTTCTACAGAAAAAATGGATATAAACATACAAATACAAAAAATAAAAGAAATAAAAGCCTACACCTTACGGCAGAAGGCATATGATTAAATAATAAAATTTAAAATGTTCATACAATTTTACCTTAAAACAAAAGACAAATCCGTCACATAGTAAATTATAATTTAAAAAGTTATAAATTATAAAAATCATAAATCGGATATTTTTAATCACTTTAAACTGCAGCTATAGCTCCATAAGGCCACTAGTGTATACTAATATGGTTGAAAATGATATAAAACATCTATATAATATTAATCAACAATATTTCCACTCTTGCGCCACTGTTAACTAATCTACCTCGTGATTATTATCACCATTATCTCATATCACCTATCATGTTATGTTGCAAGACCATTTTTGTTAGATTTTTATGTAATATCTCTCACTCTTGACACATAATATTCGTTCCGACTTACCTCCGTCGCGGTGTTATTGTTGCACGTGTTTAATAATAGTCCGCGCGCCGGGCAAGAAAAAAGAACGCGCGATGCGCCGTCGTCGTCGTCGGCGGCGGCGCTCCCCAAGTTAAGGCACGACGGAAACTGAACCTGCTGGGTAAACCCGCGCCGGCATGTGTCCTCTCCCACCTTGCCGCCTCCGCAGCCCGCGCAATTCGAAAATTCCGCGCGCACACACGTTCTAGCTGCCAGCCCCTGCAAGAGCAGCAAACAGGTGGCAGGTGTCGCGTTTACATCACTTATTCAATTTACCTATCGCACCGCCTAAAACGTTCAATTTGCCATTTGACATGTGCTAGTTGCGTGTGTGTCACAATTCCGAATATTAGGTTAGATGGAAAATAATAAGGGTTTTTTTTTCTCCAAATAAATATAGTTATTATTGTCACAGCAGTATTTTTCTTCTTATTATTTTAAAAATCCACATCCCAATTGGAGCACTCATCCGGTGGGATACTGTTGTCCTTGCTGAAACTGTCGAAATTGCTGAAATCACAAGAGCCTCGAACTAGTTGAACGATGGGGGCGGCTAGTGAGCCACCTTTCAAGCCGTCCCAATCAAATCCTTGGAACCACCTGATAGGAATACAAAAAATTCAAAATTCAAAATTCACAATTCAAAATTCACAATTCAAAATTCAAAATTCAAAATTCAAAATCCAAAATTCAAAATTCAAAATTCAAAATTCAAAATTCAAAATTCAAAATTCAAAATTCAAAATTCAAAATTCAAAATCTAAAATCCAAAATCCAAAATTCAAAATTCACAATTTAAAATTCAAAATTCAAAATTCAAAATTCAAAATTCAAAATTCAAAATTCAAAATTCAAAATTCAAAATTCAAAATTCAAAATTCAAAATAGATATTTTTATATTGCTTGAGAACTTAATTCAATATCAGTCACTTTCGTTTATCGTTCAGAAGCTGTTCTGGACTGTTCTTCTTAAGTAGACAAACCTACCTATGTTTTTTGATGTCTTGCACACCTCCCCGTTGGTAACCCAAACGTTCTGATGGCGCATCCCTGCAGAGCTTTTTGATTAGACTTTGCGCTGAGCGGCTTATGTTGAGTTTGCCGAAGTCTATCATGTCGATACCTTTGAGAATTAGATTGTAGGTGCGCATTGGATCCGAGGATGCGAATGGAGGACTGATAAGTAAACAAATTATACAAATTATATACATAATGTATCAAGATTAACTGAAACGGTTTTCACGTTTCCTAAGTAAAAATCATGAAACTATAAAATCGCGACAACGCACTTGGACTTATTTAGAATGGTGCAAAGTTAGATAATTCGAATAATTCCGAATAAGGCGTAGTTCTTTTCTTTTCTGGGTACATTGTGACTAAACGAAGTGTGCAAATAAAATGTTTTTTTCTACAATTGTTTAATCGTGTCTTGGTAACCATAAAATAAAATTTCAACAAATTTAAGTTAATTTTGTTAGCTGTTATCGAATAATATTTGCAATTAATTTTCAATTTTTAATTTTTAATTTTTAATTTTTAATTTTTAATTTTTAATTTTTAATTTTTAATTTTTAATTTTTAATTTTTAATTTTTAATTTTTAATTTTTAATTTTTAATTTTTAATTTTTAATTTTTAATTTTTAATTTTTAATTTTTAATTTTTAATTTTTAATTTTTAATTTTTAATTTTTAATTTTTAATTTTTAATTTTTAATTTTTAATTTTTAATTTTTAATTTTTAATTTTTAATTTTTAATTTTTAATTTTTAATTTTTAATTTTTAATTTTTAATTTTTATTGTTTACTGTTTACTGTTTACTGTTTACTGTTTACTGTTTAATGTTTACTGTTTAATGTTTAGTGTTTAATGTTTAGTGTTTAATGTTTACTGTTTAATGTTTACTGTTTAATGTTTTAACTGTTTAATGTTTTAACTGTTTAATGTTTTAACTGTTTAATGTTTTAACTGTTTAATGTTTTAACTGTTTAATGTTTACTGTTTAATGTTTAATGTTTAATGTTTAATGTTTAATGTTTAATGTTTAATGTTTAATGTTTAATGTTTATTTAATGCATAATGTTTGTTTAATGTTTTTTTTAAATTTTGAATTTTGAAACTCATATTTTCTTTAGAATTTAACGACATTCAAGGAGACATATTTCCGTATATTTTTTATAACATATATTAGATTTTAAAAGCAGGTGTAAGTATGAAGTCTTGCTTAAAGTATACGTGATTACTAGCTTGCAATAATAAACATGAACTAAACACGAGTTAATCTAAAATATACTCACTTGCCAGTGTGTAATTCATGCATGAGTATCCCCAACGCCCAATAATCCACAGCCCGATCGTGGCCTTTATTCAAAATAGTCTCAGGAGCTACATACTCAGGTGTCCCGCAAAAAGTCCACGTTTTACTACTATATCCTAGCCGTTTAGAAAACCCAAAATCCACCAATTTAACATACCCGTTAGCATCAAGCAACAGGTTCTCAGGTTTTAGATCCCTGTAGATAATACCCCTCGTGTGTAAGTACTCGAAAGCCTCAACAACACACGCAGTGATAAAACGACATGTATGCTCATCAAAACAACCCCTGTCTCGTATAATAGTCCACACCTCTCCACCCAAACAGGGCTCGAGCAACATATACACATACTTAGAATCCCTGAACGTTCTATAAAGCCGACAAATGAACTTACAGCGGCAACCCATCATTATAAGTTTCTCACTAAACACATGCTCTTGCTGTTGTGTGTCAACTATGTGTTGTTTTTTAAGGCATTTCAACGCAAACGTCAGGGTGGGATCGCGTGAATACTCCACTAATTCCACCCGTCCAAATCCGCCTATACCTAAAGTAGAAATTACATCCAAATCATCCAACTGTATGTACTCATATTCAGCTTTTTCAGCCATATTCGTGCTACTAACAGGACGAGCCATTACACCTCGACGTACATCACCGTAGTCTTTTTCCTTAATCTCGCTTAAATCGCCGATTAATTGTATAAAAGAGTCTCTATCTAGTGTTAGGCATTCCACACCTGGATTTAGTGCGATTACCGAGGCTGTTCTGTAGTCTTCTTTTAGTAGGGCCTGTTCGCCGAAATAGTCGCCGCGTTCAAGTACTCTTATTTCTTCTTCTTCTAAACGACCTGATGAAATAAAGTAATTAACGGGATACATGATGTATTAGTTGTATAACAATGTATAACAATGTATGCATAGGGTACTGTTTTGACAAAATACCGGAAATATGGTATGTTTTTCAGTACCAAACTACGACAAAGATGTCGTAAAGAAACAAAATATTATTTTATGTATTTAATATAGGATTTATAAATAACAACCTAATCTTATAAACGTTTCAAAAAGGTAAGAAAAATCCTTGCTAACCTTTGTACTGAAATTAACTCACCAGGCATTCTTTGCGTAATTTTCACTCGACCGCTGCTGATAATGAAGAACGTATCCCCACTGGCTCCTTGACGTATAATATAAGCACCAGATGGGTAAAATTCCTGCAAAACACAAATTCCTCAGGTGTTAGAATATAAACAAATAGGTTTTGAATTGAAACACTTACAACTTCAAGCACATCGGCAATTTTAGCAAGTACATTATTGTTGAGATTCTGCAGTAATGGTACGGAGCGAAGAAAATTGATATTGTCCTGTAAACGTTGCAGACCCGTGCGTACCATTATTTGTTGGAAAATACGTCTGTCGAGCACCCAAGCGTTGGAATCCACCACAACTACAATAGGAAAAATACGAGATATTTAAATGATTTATATATCATATGAAATTGATGCACATGATGCTTGTTGTTGTTACTCGTTGTTCTGTTATTATTTGATTGGAATCACAATTAGATTTCGTGTATATTATGGTAGTTAGTTACATGAAATTGAAGAATTATAAACCAATCACTTAGCTATTGATGAAATTTGTATAATTCAAGAATTTGATTTTTTACAATCGTTGGTATTACGAATAGTGACTTTATATAAACTTTTATGCACTACGACGTTAATAATTAAAATAAATTTATAAAACAAACTTTCTATTGAAGCTAATTAATTGGTCAATACGATAAAATTTGAATAATTTTCAAAATTAAAATATTTAAATTTTTACAAATTTTTGTATTGCTAGTAGTGACATTATATAAACTTTTATACACTACGACGTTAATAATTAAGGCAAATAAATGACTTGAGATTATTATTAAAGCTAAATAAATAGGCAACACAATTAAATTTGTATAAAATTCAAAATTTGTATAATTCAAGAATTTGATTTTTTACAATCGTTGGTATTGCACATAGTGATTTTAAATAAACTTTTATTCACTACGGCGTTAATAATTAAAATAAATTTATAAATCAAACTTTTCTCTAAAACTAAATTAATGAGCAAGACGATGATACAAATTGTTTAATTTTCAAAATTCATAAATTTAATTTTGTTTTTTAAACTTATATTGCGAATAGTGACTTGTGTGCAAAACGGCGTTAATAATTAAGACAAATAGATGAATCAAGCTTCTAAGCTGAATTAATAGGCAATACGATGAAATTTGTTTAATTTTCAAAATTAAAAAATTTAATTTTTTACAATTTTTTGTATTGCAAATAGTTACTTTATATAAACTTTCACGCACTATGGCGTTAATAATTGAGACAAATAGATTAATCAAGTTTAATGGACAACACGATAAAATTTGTTTAATTTTCAAAAATCAAAAATTTGACTTTTTACAATTTTTTGTATTGCGAATAATGACTTTATATAAACTTTTATGTACTACGACGTTAATAATTAAGATACATTTAAAAATTAAACTTTTTTCTAAAGTTAAATAAATGGGAAATACGATAAAATATTTATAATTTTAAAAATTAAAAATTTTGCTACAAGTTTTTGAATTGCGAATAGTGACTTTATATAAATTTTTATGCGCTACGACGTTAATAATTAAAGCAAATAAATGAATCGATTTTTTTTCTAAAGCTTAATTATTGGGCAACACGATGAAATTAGTTTAATTTTCAAAATTAAAAAATTTGAATTTTTACAATTTTTTGTATTACGAATAGTAACTTTATATAAACTTTTATGCACTACGACGTTAATAATTAAGGCAAACAGATGAATCAAGTTTTTTTCTAAAACTAAGTAAATGGGAAACACCATGATATTTGTATAATTTTCAAAATTCAAAAATTTGATTTTTTACTACTTTTTATGTTGCGAATTGTGATTTTATATAAATTTTTATGCACCACGACGTTAATAATTAAAGAAAATAAATGAATCAAGCTTTTTTCTAAAGCTAAATAAATGGGCAACACGATGAAATTTGTATTATTTTCAAAATTAAAAAAATTGATTTTTTACAATTTTTTATATTACGAATAGTGACTTTATATAAACTTTTATGCACTGTATCGTTAATAATTAAGATAAATCTATAAATCAAACTTTTTTGTAAAGATAAATGAATGGGCAACACGATGAAATTACTTTAATTTTCAAAATTCGAAAATTTGATTTTTTACAATATTTTTGTATTGCGAATATGACATTATATTATGCTTTTATGCACTATGACTTTAATAATTAAGATACATTTATAAATTAAACTTTTTTTTGAAGCTAAATAATTGGATACTACGATAAAATTTGAATAATTTTCAAAATTCAAAAATTTGATTTGTTACATTTTTTTGTATTGCGAATAATATTTGTAATAATAATTGTAATCTCAAATTAATTGGGGTAATTTTGGATTTACAGTATACGAGTCGTTAATTAAATATTATTTCTAGTTTTGTTTATTCTTCACTCTGACATTGCTCACACTGTGCACAACTTTTCATAATAGTGAATGCAGCCGACCTTATTTTAATGCCTCTGAAAAGTAGTATGTAGTTATGTATTTAAAAAAAAATACACACAGGAATATCAATTTTATTTTAGGAATATTTTAATAGCTATATTTTTTTATTGCATCTGGTTTCTTTCAGAAAATATTTATTTATATTTACAAGCTACGCGGAAATATCACGTCATAAATGATTATTTCGTGCCGAATTTTGCCGCATAGAAAATCTAATATTATAATCAATATAAGTAGAATATGGTGAATAAATTTGTGTGTAAATCAGCATTGTGAAATACAAATGGTTGAAATAATTAAAGTAAAGTTCCACATTATAACCCATGGCACGATTTAGAAGGATTTTAAAAAGCCATACTAGTCAAAACTTATAAAATATTTTAGGTGAACATACGAGGCGTATTTTTAAAGTACTTAAAAAAACTTATTGTTTTTTTTCAGTGCTGAAAAAAAAACAATTAATAAGTGCCATTGTTGGAAATTATGTAGAAAAGTAGTCTACATAATTGCCAATTTATGGGGCGATTTTTGTATTAAGTAAGGGGTTACGCCCCTTTAAAAATACAATAATCCCCCCATAAATAATGCACATAACAGCAAGAACAAAAAAAAACTTACTTGTTTAGTAGTAAGTATACTTGTTTTCTTTTTATTTAAAAGGATACTTATTTAAAAACACTTCTCGTATTTTATTACTCAAATCAATCAACACACAAACTTGAGCGACACCATAAACACGTAAATTAAAAATAATATATTTAATAAATTCTGAATCCAAAATTAATCATACATTTTCTCACCTCTTATAGAAGCAGTTCGGGTACAGTTGTAAAGTATTGCCAACTCCCCAAACGCCTTCCCAGAACCCATTTGTCCCAAAACTTTACTATCTTTGATCACCTCAAACTCGCCTTCAGCGGACACAAATAAATGCGCACCAGCCTCACCTTCCCTTATCACATACGAACCCTTTTTGTACTGCTTCGAGTACATGGATTCGACCAATTCTCGGATCTGTCCCGAGTCGAGATTCTTAAGAAAATCATTATCCAAAATCGCATCCTTAATTAACTGTTTAGATCTAGAAAACAAAAATTGAAATTACAAGCGGTTTGCTTGCACTGTGAGACATATTGAATCCCATTTGACCTTTTTGGGTTTTTCAGGTTTACCTATGAACTTTCTCTTTAAAGTTGTTTTCAACTCATGGTACTTGTACGCTATCGGTGTCGTGGTTATATTTAAAAATAAAAAGTTTTATTTTTATATCAGCCCTGAAGAGAAGGTAAATAACTTCACTAGAAAATATCTGAAAAGCTGTGAAAGATGATTTACGAAATTTCGCTCAGAAGGGGTTCGAACTCAGGCTCCGTAATGCTCAGCATAAGACGAGAGAGGCCTTTAATCACTCAACCACTGAGCTGGGTGTCATATTTTATTACATGGACTATCCACGAACGGTTTTTATTAAGCCACCTTTACTTATCAATAAAAATATAATAATGCAACTATAAATATTTTCAGTCTCACCTAAAATCCTTCTCATACTTGGGTATTGAAATATCGCAGACCTGCTGACTGTTCGCATCACTCGACTCCGCGGACACCCCCTGCTTTTTACCACCCTGCACCCGAACAGCGACCGCAACATCCTGCTTGGTAGCCAACAAATCCTCGCCATCATGCCCGACGTCAGCGGTGGTTTGTTGCAAAACACTCTGCAGACAAGCGGGGCTCGTGTGAGTGAGTGAGTGAGTGCGTGCCGATAATAGAGGTCAATCAAGATGTGCCAGAAATTTGGGGCTGCGTCGCCGTCACGCCAAAGCGCCATTATACGCGCGTTATAAATTTTATGCGCCTCCCCGTGTGCTGTGTGTGTCGCACGGGGTATTTATTTTTAGCACCAAACCAACAAGCCGGAGGAAACGCATTGTGCTCGATATAAGTGACATGTTGCGATAGTGGCAATGTTTAGTGTGAATGCAACTCACCCGGAGCTTATGGATTTCCCGCTGTAGCCGCAGCACTTCCGCATCTCTGCAATTCAGCTCTTTCTTCGAGTGGGTTAGCTCGGACTGTAGCCCGCCGAATTTGATTTCTAGCTCGGTGAGGTCTTTTTCGAGACGGGGGACGGTGCTTTTTAGGTACTCGTAGTCGGGTGGGATTGGAGTGGTTGGGTCTTGGGATGGGCGGCGTGGGGTGGTTGCACCGTTGCCCATCGGGGGTAGGGTGATGCCGAAGTTTTGTAGAAACTTTTCGGCGCGCGGGTCGCGCGTGTGAATGCTGCGTGTGCGTTGGGTGACTGTGTATGGGATGTCGGGGTGGTTTAGGCCGAGACGTGGGGATTGTTTACGGGGTTCGGGGTTGGAGAGTCTTTTCTCGCGTGCTTGGTGTGCGGGGGGATGTTGTTCGAGCAATGATGGGTTCGAAAGCCGCTTCGAGGTGACATGTTCTTCTTCGCAGCTGCAGTTTGCGAAGAGGCTGCCGCACGTGTGCGCGGTTTTAAAGAGGCCGCGGCGGGTTTCCACAGGTGGGGGCGACGGTGGTGGCGAAGGCGGCGGGACGTCGCGCGCATTTTCCATCTTTGTACGCGGAAATTTTCAAAACAACATCCTAAAGAAAATAAACAAAATTAATTTTTGTTTCCCCCGAAATATATACAAAAATATCTCAAAATCCAAAGACTATGATTTTTTTAATATTCATTATATTTATTAAAATTGATTGCCCCCCAAATATTTCTATTGAATTTGAAAATGTTGTTCCCCAAATGTACATATGTAATATTTGGGGAAGAACAATTTCAAATTATGACATTTTCGTCGTATTTGCTTTATTATAACTCAACTTATGGCATAGTTGAGTTATAATCATGTAAATACAACGAAAATGTCCATATTTGAAACTCTTGTGTCCAAAAATTATTTGATTTCTTGTGAATTTAGGAC
Organism: Lordithon lunulatus; assembly: GCA_963942505.1. Taxonomy (NCBI): domain Eukaryota; kingdom Metazoa; phylum Arthropoda; class Insecta; order Coleoptera; family Staphylinidae; genus Lordithon; species Lordithon lunulatus. The sequence goes on from OZ012666.1 coordinate 73,135,535, forward strand.
AAATAGGATTTAATTTGATGACATTTTAGTATTGAGTTTATATTTTCAATTTTATTTTATTTTTAATGTTTATTTTCTGGTTTAGATACAATGTTAACATGGTAACTCAGCTAAAAATATAAAAATTAAATAAATTTAATATTTTATTTACTTAAAATATCATATATTCTTCAGTTTTCTGTTGTATTTTTGTTTCTATACACTACTTTTGATGGCCAAGTGACAAATACAATATAATATATTTTTTGTACTCATGTCCTAAGACAAGTTATTTCCCGCATTGATTTGGGTGCGGGAAATACTACTTCCCGCACTAGTTGGCAACATTGGCGCACTAGTGCGGGAAGTAGTATTTCCCGCACCTAAATCAATGCGGGAAATGACTTGTCTTAGGATATAAGTACAAAAATTATTATTCTAAACCTCGCATTTTCATAGGATGTTTTGTTAATTTACCAGTTTTGTTACTATTTACTTTTTATTCATATTAATATTATATCTTTCAGGACAATTGTTATTGTTATTAATATTTTCAAATCGAACTGAATAAAATGTTATTCCACCCCCCACGAGTGAATCCTTGCAAACCCCTCCAATTTATTCCCATACAATAATATTTATTTGAAATAAATTTTTGGTGTGGCTGGGTTGACCTGGCGCTTGTGGGTTATCTGTTTTGTAACCGTTTAGACGCACAATGGGGCACACAATAGAATAGCACGGAATAATTAGTTGTTTTTCTTACCTTCTGCTCCCGATGACGCTGCAGTCAGTCTCCGGCGGACGGCCTCGATTTCCATGGCGGACGCGAATGGTAATCTTATCATTAGTCAAATAATGCCCGAGCACCTAATTTACATGCGTTTACCACCGCGAGAGTGTTAGGAGTGGGGACCCCTTGTGTACACACAATATACAATCGCATATTGTTTGTATATTATTGTATTCGTAATAATAGATGTATAAAAATATTAACTTAACACTTATATGGGGAATGCTAATTTTTTGATTTTGCAGGTTTTTTCGTTTTGTTTTTAACAGTTGTCGTTTTTCCTTTGTCCACTAGTTTTTGGATGCTGTCGCGACGCCAGACGTCGCCGAAGAGTTGGTCGGTGGTTCCGATGCTCTCGCAGTCGCGCGAACGATGCGCCACCAACCAGTGGCCCATTACAAGCGGCCGGTTTCGACATATTCTACATTCTCCTATGGACAAATATTTCCTATTCATATTTTTTAAATGACCAAAAATTATTACTAGCAGTAAGTTACAAATTACATACAATATTCATTTTTGATTAAATATTAACTTTGCCATTAAATATCATGAAAACTAGCAACCCCGTAATTTTGGATTATTACTTCAATTGATAGAGTAGTATATTGCTAATACATTAGCAAAGTTTAAAAAATATCCACCGAGGATTTTTTGAAATATTTGGAAATTTGTAGTTAAAACATACAAAACCCATTTTTTATGAAATATTATCTTTGGCATTAAGTAGCATTAAAACTAGCAACCCCTTAATTTTTTATTATTAATATTATTATAAATTGATAGTCTAGTATATTTCTAAACTATTAACAAAGTTTAAAAAATATTCACCGAGGGATTTTTGAAATATTTGCAAATTTGCAGTTGAAACATATAAAACCCATTTGTCATGAAATATTAACTTAATATTTTTACAAAATTTGATTAACAAAAATACACTTTATAGGCGTTTTAGGTGATTCACATTGGATGGTTTAATTATATTTGAGTTTGGAAGGCAAACACAAACATAAGTAGTTACCTTTTGGATGGATGGATGTATGGATGTATGGATGTATGGATGTATGGATGTATGGATGTATGTATGTATGGATGGATGTATGGATGGATGGATGGATGGATGGATGGATGTAGCGATTTTCTATTACGCATATAGGAAATAATAAATAAGTATCGCACCGCGTCAAATACGTCCTCAGGCGTGACGTAAATTAAGCGCGAAATTAGAGAATATGGTCACATGTTAAATGTAGTAAGGTAAAAGGTAAGGTAAATTTGTTTCAAAAATGTTAATAAATGTCGAAAATTTCAAAAAATTTCAAAAAGTATAAAAAGTTGAAAATGTCGAAAATGTCATATAAAATTAAATAGGTCGTGAAATTCGGAAAGTCGTATGGTGCCCACAGCTGATATTTTAGTTTGAAGGCCAAAAAAATACATAATTAGTTGAGTTACCTTTTCCAAAATTTCTATTTAACAAATCTAACTATTTGCGAGTATATTTTCAAAAGTTGATGAAGATTGATACACAAAAATACAAGTTACAGTCATTTTGAGATAGATTTCGTAGTAAGTAAGAATAAAAAATATATTTTGCTTAAATCAAATTTTAACAAAACACCATAAATACCTAAAAAAGTTGCAACTTTTCGTGTAGAGCTCTTCGCCACTACCATAATATAGTTGCACTTGTCCTTAAAAGGATGCTTATATGTAGCATTCCAGCGCTCGCGTCCCATAAAACCAAGCCGACTTTTCTGCGAGAATTTCCTCAACGTAACGTGGCCAGACCCAAATTTAATATTCCTACCAGCCACCTCCGCCGTCCAAACTCCATTAATCTTACACTCCTCTAAAAACAAAACCCTTTTGTCTCTCAACAATTTCAGCAACAACCCCCATCTTACCATCACTAATATTTTTGTTGATGGACACTCGCAACGTTTGCATGTCCTTTAGAATTTGCCCCAGTGCAGCCGCCACCGCGGGGTTGCACTCTTCGCGTTTCTGCCTCCTGCGGTACACAAGATCGCGCATCGTCTTACTAATCACGCGGTGCTTAAGAAATGGATGCATGCGGAGGAGCGGATGGGAACGTGCTGTGTTCGCGGTGTCCTCCGTGGGGGCGGCTCCGATCACCATGCAGAGCATAAAAAACCGCACAATGCCATCAGCCACATGTTGACAACAGTTTTCGAAAGCTTGTCGTACTGACATGTGACACGATGACATTTGGATGAGCCGCGGGGCGGGGGGGAATAATTTTAGATTACGGGCGTCGCGACGCCAAGGGTCCGTCAGTCGGCCGCGGGCGCTTTCAGTTTGAACCACGCGCGCCATCTTTAACGAGCACCGGAAATAAAAGTGCGCAACACGTTAGCAAGGTGCGTAGCCGAGTAAATGGGAAAGCGTTGTGTTTGTGCGAAAGTTTTTCCGATTTCCCCCCTGCAAGAAAACCGCTGTATTTTTAGGTGCATTCCGCTCACACCTGGCAGCCTACCAATCGAATGATATTTATTTGACCCACTCTTTATATAGATCAATCGACAGCTTTTGGCGCATCGATGGTTTGATCGGCCGATAGTTAATCCTACAACCCTTCCGGAGATGGCGTCCGCGCGAGCCACCGACCCCGAGGTAATCTCACATACCCAAAAACACAACAACAAAAAACACTGACATACAAACTTGTGTAAATAAATAATCATATGTGTGTTTCAAGGTTTTCGGAAGCGGCGCCAAATCCCTCCCTCAGCCGCACATACACATACACACACTCGCCCTAACATGTGATTTAAAAATTACTTTACTATGCTAAAGTAAAAATCAACCCTGCATGTTCAAAAAAAAAACCGTTAAGTTACTTTGTGTGTTTTGTTTTGTTTTGTTTGTAGATTGCACACAGCGACACATTCCGAAATAAACTAAATTGTTGCGACTTTTAAATTGGCTCTACAACAACAACCACCACCACCCAGACACGACATGTTTTTCATCCTCAGGCACCCAGTATGTGTTTTAATTTTTGGCCAGCAACGGTGCTACAACTAACGCAGCTTTTAACATTGCAAACGGTGTGTTTTTCGGTTAATGGAATGTCACCGCACAGCCAAATTGTTCATAGTTAATCAAGAGTGAATCACGTATTAATCGGTGGGCACTGAAAATAGATGCTAAAAATAATTTCATGGTGGTTTGCATCTTCAATGCGTGTTTGTTTATGATGCGTTCACTATCGCAGGGTGCCATGTGTATGCTGTACACTTCCTATCTATACGAGGATGTCTATTTTTGTGTTCAGTTTTCAATCAGGATTAAGTGGGTCAGATAATTTAAAAAAAATAAAACGAATTTTACTAGTTTAGAACATATTTGGTAATAGTTTTATTTAGATAAGAGACTACTTATATATCTGTAATGGGATTACGATTATGATTTTCAATTTGTTTTTATAACAAACGAACAACGGTGTAAAAGACCAGATTTCGAGCTTATTGACAGTAGGTCGTTGGTTTGTTTTGCCAAATTATAATATTATATATAATGATTACAAATATAAACAAAAGCTAGTAATAGATATGAATTTGATCACATTTATCTATTCACTGGATTCACGGAAATGTTGTCATATGTAAAAATAAATAATTAACAATTATGAATGGATTTTCTGTAATCAAGGACTATAGTCCTTGATTATAGAACACACCTTTAATAATCCAGTCTTTAATTTCAACACTGCTTTCGTTTATATTTCTAGTCGGATTATGGAACCTGTCAGCATCAGTGTTACCAACTCTCAATATATAAATAGCAACCCTCGTATACAATTTGAAATGATGTATGTTTTATGCAAGTTAATCAGTACCGGTTTTAACGTACGCTATAACTTTCTCTAAAGAGAATAAGTACTCTCTATAGAGAAAGTTATAGCGCCATCTGGTGGAAACCATGAAATTAATATGAACATAGTCCAAAATCCAAAGTGTGAAATTTAAGATGTATGGTGTTGCTGCTTTGATTATTACAAAGTGAATTCACATATTTGAATAAAAGTCTCTATACAAATAATTATAAAAACCAACGAATTCTTTGAAATATTAAAATGTAAAATATACAGATATATTTACGATTGTAAAGCAGACAAAGAGTATATAATTGTATTCATTTGCTTCTACAGCTTTCAATGTCGTTGTAATAAGTGTTAACATTCTATTTCATAGTGGTTTGCTTTTATAGAACGCTGGTGAGTTGTTAGTCGCGTGGCAAAACTATAAAGCCATCGGGCCAGAAGAGCTCACACTGAAAGAGGGTGATGTGGTCGAACTTTTGGATACAGAAGATCCCACAGTATCAGCACCAAAGTAAGTAAATTAAACTACAGTAAAATATATCGATATATATATATATATATATATATATATATATATATATATATATATATATATATCGCAATGCTGTATATTATATTCAATTATTGTCCTCTAGTTATGAATCTACACGGTGATTATAAAAAAAACAGTTGACTCGCAGGTTTACAATCGACCTTAGTAAATTGCTATCCCTGTTTGATAGTTATTGCCGCTGTCGGCAAAAACATATTCAAGCTATTGTAATACGTATAGCATCCGGTTTTGTGTTAAATCCTAAATTACATTTTGTACTTATTACAGGCGGATCAAATTAGATCCAGATTTGGAAGTAAGTGGGGAGCAATTGTTGGACAGTTCGGCAGCAAAACATAAACTAGCAGTGAAGCCAAAAAGATCGAAGGCTAGTTCACGATATTCACCTTCAAGGACGCCTTTAAATGCAAGGTACAAATATTTCAAAGTATATACGTGAAAGAAACAAATATTAAATAAATAAAATAATTAAGTTAGTAAAGTTAAAGTAAAGTCAATTTAAAAACAAAACTAAACAAAACTAAACAAAACAAAATAAAAAACAAAACAAAATAAAAACAAAATAAAAAACAAAACAAAATAAAAACAAAATAAAAACAAAATAAAAATAAAATAAAAACAAAACAAAAACAAAACAAAACAAAACAAAACAAAACAAAACAAAACAAAACAAAACAAAACAAAACAAAACAAAACAAAACAAAACAAAACAAAACAAAACAAAACAAAACAAAACAAAACAAAACAAAACAAAACAAAACAAAACAAAACAAAACAAAACAAAACAAAACAAAACAAAACAAAACAAAACAAAACAAAACAAAACAAAACAAAACAAAACAAAACAAAACAAAACAAAACAAAACAAAACAAAACAAAACAAAACAAAACAAAACAAAACAAAACAAAACAAAACAAAACAAAACAAAACAAAACAAAACAAAACAAAACAAAACAAAACAAAACAAAACAAAACAAAACAAAACAAAACAAAACAAAACAAAACAAAACAAAACAAAACAAAACAAAACAAAACAAAACAAAACAAAACAAAACAAAACAAAACAAAACAAAACAAAACAAAACAAAACAAAACAAAACAAAACAAAACAAAACAAAACAAAACAAAACAAAACAAAAAACAAAATAAAAAAATAAAATAAAACAAAAAATAAAATAAAAAACAAAATAAAATAAAATAAAATTTTAGGGATTTTGAGATATCTATTAACAGTGAGAATGAATCTGTAAATTTTGTAGAAAAGAATACTAGCTAAAACTTACGGATTTCAAATATTGTTCTTTTCCGTATAGCAAGAGGGAAATTCTCACCTACAAGAAAGCATTTACAACTTGTTATGTTCTCGTAGAAACAATTACACATGCAGTAATTATTATAAACAAATTACAGGTGGTTAGTACGACAAATTAAAGGTGAACAAAGGCAAGGATGGGTGCCATGTCAGGTATTACAAACATTGGACGAACCACAACCAGGCACAGGATTGCCAGGAGATGCAGCTTTCAGACGACAGTAAGTACAGTTAGCATAAATAGAGAATTAAGTATATTTTTATATATAGTGTATACCCGAATTAATGCCAGCAGATGACTACTTGGGCCGGGGATTCGTTAAGCGGGGTATGCTAACCACTGCACTATATCGACGTGTACAAATTAATATTTATTTAGAGCCTAAAATACTAGTGTTATATTTATTATAATTTGTAACTAGCTTTTCGGTTATTTGTGCAGTGCAAATTTAAAATATATCAACAAATAAATGATGTTTCATATACACTTATTATACGGGCTGTGCTAAAATTATCGGTTGTTTACTCATAATGACAGATGAAAACAATAGTAAAGAGTATTATTATTATTATAATATATATATATATATATATATATATATATATATATATATATATATTTATATATCATTTGGGCTCTAATTAATAAGATAGCTATACGTAACTGTTTAAAATCAGACGAACGTTGCCTTATTTGGGCCAATTGCTAAACACGCTATAGATTTCTGCCAAATTTGCTGCACTATCAATGTTTCGGCGGGCTTGTTGATCGATTGGTCGACTTATGGCCTGGAAATTGACTTGACTTGAACGTCGATGGTACATAAATATAACAGAAAAATACGCCCAACAGTTTCAACGGAATGATATCATTTCACACGAGTTGCTAAAAATCTGAGAAAACTAAAATATGCCGGACTTAATTTATGATAACGCTAAGCGCAAAAATGGCGCGGACAATCAATATACTTTATATTTATAAATTTTCAGAGCTGTGGTCAAAGAACTGGTGGAAACCGAACAAGAATTCGTGCGAGATCTCGACTACGTCGTGCAAAAGTACCTGATAGGCTCGGAAAGGGAGCGTAAACCGAAAATTATAAAAGACAACTTCGAGCTTATATTTGGAAACTTGAAGGAGATTTCAGAGTTTCACAGAACGTAAGATTTTACATTTAATTTTCTTTCAGATTTGAATACCGTTAGAGTAATACATTATCTGAGGTGTGATTTTTGAGCGATCACTATTATCATGCAGTATAAAACGTATACATTTCATAGCAATTGACCAATACTATTAACTGCAAAATCATCTACAGTAATAGCCCAAGGACTGTATACAAGAGACCGTCGCATGTTCCGATGACTAATCCGGTGGAGGAAAAAATGAGTCGTCATCAAACGGTGGTCTAGCAGGAATATTTGGCGGTAAATTTAAATATCATCGTGATCGGGCAAGATCGGGCTTGTATATTGAGCAGAACGACACGACCGAATGGGAAATTAGCAGCAAATTTATATCTACTGTAGTACACAAATAAAGTTGCCTATATCGAAACAAACATGTGGATGGAAACATAATTTAGCATGGTTTATCATTGCTAGTCACCCCCGTGGCGTGCAGTATCGTTCAAGTCTTGTGGTCGTGCGCTATCGGTTGTAAGAACCGAGGTAGAATTATGTGTATCAGAAGCGGCAAATAGAACAAGAAACAATAAGCCCGTACCAGCCCAGAGTGATAAATGAAAGGCACATCACGGGTCTATAATATGCTTATGCAATTGAGATGTCTTCTTGTATGCAGTCTTTGGCAATAGCCAACTTCTCTTAAACGCCACATGCATAATAATATCAAGCCCATAGTGTTTTGTATTTAATATTTTGTTTCACTTTCAAATAGCCTTTTCGGTAGTTTAAAACTAATAAATATCAATATAGACTGTAGAAAAACTGAAATAATGATTTTATTAATGTAATTGACGTAATTTATTGCTCCGATTTCCTAGAGAAACGATGTGGTAAAAATTGCGACCTCTGACGCCAATTAAAAAAGCGACAATATTTTTTATGTAATTTTCATATCACAAAACGATTTATTAACGTTGTTCCCTAGAGATCGGTATACCTTTACATACATAATTTTAAAAAGAAATGAATTGCGGTCACAAATCTGATTTAAAACGTTTTTTTTGTGTCGTGCAAACAACGTCGCAAACGGCTGTTTTTCTAAAAATATTCACCACAAATGATTATAATGAATATAGTTTCTTAGAGAGCCAACATATTCTGTGGGTTGTTTCTTTTCTGCCGAAAGGAGTCCAAATGTGATGCAGTGAATGACGGACATTACATTCTATTGTACAAATGTAATGTCCGTCATGCACTACAATACATTTGGACGCCTTTCGGCACAAAAGAATCAATCCACAGAATATGTTTGTTTCTCTTACCTTTATACAACAACGTAAATAATTAAACAATTTAACTTAACGTAATAATAAAACACAGCTCTGAAGCTCTAGAAGTCCAAAATTAATCCGAGATGAATAGATAATTTTTAATTTATATAAATCTGTTTTGTCAACTTTAACATTAGGTGGATTGATTCCTTTCTACAGAAAGGCGCCGAATTATAATTTACCATACCAAGAAATATTTATATTGAACGTTTGTTGTTGTGTCTAAATATGTTACATATTATCGCTTTTATAACGCCATTTTCTCGAAGAATTCAGGGCTAAAATTGATAATGAAATTAGAGATTATTTTGATGTATCCTCTATGTTTTTAGGGTGCTAATGGAAGGCGTACGATACTATGCAGGAGAACCACACCTTTTGGGCAAAGCATTCTTAAGACTTGAACGCGATTTCGACAAACATGTTAACTACTGCAAAGAGGAGCCGCTTGCACAAGCGTTTTTGGACAGCTGCGATGTAGCCAGAGATTTTTTTGGGGTAAGCTCTTTGAATAATTGTAAATATTGGATAGAAGAACTAATTTGTTTAATTAAAGCTATAAAATCATAGATTTCTATGAAAGTAAGAGTAAGAAATGAGTAGATACAAATTGAATATAACCATCTGATCTTTCATTTAATATAATTTATGCATGTGTGATACATTTTGACGAAGTATTTTTCTAAATAATGATGCATAATAGGAATTGTTGGCAATACATTTAAAAACTGTAATATTTAAGTGGTTTCGATTATCTCCGGAGTATTTTGTTATTTATGCGTGATTTTCCACCGCCCGCCGATGTCTATGTATAGCGTCCAATTCGGGACGTCGCGACGCCACCGGCCGGCCGAGTGTTCAGTTTCGGTGCGTCCGCGTTCCAGTGTCGTTCGCGAACGAGCGTGTGCCCTTCTTATCCCCCCAAAAATAAACTGCTGCACTGTGTACACACCATAAGGATTACCTTCACAGGCACAACAGGTAGGTGTTGTAGGTGTGTGTGTGATCTTTCGGGGAGACACAAGCATATGATGCGCGATCCGCAAAAGGATGTGAAATTGGCAACGCGCACGCATTATTCAGAGGGGATTATTTTCACGGACGCCCACGCGGTTATTTCGGGCGGGCGGCCGGAAAAATTCGCCGCTTGTTCAATTTTCGGTTCTTGGCAGAGGACGGGAGGCGCGCGGCGGCGGCGTCGTCGCGATGGCGGCGCTTGTGGAACGCGGTTAATTGGTGGAACTTAGTTTTTGGCAGCCGGAAGGGTGTTAGAAAAATTACATTCTAAAGAATCCTAAACACTTAATCGAGCTAAATGTAATTGTGACAATAAGAGTGTAAACTAATACATACAGATATACATATATTACCAGTTAATGTATATAACAATTCTAATTAATAAATAAATTAGAATTGTCAAGCATTTTATAAAAATTTGAATTTACGCTTTTATTAGTAAACTAATTGAAATGCCAATTTTACAAAAAGTCACTTGGAATACTGAATGGGCATAGTTTTGGTTGGTCTTGAATAATCCCTCTATCCCTCTCTGTTCTTATCTATTTTTTAAGGAGATACCACTCTTTCTATTGTTGCTTAAACAATCAAAAATCTCTGTATTGTATCCATTGAACATATCTGTGCTAGCAAGGATAACCCATACCATCTAAACTATGTTTGTTAATAATTTCAAGCGACTTGAACCTTCCACTACATTGTTATTCGTAACTTCAATTGATTTCAACAATGTAGTGCAATGTTCCAGTAGTTTGAAATAGTGAACTATGCCAGCAAATGTGGTATGGGTATTTTAAAGACTTGAACTCTGCACTAGTTGTTTATAAGTTTCTATAAATCTAGCTAGAATTAATGATTGAAATTGTATTTACTTAATTTCAAGTTGGGAGATAACAGTGTAGTGAGTTCAAGTCGAAATAATGGACGAGCACAGTTTAGTTGGTATGACCATCCACTCCGTCTTTCAAGGATTACTGTATATTGATTAATGATTTGTCATTACCACACGGTAGAAGGCATATGATTAAATAAATAAATAAAATTAATGATTTGTCAATAAACAATATAATTGAAAATAAACATTGTTAATTATTTATTTTTATCTTTGTCTTACAATCTCTAGTTTTAGACATAATAATTTAAATTTAAAACAAGTAATGCTCATTTCCCGAAGAACACAATGAATATTTTAAATATGTAAAAAAGCAAAACCTGACTTAAAACTTGTATATATAAATGGTTGTTGACTTGCAATTTCATAATCTCATGTACCTCTGCTTATATATGTGGCAACGTCGCGTTATATGTCAAAGTTATCCAAAGTGAGAGTAAGAATTACGAATTGTAAATTAGAGATTAAGAGTCTTAATACTTCAATTAAATAATTTATGTTAATTTGCATAAAAGCAAATTAATTTAATATCGTAATTGTCGTTTGAGCCAATGGAAAGAGCAGCATTTTTTGGTACAAACCGTATTTTCGTAAAAATGATATCTTACGCTCTTTTGCCCAAACATCTGTGTATAGAGATACAGGATGAGACAGTTAACAAAAATACGCCTTCACGTTTTCAAACTAAGATTATCGAAATATGTAATACATTTCCGGGAAAAAACTATATTGTTCTCGCCAACAATTTAGAGAAGAAAAAAATCAATTTTTGTTCATTTGATGACTAAAATAGTGGAAATCTATCCGGTGTCTGTATGTATGTCTGTGAACAAAATTCCAAAAAATAGGCGTAACAGATCGGGACAAAATTTGAAAATCGGCTGAGAACTCGCGCTCGGACGACCCTGTGAATATTTGAGCAAAATCGGTCCAGTAAAACAGAAGATAACTTAATAATTACTATTTTCTCTTGTACATATGGCAAATAACAAAAGAAACGCGCGCCACGTTACATAAATCAAGCGGAGAATTCGCGAATATGGTCGCATGTTAAATGTAATAAGGTAACGAAAATGTGGAATTGTTTTTTGCGCGCATATTTGTGTTCGCGTTCTGGAATCCATTGGCGGGAAAGTGACTTTTTCTAAGTAAAAGTTTAATCAAGTTATTGTCACTGTTTTTTTTTTGCTCAAATTTTCACTAGGATCACCCCAACTAGGTTTCCCAGCCTATTTGCAAATATGGTCGCGATAATTTTTCGATAATTTCCTTAATTAACGGCTCAACAAGTATCAAGAAAAACCATAATATATTTGATTAAATAGATTGATATGTTACTGAACATCTATATTTATATCCTAAAATATAAGTAAAATCTCGTTTGTTGTTCAAGTGTACACGAGATACAATTTCCCCATTATTTTTCACGTGTATGTGAAATTTGCTATATTTACATGAAGATTCTATAGTTGCTACTATGCGCAACTAATTATATTTATATAACAAACCATAAAATAGTGCATCACACATGTTGATTCAGCCTGAGATATTTTAAGCCGCCCTTATTATTGAAAACCATATCCTACGCACCGGTCTAATTATAAACAAGCCATCACTAACACAGTCTCATCGCAGAAAAACTTTCGCGTTACGCACGTACTTTATTTTCGGCAAGAAATATTTTGAATAGATTTAATTTTAATCCACACCCACTACATGTTATTCAGTTTTTACTCCAATTTTAATTGGTCAAATTTTTTTTATAATACGAGGGTTGTAAATTAAGTAGTGGAAACAGAAATCAATTTATATTGCACTTACAAGTAAAATTGAATTGCATCTAATATAATTCCCGGCTAAGTAGTTTACTTTTAAAACAGTTGATTTCGGTTACAAGGATCGTAAATAAAGTAGTTCCAACATAGATAGAAATCAATGATAAAATGAATAAATAATTAATTATCCATCATTAATTTTAATTTTTATAACATACTTTAGAGCGGTCAAAACGACACTATTGTTTCAATGCCTCACAGAAATAACTCTAACTGAAACAGTTGATTCAGTTAAATGCTGTGAGGCATTGAAACAATAGCGTCGTTTTGACCGCTCTAAAGTATGTTATAAAAATTAAAATTAATGATGGAAAATTAAAGAAAAAATAATAATGAGAAAAAAAAAGGTCTCAACAATATCGATCTACAACATATTTTAAAAATTAAAATGGAAATGATGGAAAATGAAAAAAAAATTAATGATGGAAAATGAAAAAAAAACTAAAGAGAAAGAAAATGTCTCACACCAAAACCCCCATTAATTTTAATTTTGAAAATATACTATATATGTATCATTTATAATTTTTAGGAGTTATCACATCGTCTTGGTGACGACAAAACCATCTCCGAGCATCTAAAACTACCCATACAGAGGATAAACGATTACCAGCTCCTGTTGAAGGTAAATGTTCCTAGATTTCAACAGTGTATATATATATATTTACAAACGTGCAAGTTGCCAATTGCGTAAGAAACATTACGGTCATCGCAGATACATACACACATAAACATTTCTTCGCTGGCCGCCTTCCAAAGAAATTCGATAATTCACAACGTCGAATTTAAATGGGACGATCACCGAAGAAATGTGTGCTTTCAAAATTTAAAGTGAACATCGTGCATGACCTATTAACAACTGTAGTATTTATAGGGCCCGTCTAGACTCATTATTGTGAATTAATAGTGGAAAATTAAGCTACTAAATTAACATACATGCCAAACAAATGATGTTTAGGATGGGACTACGACTATACGAACTGTGATATTTCATTGGGGGGTTTTAAACAAAATTAGATAGTCGAATACTGTTTTAGGAGCTTGTGCGGTACAGTGCTTGTCTTGGAGAGGACAACACCGATCTCCAGAAGGCGCTTGAGTTGATGCTAAGCGTGCCCCATCGGGCACAGGACGATAAATTTACAAACAGTATCGAGGGCTATCGTGGCAGCATCCACAAACTCGGCCGTTTACTCGCCCACGACTGGTTCTCCGTCTGTTTCGGAGACATCACCAAGGAGCGATATCTCTTTCTCTTTAAAGCACGCATACTCATCTCAAAAGTGCGTAGGGTGTCCGAGGATAGATCAGTGTTTCAATTAAAAGACATTATCAAGGTAAAATACATAGTGATCATAACCTTTATAAAACAGAGCCTGAATCTCAAAAAATCATACTCCAGTGGGACTCGAACCATGTGTGTTAAGAATCATGCCGTGTGCGGCTACGTTAGTGATAAATCACCAGATTTTACAATATTTAATTAATTAAATCTCAAAAATTCACTTTCTCCGGCTTCTATTAATTGGGATCTTTTAATACAATACTTGATAAAATTATAAAATTACTTTAAATGAAAAATTGCTTTTAATTATAGCTCCCACAAGTAGAAATAAAAGACCACCCAGAGGACCCATTCGTGTTCGAGCTATCAGACAAGGTCGCTGGGCATGCGCTTACCCTAACATCACACCGAGAGAACGTCAAAGACTTCTGGATACAAGAAATTAGAGAGTTTGCGACAGAAGCCAGTAAGAAAGCAAATCTTTTTCTTAAAAAAATGATTTAATGATATGTAATACATTAATTTAGCTGACGAGAGTGGTGACGATCTACAAGTCATATCTCAGCCAGCGTCACCTCCTGAACCAGTACAACCCCAGTACCAACTACCTAAGAGAATAGAACCACCAAAAATAGAAATATCCACAACATCAATCAAAGAAGCAGAAACTAAATCAGTTCAAAAAGTGGTAAGTGTTCAAAAAACTGAAACTGGATCGCAAAAAGTTGAAGGCGTTCAGAAGATAGAAGCTTCAAAGACAGAAGCTACAAAGGTAGAAGCTTCAAAGGTAGAAGCTACAAAGGTAGAGACTTCAAAGACAGAAGCTAAAAAAGTAGAAGCTACAAAGGTAGAAGTTTCAAAAACACAAGCTACAAGGGTAGAAGCTTCAAAGGTAGAAGCTTCAAAAACAGAAGCTACAAAAGTAGAAGCTTCAAAGGTTGAAACATCAAAAGTAGCAACTTCAAAGGTTGAGACTGTTCAAAAAGTTGAGTCGCAAAAGGTACAAAGTACACAAAAGGTTGAAACTGTTCAGAAAGTAGAAGCAGTTAAGGTTGAAACAACTCAAAAAGTAGAGGCTAAGAAGGTCGAATCCACACAAAAAGTAGACTCTAAAAAAGTTGAAACTACTCAAAAAGTTGAAGCCCAAAAGGTTGAAGCTACTCAAAAAGTTGAATCCCAAAAGGTTGAGGCTACTCAAAAAGTTGAGGCCCAAAAAGTTGAAACAACTCAACAAGCGGAGTCTACAAAAGTAGAAGCTACCCAGAAGGTTGAAGTCCAAAAGGTAGAAACAACCCAACAAGTAGAATCGAAAGCCCTAACTACTCAAACAGTTGATGATAAAAAGAAATCCGAAACATCTGAACGAACCAAACTAGTAAATCCAATTCTCAGTAAATCAACCGTTTCAATCACCGACCACACACTATCCAGTAGCGTCCTCGCGAGGGATGGTTCAAAAGCCGACATCCACAACTACGGCGACAGTTTCCGCGTAAACGTTGAAGTTGGATTGGGGGTGGACCCCGAGGATATGAGCAGGAGGCACGTGACTCCATACGGTTCGACAGGTGAGTTGATGCAATCACACGCAATCACAATCATCCCCATCCACACATACACAAAATTAACACCAATATAGGCTGCTTTCGTTTATCGCTGGTCTTAGCTAGACTAAAACAGCTCGGAACAGCTCCTGGGCGATAAACGAAAGCGGCTATAGAGAACGCATTTTGCACTAAAAAAAAAACGACGCTTTTTGGCTATTATTACTGAACCGCTACCATCCGGTATGTCGTATTATTGTTCTGCAGAGGACGGTGGTTACGGGGAGATGTCTTCCTCCTCGTACAGCCGCCGCTCGTTGTCGGCCTCCAAATCAACGGAGTCCTCATCATCGAGCCGTTACAGCTCCGCGCAAGACAAATATTCATCGCGGTCGCTTTCAATGGACTCGGCTCGGAAGGAGGAGAGTTTGAGCAGTTACAAACGAGGGGAGGAGATTGGCGATGGGTACAGCGGTTACAGCAGTAGACGTAGCATTAAGGAAAAACGTGGGGGGACTTTAGAACGATCGTATTTAACTTCATTGGATGATGAGGATGAAGATTATAGTGCTACCAAGCGTCGTACAGATAGGTTATTACGGATGTCAATTGAAGAGGAAACACCTACATCGTATACATCTAAATATAAAACTAGTGAAGTGGAAAGTACCTATCGTAAAATGTCGTCTATGGATAGCGAAATTGCGGATACTGACGCGTATATAGCTAAAATTAAAGCTAGAACTTCTATTGATAGCGATTCTATTAGCTACAAACGTGCTACTAGTATAAAGGACGGTGATGATACACAAACATCTTATAGACGTTCTACTAGTGTAAAAGATGATGATGATATTAAATCATCCTATAGACGTTCTACCAGTATAAAAGATGATGATGATATTAAATCATCATATAGGCGTTCTACCAGTACAAAAGATGATGATGATATTAAAACATCTTATAGACGTTCGACTAGTAGAAAAGATGATGATGATACTAAAACATCCTACAGACGTTCAACTAGTCGAACTGAAGAGGATTCTTATACACAACGAAAAGACAGCTTAAAGTACTCCAGAACAATTTCAAGTGAGAGCGAAACTGCTGGTGAGGATAGACTGGCTAGATTTGAGAAATACTCGCGACGCAACTCGACCAAAACGAACGAATCGACTGGTAAGAGATGACCATCATCTAAATTCCTCAAAATTTCTATTTGTTTTTTTTTTAAATTACAACATTGGAAAACAAACATAACGCCCTCCATAATCATTTTCTTATATGTGTAATGTTTTTTTTTCTTCTTAAATTGTTCCATTACAGATTCTTTCCAAACAGTCACACAAACGAATACTTTCGACGGTAAAACAATTGAAAAGGCTGTTGAGAAGGCCAAAGCTAAGGATATAGGTATGGCGCCACCAGATGAGACCCCGAAATTTACAAAGACATTAGGAGGAATTCATATTAAACGTAAGCTGTTTTGATTTATTATTTAAAAAATATTATGCTTACGAATATACTAGTATGATGGCGTTAATCTTTCTCTATAGAGAGAAAGTTGCTTTACTTTGTATATAACCACTAGAGATTTTGTGTGAATGCATTCTCACTAGCTGAGTAACAATGATGAGATCTAATAAAATCGAAATCTAGATATGTAGATTAATAAGAGGTGAATTCTTATTAATCTATATATCTAGATTTTGATTTTTTTACATCTCAACATTGTTACTCAGCTAGTGAGAATGCATTCACACAAAATCTCTAGTGGTTATATACAAAGTAATGCAACTGTCTCTCGATAGAGAAAGATTAACGCCATCTGGTGACACCGTATCAATTTAAAACGCACACCCGTATGGTAAACACTCTGTTAAAATATTATTCTAATAGAGGATACTACTCGATGATCCTAATGGCTTAAGCGTGTTAACAGTTATTACTATATGGGCGTGTTAAATGATATAAGACGCTTTCGTTTAGCATGGTTTATCATTACTAGTCGCCCCGCGGCGTGCCTTATCGCGATCGTGCGCCGTCGGTTGTAAGGGCCGAGGTAGAATTGTACGCATCGGAAGCGGCAAATAGAACAAGAAACAATAAGCCCGTAGCAGCCCAGCGTGATAAACGAAAGGCGCTGTAGTGTCGCCAGATGGCGTTAAACTTTCTCTTTAGAGGAAAAATTGCATTACTTACAATACCTATGCTTCTCTAACAAACTGCTTCTTGCTTATACCATTTAGCCCATGAACGCACAGTTTTTGAAATCAAACTAGCGGACACACCAGCCAGCTTGGATTGGCTTAAAGACAATCGAATCATTGAGGGCAGTCTGGCTGCCCGTATTAAAGTCTCTTCTTTGGATGAACATCGTACGTGGCGTTTAGAAATAGTTGACGCCGAGGAAAAGGATTCTGGGATCTTCACAGCTGTTGCTTGCAATGCTAAAGGCAAATCCACCTGCACCACCCATCTGCTTGTGCATACCCGTCAGTTAGCTTTTGCAAAATAATATAAACAAATAACAGTTGTACTAAACTAGGTCTATTCTTGTAGTAACTGATGAGGAGAAAGAAGAACTCAAAAAGCCTGGTTTCGTAGTGAAATTAAAAGATACGGAGCTGCTGGAGGATACCTTTTTGAGGTTTATGGTTAAAGTTAAAGGAGATCCACATCCAACATTAACATTGTAAGTACTATACTATATGGGAACACTTTATAATGCGTGTGTTATATTATTTCTATTATTTGTTTAGTTTCAAGGATGGTAAGAAAATTGAAGACTCGGATCGCATTCGTGTGAACCGCGATCACTCCGACACAGACTTCTACGAGCTTGTAATCCCTGATGTAAAGCCTCATGATGCCGGAGTGTACAAATGTGTTGCTAAAAATGAGCACGGCGAGGTGGAAACAGAAGCCACCGTAACAGTAACCGGATCAAAGTCCCTCTTCGATGATATTGTCGACAAAGAAACGCTTCTAGCGCCCGGCGAAAAGCCCTCGTTTATTTGGAAGAAAGATGGACAAGAATTTGACGCGGATGAGCGTTTTAAAGTGCTCATGGGCGACGATGAGGATTCTTTAGCGTTGATTTTCCAACATGTTAAACCTGAGGATGTTGGTTTGTACACGTGTGTGGCTCAGACCTCAACAGGACATATCAGTTGTAGCGCTGAGCTGACCGTGCAGGGAACTGTTCATGAATTGTACAGAGAACCTGAAAAACCTCAACTGATTATTGAAAACAGAGAGCCGCTAACATCTGTAGGGGCCTCTTGTATGATGGAA
Organism: Lordithon lunulatus; assembly: GCA_963942505.1. Classification (NCBI taxonomy): domain Eukaryota; kingdom Metazoa; phylum Arthropoda; class Insecta; order Coleoptera; family Staphylinidae; genus Lordithon; species Lordithon lunulatus. The sequence goes on from OZ012666.1 coordinate 73,154,349, forward strand.
CTTCAAGTCAAAGGATTTCCCAAGCCGAAAGTTAGTTTTACTCATGATGGTGCTCCAATTGAAGCCAGCAGCAAGTATAAGTAAGTTTAAATAAATTTATTTTTTATTATGAATCAGAGTTAGAAAGCTATTTCATTAGTATACCGTATAATATGATATTTATTCATGTCATATATCACCTGTCATATGTCACCTGTCATATGTCACCTGTCATATGTCACCTGTCATATGTCACCTGTCATATGTCACCTGTCATATGTCACCTGTCATATGTCACCTGTCATGTCACATGTCATATGGCATATGTCATATGTCTTATGTCATATGACTTATGTCACTAGTCATATGTCACCTGTCATATGTCTTTTGTAATATACCAACGCTCCTATGTCATCAGTCATATATATGTTTTGTCAGCAATTATCTTTATACAGAGTGTTTAACTGGTAGGAAATAAATTCAATTTTTGGAAATCTGTGTAGATTTTTTTTAAATAAATGGTTAAATCAGGCTTTACTTTCGGTTTTAGATTCTTGTATGAAGATGATGAAAGCATGTCGTTGGTGATTAAAAACATCCAACCAGCGGACGCTGGTAAATACGAAATTACAGCCGAAAACGAACTCGGCCAGGATATCAGAGAAATGAATTTGACCGTGAAAATGCCACCGACACTATCCAAAATGATAGATACTTCTGCATCAACCGATCAGGAATTGAAAATGACTGTAGAAGTAGACGGCATCCCTAAAGCCAGTGTGCAGTTCTACAAGGACGGAAAAGTTATAAAGAGCAACGAGCAAATGTCGACAGCAGAGGAGGGAAAGAAACACAGTTTGATTATCAAGAAGACCACACTGAAGGACTCAGGTTAGTAACAAAGAACTAGAATGTGTTACTTTAAAGTATTTGTATACAAAATCATACTATTTGTTGTTGTTTTTTTAGGAAACTACTCCGTGGTCGCTAGCAATGAATTGGCGCAAGTATCCCAATTCTGGAATTTGGATATCTATTGCAAACCAAAAATCTTGAAGAAACTTGGTGAGAACAAGTCTGTATCGCAAAAGACTGACGTCGAGTTGAGCATTAAGTTTGAATCAGAACCGGCACCAGAAGTAACATGGTAAGTAATGTTTACCTTCCACTAGAATAATATTCTAATCAAAACATGGTGTATGTTTAATATGAGATTCACACCAGGTGGCGCGTTCTTTCTCTATAAAGGTGAATCTCCATTAATTTATTTACATAAATATGTGTATGGAGATGTATAATATCATATAAAATATTTAATTTTTATAAAGGTTTAAAGATGGTAAAGAAATAACATCCGATGCCCACTACACAATTTCTGGTGATGGTGCCACGTATGGCCTAAAAATCAGTGGAACCGTTACAACAGACTCTGCTCTATATAAAGTACGTGCCAAGAATATCCATGGTACTGTCGAAGATGAAGTCAGAGTGGACGTTAAGAGGTCACCAACTATCACTCAAGGCCTTACTGATATGACTGTCACAGAAAATGATAAGAATGTCACATTTGATGTTAAAGTGGACTCATTCCCCAAGCCTAGTGTTAAATGGTTCTTGGATGAGGTAGAAATCACCGAAAAACGAAATGAATACACCAAAGTGGAGACAGATGATGGAGCTAAATTGGTCATCAAAGAGGTTACTAGTGAACTTAAAGGGAAATACACTGTGAAACTGAGCAATGAACTTGGAGAAGTTAGTAGCAGTTGCAAGCTTACTGTTAATTGTATGTACACATTATTTTTTTTTATATAAAAAGTCAGTAAGCGTTAAATTTCTATTCTATTTTAAATAGGTAAACCTCGTATTTTGAAACAACTAAAGGACACAACCGTCGAAGAAGGTGCCACGTTGCACTTGGAAGTAGAAGTCGAAGCAGTGCCTGAAGCAACCGTGAAGTGGTTGCGTAATGGTCGCGAGGTGTCCGCAGATGCTCGCATTAAAATAAGCAGGGACACGCAACGTCAAGAGAGCTACCATTTAACAGCTAATCTCATTAAGTATGAAGAGCAAGGGGAATACGAAGTTCAAATCACGAATTCTTTGGGTACCGTTAGTAGCAAGAGTAACGTCACAGTTCACAGTAAGTAGTTGTGATAGGAACAAAACTGAATTACATACAAAAACAACAACAAAACACATGCTTGAAAATCTCTTTTCATTTAAGGACTATTTTGTATACAGGGTGATGTTGGGGTTTACAGATGTAAACATGTGGTGTAGTTTTTTTTAATATCTGTTTAATTTATAACTCGAACTGTATGTAACTACTCAACTACAAGTTATAAATTAAATAAATCCATCACAATCGTATACAAAATCTTTAAAATATACGATACTAATTTAAAAATAGAATATGAATAACAACTACTACCAGTAGTAGCTTTATAGTCTTTAACTGAAAGAGAATACGAAGTTTTTTATTGATTTCAATTTTTTGTATACTCCTAATTTTATATCGAATACCATTTTAGCTAAGCTGATAGCATAGGTAATTTTTGTGTACACGTTTTGTAAAACCGGACCTAAAGTAATACGTAGTCCGTATTGTTTTTGGTTTATATTTTTTTGTGATGTTCAACTTAGTCAAGAACTGTATACAAGAGAACATATCAAGAGTTGACGTCCAGAATCACCTCGTGTTATCGTTTTTCGCTATCTACGGTTTGTCACAAACTCATATGTTTACGTCGACTTTGCCAAATATATAATTGTGTACAGAATAGACTCCATGGCAATGATATTTAAATTTACCGCCCAATATCATTGTCATTTGATGACGATACATTTTTGCCGTCACCGGATCGGCCAACGAAAAATGCGACGTCCTCTTGTATACAATCCTTGCATGTTAGTAGCATCTCTTTGGAAGAGATAGCCAATGTTTTCGTTGTGTTTTTTGTATCCTCTATTCGTTTAATATCCCTAAACCCCGTTTAACTAAACAGAGGTGACTCACACGGATGCCATAGAAGAAACAGAACCACCACCCCTCAAGCTAGAAGCGCATGTCGTTGAAGTAGACGATTCATCAGATAAAGTGGTAATAGAAGAAATAGAAGAGTCAGATACGTTAGGTAATATACAGTCTATTTGTTTCCTGCTGTTTATAAAAATCCATTAGGACAGACTTAAGTGTTGCTTTGTGTTTTTTTTTGTATGCGCTTAGTAGGAGAGGTCGTAGACGAACCCGTGGTGACAACAGGGGAAGTCGCGGAAAAACGTGCCAAATCGGCGGGAAGCGATAGTGTGGAAATAGTAGAAGTAGACAATAATGATGAGGAGTTTGCAGGTAAACATGTACAGAAATTAACAAAGATGTGGCTTCGCATGTACTAACTCAGTAGCTGATGCTTATAATTTTAATTGAGAAGGTAAGTTGTAACACAATTTTTCACAAGAAATACACTTATATAATAATTTATGTCTTGATTATCATTTATAATATACGAGGCGTATTTTTAAAGTATTGTTTTGAAAAAAAAGTATTATTATTAATTTATTTCTTTGTACAAGTATAAATACGCCTCGTATAATAAACTGTGTTATTCACGTCTTCAATCAGAGTAAGAGGGGACTGTTTTATAAAGAAACAATAATTATTTTATAATTTTTTTCTTAGCTATGCCACAAATTGTGGGTGGAAACATGAAAGACCGTACGCAGTACGCCTCGTTGGCAACGGAATTTTCGGTAAAAACAACCGGAAATCCACCTCCAGCAGCAACATGGACAGTGGATGGAAATGAAATCAAGCCTGGTGCAAATCAGCGATTTAAAATTAGCCAGGATGGCGATACACATAAATTGGAAATTGTTAGGATGGACGTGAAGGATGCTGGTGTATATGAATGCACTGTTGGCAACTGTGTTGGGAATGTAAAGCAACAAGGGAAATTGGATGTTACTCGTGAGTATATATTATACTATATTGTACAAGTTTTCCTCTAAAAAGAAAGTTTAACGCCCTGCGACTTCACCACATCAATTGACAATGCATATGTTAATTGTTAATTGATGTGATGTGACTAGATGGCATTAAACTTTCTCTCTAGAAAAAAATGTGTACAATTTTGTATATAACCAGTCGAAATATTGTGTGAATTCATCCTCACTAACTGAGCTACACTCACAATATCTAAATCTAGATATATAGATTGCTAGGAGGAGGATTCACACTTATATATTATATTACACTAGTTTATGTATCTTGGTATTAATCAAGCGTGGTTAACTTTATATATCAATGGTATATCTTATATATAAATTACAGCTGAAGCCGAACTTAGAAAACCAAAGGTTCGAGACGGTCAAAGCTTAAAAGATCAAACTGTTCTTAAGAAGAAGTCTGTTACTTTGAAAGCTGTCTACTCTGGAGATCCAGTGCCAGAATTCGAATGGTGAGTTTTTTCATAAATAACAGGAAGGAGCTTTTTAATATAAAGTGAAATCGTATGCCAGCAGTTACAATTGAGCTAGAATCTAACGATATAGGATCATTTATTCGCAACTCAAACGAAGCCATTTCGTAAATATAACAAATGGTATTTCAAAGCTTATCGTGTTCGTATTCGGTTATTGTCGGTTATATCGATTAGTAGTTGTTTTAGAAAAATAACAATAGCCACGTCGAAATATGTGTCAAAGTTGTCAAAAGTGGTGTTTGAATACATGAGGCTATGAAATGAAAAGAAACAACAATTTATGCAACTTCTAAGAATATAATCGCATATTGTTAGAAGTTGCATAAATTGTTGTTACTCGTCATTTCATAGCCTCATATATTCAAACACCACTTTTGGCAACTTTGACACATAATGCGACGTTGCCATATGTACACAGGGGGTATTTTTGGCAACGTCGCATTATGTGTCAAAGTTGTCAAAAGTGGTGTTTTAATCACAGATTGGGAATTAACATAAAAGTTATCAGCCTTATACAACCGAGCCTACATACAGTTAATATTACGAAGCTACATAACAGCTGTAAATCTATTTTTTTATTATATTATTCAGGTGCTTCAAAGGTAAAGCAATCACAGAAGAAGAGTTCGAAGAGCATAAAATACTATTGGAAGTGGAAGACAAAGACGTGGAGGACGGATTAAAAGAATGCATATATTCCTTAACAATTCCCAGAAGTGAGTGTAGATATTTATATTATTTTTAATAACACATATTGAATACTGTTTTAATCTATAAAAATTCTAGCTGAAAGAATTAATGGTGGCGAATACACCCTGAAGTTAAAGAACAAATGGGGTAAAGCTGAAAGCAGCGCTGTGCTGACTGTAGTCCTTGCTCCGGAAATTGAAGGGCCTGACTACGTAAAAGTAGTCCCGGGAGATTCAATCGAATTGAGCTGTATTATTCAATCCAACCCACCTGCTATTGTCACATGGACAAAGAGTGAAAATGTGATTGAAGCTGGAGGCGATATTGAAATCATTGAAGACCTGGCTAATGAAAAGTACACTTTGCGATTCAAAAAAGCACAACTTTCCGATGAAGGCTACTACAAGGTGTACGCCAAGAATGAATATGGAGAGAGCGACTCTGAAGGGAGAATTAAAACCATCAGTAAGTGATAATTCGTGCCACACTGTTAAAATAGTTCGTATAGGGTTGCCACGTTTGAAATGATTAGTATTTTACAGTAACATCCTGTACTGTATATTATTCACGACAGATCTGTTTTTCAATAGAACCATACCACCTAATGTGGCAACTCTAAACTAGCAATAAATAGTTAATAACATAATTTGACCCATTACAGGAGAACCTGAACCAAGCAGTAAGTTGCGAATTGCACTTTCAAAGCTTCGCTTCGCCAATTTTTCACTTACCAAGCTTTGGTTTACTTGCTTTTTAAACAAAATGATTTATTTTAATTATGTAGTTAACTGATTTGATTTTATCTGAGTGCTTTTTGTGTGTTTTTGTTGCGACCAACAGCCGAAAAGCCGAAGTTTATTACCGGACTTACGGACGCTCATGTGGAGCACGGCGGAGAGATTTCGTTGATGGTCCGAGCGGACGGACTGCCCCGGCCAGATATCAAATGGTTCCTCAGCAATAAGGAAATTAGCGACGCACCAGAGTTGCAATTCGCACCCACAAGCGATCGCCAGTTGACCAGTACGATGACTGTAACGAATTACGGGGAGAAAGATGTTGGAATGGTAAGAATTTATTAAGACTGACTGCCCGTATTCAACAATGTTTCATAAATTTATAATAAGTCATATAGATATGATGTTTCAGTTGTTATAACAACAGAAAGTAGGTTTAACAATTGTAAAACGTGGTTTTTAGTAGTGGTGGGTATTATACTATACAATAGTTATCGATTGATTTCTACTATCGATAAACTAGCTATCAGTCCAAAGACTTTTCATTAAGGTTATCTCAAAAAATGACACTTCGGTGCAACTCGAACCCCCTCCAGTATTCACGGCCGTCACGCTAAGCTGCACCACGGAAAATATAACTGATAGCGTAAAAATTTCATTTTGTACCCAATGTACAATATGGATTTTCTGTCTTGGTGCCGGGACTCGGGTTGTGGTTGTCAAAAATTACATTTGAATTAACTCTAGTCATTTGTTTTATACAACCGTACTTAAATATTACATTATATACTAAATTCATTCGTTACAATTTTGAAGCATAAATGTTATAGTTAAAAAATTCCTGAAGTTTCCGGCATTGAGACGTTATTAATTGAGCAAAATAAACTTCATTTTAAAGCTTAATAATTTACAAACATTATATTATTATTTTTAATTTCAAAAATTAATATATGAACATGGGGGGGGGGGGGGGGGGAATTCCTACTATATTAAAAATTTATTTATTTGTTAGTACGATTATCAGTTATTAGACGGTAATAGATATAACGGCTATTTTAGATTCTGCACATTCTGCAACAGTTAAAAAATTGAAAGCACAACATTTATACTGAGTAATATTATCATTGTATATATGTTTAAGCCTGCTCACCAACGTCAAGGTACTAATTCGTCGAGCAGGAGGGATGGGTTAGAAAGGTTCGAGTGTGTGAAAAACTGCAAACAAGTTAGAGAGTGTGGAATGGAAGGATTGCTTTCTATAGCCGTTAAAGCTTTACATAAAGCATTAACTATTACCGTGTGTTATAGGATCTGAAAAGAAATATAGAATGCACATAGTTTTCTATAGCAATTACAGCTTAGAGGATTTAAATATAATCGCTAGTTATTGGTTGGTTTTACTAAGAATATACAGGCAATACAAGGCGATTCTATCCTAGCTTTGTTTTTAGCGCATAACTAAACTCTTTTTCCCAAAATAAAAATCTAAATACATATAGCGCACCTGAAATTAAAAGACAGCCTAACCTTAAAATAAGCTACTAGCCCAACACGATCGCGGCCCATAATTCTAAAAGCACTTACTACTTGTTGCGGGTTTCATTCACGTTAGGAAGTACACCCGTTGATGTCTTCAATTTACTTGCGCGGAGCTCCCCCATTCCATCTCCAGCCCATGTAAAGCACCGAGTTTAGTTTACTAAATTAAAACACTACTGGACTGACTTGAAACAACTAACACTCACGATACATGGTCCCTAACGTGGTTTAAAACGCGGACTACTTAATACGGCACTGTTGGTTTAGTTAGCAAAATTCACACACGGATACACCTGTAACAAAAAAAATAGTTTATTAGTAGGTGATCAAATAATTGAGATGTTTGTTACTTACATTGCCCCTTTAGCGAGTCCAGCTTGACTGTTGTGGGATTGTACTGCTTTCGCTGCAGGGTGCAAAACACTTACGGTCGCGGATTTTTAACCACGAGTTGATCCGCGACAAGAGTTGATTCACGGCACGAGTTGATTCACGACCCGAGATGATTCGCGAGACGAGTTGATTCGCGACACGAGTTGATTCACGAACGAGTTGATTCGCGGCACGAGTAGATTCACGATACGACACGATTCGTGACACGAGTTGATTCACGACACGACACGAGTTTATTCACGACACGACACGATTCGTGACACGAGTTGATTCACGGCACGAGTTGATTCGCAACACGAGTTAATTAACGATAAAAGTTCATTAGCCACACGAGTTGACTCGCGAGACGAGTTTATTACCGACATGAGTTGATTCACGGCACGGATTTGTTCGCGAGTATTTCACGCCACGACTTGACTCGCGACACTAATTGATTTGGGACACGAGTTGATTCACGCACGGATGTACGGATTCGTTCACGATTCGAGTTCATAAGAAACTCTAGTCTCTTTGTTCGCGTGGCACGGCGGTGTCCATTACGGTGATGTAAAAAAAGCAGTTTGTGATATGCATTAAGAAAATTTTTTTCTGCTTTAGATTGAAACATATGAAGTCTATTCCAATTGATCAATTATTTTAATTAATTTTTTTTATTTTTCAAAATAATACTAAAATTATATTGATCGAAAGGAACGGAATTAGTTTTGGTCTCACATTTACATTCAGAATTTGTTAGCACCCTGGAAACAAGCTAAATTAAACTGGTTTTACTATATTTTAATTTAAAATTTCTTTGCGGTCAAAATATGATTGAAAATTTTGTTCAATTGCGAATAAATAATCAAACAAATTGCGAATAAACAATCTGTTTTTAATATACAAAATAATAAAAGGTAAAATATGTAAGATGCAAGTATTACATATATTAGAGCAGTGATTCTCAACCGTGGGGCCGGGACACTTTAGTGTGCCGTCAAATTTTACGAATACATACCATAGATATTATTTTGTATGGTAAATAAATAGTATCATGCCATTTATCTTATTATTAGAGGCCGCCAAATGTTTTAATTATTAAAAGTAAAGCGTCGTGAAAAAGAAAACGTTGAGAATCACTGAGTTACAAATTACATTACTACAATACTAACTGAAATAATTTCGGCTGATATTTATCCTCATTTTCATATTTAAAAAAAATAGTTGTTTTGAATTAAAATGATTTATTATGTAATTCGAAATTATTTATTGTTTGTTACACATGTTCATCACATAGTGCAGTAATATTTTAGAAGACAAAAATTATTTAATTAGTCTGCTGAGTTCAATTTGCTAATGGTGAAACGAATATTGTGCTTGCACGCAAAATTGACTGGTGTGACGAGTGAGCAGCAGCCTTAAAGGGAGGTTTCACAATGGGCCCATTTTGAGGCCTAAGTGTGTGTAGCTATGCTACCCTCCAGCCAACTATCCAGAATATTGTGGTTACACTGAAGCGGCGGAGATGGAAGCAATATCTATACTTTAGTGCTTAGTAATAAAAAAAAAATTAGAAATTAAAATTGATTATTACAATAATATGACATAAAAACAATTAGTGAAAACCACAGCAATTTATTTTTGTAATAATTATTCAATTTAATAAAGTGATTTAAACACGTTGAATATGAAAGTGAAAATATATCAGCGTAATTATTTATGTAAATTAAAATGGTACTTTTATTAATTAAAAAGTAATTAAATTAGCAAATTAATTATATAAAATGAATTTTGGTAATATCCATTCTATTTTTTTCTTAAAAATTTAAATGGAAATTACTAAAAGGGTGACGTTCTCAATGTAAATGTGATTAAGCCAGCTCACCACGTCAAGGTACTAATTCATCGAGCTGGGTTTCGGAAAGTCTAATAATTTGTTACATTTTAATTATAAACTTATCATTGGAGTTCATTCTGTAAGTTCTGAACGTTCTTGTTATACGCAGAATGGTCTGTTTCTCATGGCAAGCAGCAAATAAACAAGTGTTTCAGCGTTGGTATGTTCCCCGAATGCTGGGGAAATACTGTTTATGTGAAATATCAGAAGTTTGTCAAGAGTGAGTGTACCGAGCTACTTGAAGCAGGGGCTCGCACGTATCATCGAACACGACAATCAACTTAGTTTAGTACTGCAAAAGCAGCTAATATTAGTCATTTATAAAATAATTCAAATACTAATTATTAGGGCTATTGAAGTTTTTTATCACAAATTTCTTGTAATTTAACTTTATATATCTTATATTTTTCATGGAACTTGTTGGATACGGGCATTTGAGATTAATAACTAATCAAATATATTTCAGTACAAAGTCACTGCTACTAACGTCGTCGGTGACGCTGAAACCACAGCATTGATCAACATGCTACAGACACCTCCAACATTTGGAAAACGTTTAGAGCGCTCGCTGGAAGTGAACGAGGGCGAACCTTTAGTATTAAAGGCGAAGGTGTCAGGTAGTCCCAAACCAACAGTAGCTTGGTTCAAAGATGGAGAGCCTATTGATGTCACGGATAAGAGGATTAAAACCGAACTGTTGCCTGATGGAACTGTTAAGTTGACCATTGATAAAGTCACTCCTGAAGATAGTGGTGCATACAAGTTGGTCGTGAAGAATCCAAATGGAGAAACTGCTGGATTGTGTGCTGTTGCCGTTAATGGTACTGACTAACTCATACTTAATAGCTCATATAAGAGTTGGTACGGTTTTCACAAATAAAAAATCAGAGACGATTCAAAAAATTAGATTTAATCTTATTTTGCAGCAAATCAGTTCAGTTAATTCGCATTAATAAGCATTTAATAGCATATAATTACATGTATGCCCGTATTAACAAAAGTCTTGAGATCTTTGAAGCTAAAATAAAATGTCTCTCTCGAAGCGCATTTTAATTAATTCACATATAAGAAAATTTAATAAAACGTAATTTACTTAAGACTGATTTGGTGCAAAATAACCAAAATGTGATTGTGAATTGTATTTAGGAAATGACAATAATGTTTTCAGCTTCTCCTCAACGTCCCAAATTCAAGAAATGTATCAAAGACACGAAAGTAATGATAGGAGAACCTTTGCGTCTACAAGCAGTAGTCTCAGCACATCCACCACCAGAAGTTAAGTGGCTGAAGGATGGTCTACCAGTACGTGCCTCACCAAATGTTCATTTAGAACACCACCCTGATGGTACCGTGGCGCTAGTCGTAGACAATGTTAAACCCGAAAATGCAGGCAAATACACTTTGATAGTGGCGAATAAACTGGGAGAAATCAGCGGGGACGCCAATGTGGAAATTGAAAAAAGACCAATCAAACCAGAGTTTGTAACAAAACTGTTCCCACAGACGGTTATTGCTGGTTTTCCTGTTAAGTTCGAGGTGAAAGCTGTCGGATTCCCACAGCCAACAATCACTTGGTAAGCACGTTCACTTTAATTCGAGAATAATAATTTAATATATACAGTGTGTTTACTTTACAATTTAAAGAGGTTATTCCTTGGGTTATTTTAAGATTTTTGTGTAGTAGAATGACCAAAAAGACGCTTTGTTGCGAGGGTGGAGGGCCATACAAGATTTTCGAGAAAAAAAAAACAGTAATAAACATCAATTTTTGAGTTGGGATTTTATGCAGAGTTAAGTCGATTCCTATTCCCCCGCGTTAATTATACAGAATTTCAAAATCACTAATGTTTTTGATTTTATATTGTGTAGGTCTAGAAATGGTGCGGAAGTAATTTCAGACAACAAACATGTTCGTGTAGCAGATGGTCCGGATGGTACAAGCACTTTAGTCATCGAAGCATGTGACGAGAATCGTGACAATATAACTTATGTAGCCACAGCCACAAATGACGCTGGTGAAACTAAAACATCTGCCCCGCTAACAGTTAACCCATCTACTAGAGGAGATCAACCGGAAGAGCGCCCAATGTTCCTGCACGCTCTGCGAGATGTAATTACAGACGAAGGAGAACCTTTGGTTTTAGAGGCTCCATTTTCTGGAAACCCTATACCATCAGTGCAATGGACCAAAGATGGCAAAGCTATTGAGCCTTCAGAGAGAGTCTTACTGACTTGTGATGGTCGAAAGGTTGGACTTAAAATAGACCATGCGTTACCATCAGATGCTGGATTGTATGGAGTTGTTATCACCAACCCCTTAGGATCGGAGTCGTCTACAGCAAAGGCCTCTGTGCACAAAGTGTACCAACCACCATCGTTCACTCAGAAATTTAATGATTTACAACAGGTTAGTTATTAATTTGTGATAGTAAATATAAAACCACCTGTGTTTTTAAAATTTAATTTTTATCCTCCAGTTAGTTATCACCCCCTATATAAATATTGGATGTGTATTGTTCGAAAATCATATTATCAATAAAATCAATATTAATTTGTAATGTGAAAATTAAGACATAAATTATTACCTACCTATCGAATTTGATAATTAGTTAAGATTTAAAAATTTTAGTTGCCCACAAGAGATGCCAAGTTCCCGTGTAGAGTATCTGGAGTACCACAACCGGAAGTCACTTGGACTAAAGACGGACAAGCCCTGCGTGAAACCGACAAGTATCGTATTAAACGTGATGGTGATGCTTGCTGTTTGTACGTGATGAACTGTGAGGCTGCAGATGAAGGCCTTTACACAGCTACAGCAACCAATAAAGAGGGACAAGATAGTTGCGTGGCACGTCTTGAGGTTGTCAAAGAAATGTAAGTTCAAGTCTTTATTGTAAATAATAAGGGGAAGTTTGAATAATTACTACGAATAATAAACCGGAGATGAAGAAAATATTTCAAATATTATTCGCGAATCAAACGTAGCCATTTTGTAGTAAAACAACTGAAGGCTTGCTTGATGAATAGTAAAGGAAAATTATACAAATAATCACACGCCCTTAGAGGAGTTAGCAAGACAATTGATACATCATAAACCGTCGGGCGACAGCAATTTCACCTAGTATACAATAATACACTTTAACACTCATCTTTCATCCAATATTTCTTTCACTTTCCTCACTCTCGCATCTAAACCTAGCCATCTATCTACAGTTGTTAAGGCGCTTTCGTTTAGCATGGTTTACGTATACTAATCGCCCCGTGGCGTGCAGTATCGTGGTCGTGCGTCGCCGGTTATAAAGGCCGAGGTAGAATTATACGCATCGGAAGCGGCAAATAGAACAAGAAACAATAAACCCGTACCAGCCCAGAGTGATAAACGAAAGACACTTTGGCCAACTATTTGACCCATTTTTCAAACAGTCCACTTGTATATTGTGTTAATTACTATAATACTTTCAGTAAAGCTGCTAAGAAAATCGAACCAGCCAACTTCATAAAACGCATTGGAGATACTGAATTATACCGCGGAATGACAGCCAAATTCACCGCGTGTGCAGCAGGAATTCCTGAACCAACAGTCGAGTGGTACCGCAACGACCAACGATTATACCCAGCAGACCGCATCCGGATGGAGGTGGACCGTAATGGCCTAATCAGACTATCAGTAGGAGGTGTTGATCAAGATGATCTTGGTAAATACACATGTAAAATTTTCAACGAACATGGCTCGGACAGTTGCGATGGTTATCTACGATTTGATGAAGATTTAGAATCGAAGAAACGGCCATTAGTCGAACAATACGCAGAGTTTGACAAGTTCAGAAGAAGTGGAGGGCCCACACCACTGTCAGACGCTCCTATTATCTCAAGAATGACCGATAGGCATTGTACCGTTTCATGGAAGCCTTCAATACCATCAGGCCCACGCGCACCAGTCACCTACCAACTGGAAATGTTGGAGCTACCTCATGGAGACTGGTTCACAGTACGCACCGGCATTCGTAGTTGTGTCTGCGATGTCCGCAATTTAGAACCCTTTAGGGATTATAAATTTAGGGTACGTGTCGAAAATAAGTATGGAATAAGCGACCCTTCACCCTACGCTGTAACTCATCGCGAGAAACTAGAGCCCGATGCACCCAAATTCATCCCGTACCTTCCGCCCGGCATCGACTTCCGTCCGGAAACATCCCCGTACTTCCCCAAGGACTTTGATATCGAGCGTCCACCACATGACAACATGTCACAAGCTCCAAGGTTCTTGCGACAGGAGTACGACGCGCAGTATGGTGTTAAGGATCAAAGCACCAATCTGTTTTGGTTTGTGTATGGCTATCCCAAACCGAAAATGACTTATTACTTTAATGATGATCTTATTGAGCCCGGTGGTCGGTTTGATATGAGTTACACGAGGAATGGACAAGCTACACTCTTTATAAATAAGTAAGTTTACTGAACAATTATTCGTGTTTATTAATTGCTGGTGGTGATTGGTAATGGGACAATAAAGACCAAGTTCCTGCTCTCCGATATTCAGCCTTCTTGCATTAGCCAATTGGAGACAGAGAAGTGAGAACAGAAAAAAATTAATAACAAAAACGGAGAGAAGAGATATTGACATTAGGCTGTGTAGTATAAAGACCAGTTAACTTTAGTCTTTATACAACCTAGCCTTAAAGATATATGAATGTAGGGAACCAATTTTTTGTGGATTTAAATCCGTTTTATTTTAGGATGTTGGAACGTGATGTTGGTTTCTATGAAGCTGTCGCTAGCAATGAGCACGGCGAGGCTAGACAGAGAGTTCGTTTGGAAATAGCCGAGGCGCCAGTGTTTATACGAAGACCTGATATAGAGTACGTGATGGTGAGGGGTAAGGCACGATTCGAGGCTAGAATTCAAGGTGTACCATACCCAGATATTAAGTGGTACAAAGACTGGAAACCACTTGCAAATTCAACAAGAACTAAGGTGAGTCTGGAAGGATTTTTGAAGAGACTAACATTTGAAATAAATGTGTATAATGTTTTAGATTCAATTTATGGAACCTGACGTCGCTATTTTGGTGATCAACGAAGCCATTTTCAAAGATGAAGGATTATATTCAGTAAGTGCTCGCAATCTTGCTGGAAGTATTTCTGCTAGTGCTATGCTCCATGTGGAAGAGAATGATTGGGAGTACAATCTGCGTACATACAACAACCCAGCACCCATTAAGATGAGGAAGAAGCCCTACAGCGACGCGTACGACATTGGTGATGAACTTGGTAGAGGTACTCAAGGAGTTACATATCATGCAGTTGAAAGGCTCAATGGTAAGTAAAATATAATAATATAAATATTTCTTAAAATATTAATACACTTATTCCATTTAAAACCCCAAATTTCAAAAGTTTAATTCACTATTATACAATGCAGCCTTAATTTAGTGTTCATTATCAACTGTATTGATTTTACTGGTATAAATCTAGACAGGAGTTAATAAGATACAACATTTTGGTAGCTACCATTTACAGATTCCATCCCTATTTAAATGGCATCATCATCTCTACATAACATAACCATAGATTAGCGTTTATACAAATATGAAACTTTCGAAATAACCTTGAAAATTTTCCGATTTATTCGTCATTATGAAAATTTGTTAATTTTGATTTTTCTTTATGTTTCATACCTCCTGTCCCCTTGTTTAAAAAAATCATCCGATATAATATCAAGTGGATGGTAAATAATTAGTTGGTTAATTAGGTAACTAATGCTTGTATTCTGTTAGGTCGTAACTATGCCGCTAAAATCATGTACGGACGTGGCGATGTCCGACCAATGATGTACAACGAATGGGAGATTATGAACCAACTACACCACAGAAGATTGATTGGATTACACGACGCCTACGAGCACGAAGACTGTCTAACACTTGTTTTGGAATTAGCATCTGGTGGAGAACTAGTTAAAGATTATCTTCTCAAACAGGAATACTACACCGAGGCAGATATAGCAGGATACATGAGACAATTGTTACAGGGATTACAGTACATGCATGAACACGGATTTGGACATATGGGACTTAATGTGAGTATAACCAAATTACAAAAAATATCTAACTATAGTCCGATAAAAAGAGGAGCCGTTGCTCGTTGAAGTGTTTCAACTTATTAATTACTATGTTGACATGCAGGATTGAAATCGAACTGAATAACTACAAAATTGTATTGAAATAGAATCGAACTTTAAGCTTGATTCTCCTATTTCTGGAATCGTATCGATCATACAAGTAAACAGGTACAAATATCAAGCTCGTATAGAGCCATGCGCAACGTTAGGAAGAAATTATCTGTTTGCTATTGTAGCCCTCCACTCACGCCGTTGTTCGTATGTGTGTAAAATGCATAACACAAGACACTGACGATAATTAAAAGAAGCTTTTATTTATAAGAAAATTCGTATTTTTAGGTGAATCAAGTTGTCATTAAAAATAGAATTAAATCTAATTCCGTCTAATTCATGTCTGCCAGCGTAAGTTTTACATGTAAAGAGTATCGTATTCAGTTCGGTTTCAATTCTATATGTGAAAATCATAAATATATGTCTTCTCCTGTTATATATCTTCTATACCTGTTTTTAAGTTTGTAGAGCTGTTTAATAAAATCAGGTATCTGTTTAAAGATGAATAATAAATTTAGTAGCTTTAAAAATTTTAACGTGCAAAGGTTCCTGTGTCAATTGGACTATATATAATAATTTTTTTCTATAGATTGGCGATTTGCTACTTTCCCATCCGGGCAGTGATGACCTCAAAATAACCGACTTTGGACTATCCCGTCGTATACAAATGGGCCGTCTCTACCCCTTAAAATTCGGCATGCCTGAATATGTAAGTCCTGAAGCCGCAAATGGCGAAGGGACCGGGTTAGGTCACGACATGTGGAGTGTTGGTATTATAACCTATATCCTCCTAAGCGGACACTCGCCCTTCAGAGGGGCACACGACATGGAAACCCTACAACGCATCCAATCCGGCAAATGGACCTTCGAAGAGACCTGGTGGTCGCAATTAAGTCTTGAATGCCGCGATTTCATCACAAAACTACTCGTATACCAAGCTGATGGACGTTTGGATGTCCACAGTGCGTTACGCCACCCCTGGCTGGAGAGAGCCGATAAGATGCGACAAGACGAGTTTAGAATTAGCTCGAAATATTTGAGGGACTATTACACGTTATACAGAGAGTGGTATGATGGGGCGTCGTGCAGACGTTGGTTCTGGAGGAAACCGCTGGAGGGGGCGTTTACGCACCCGTCCAGAATGGTGTACCCGCCGGGCGAGAGCAGCACACCACCGCCGGAAATGCCGAAAGTCGACCGGGTGCCCAAGAAGAAGACATGGGAAGATCAAATTCCGAGCAGGTCGCCGCTTAATTACGAGATTGGAGCGTTTAAATCAGAGAGCCAGTATGAATACAATTATAGTACTGTTTGTTCATTTAAATTAATGTTGTATGTTTGTAGCTACCAAAATGGACCAGATACTTATTTGTTGCAATTGCGTGATGTTAATTTCCCGGTGAGGCTACGCGAGTATATGAAAGTAGCTGGTAGCAGGTACTCGCATATTGTATCGAACGAAAATGGATTTGATTGGGAGGTAAGTTTACAACATTTAGTGTCATTTCAGTCAGATACAATATTTTTAATTTTTAATAAAAATTCTGATAGCCAGTTACAAATTGTAAGAAATGCTATAACTACTACTACTCGAAATAATAAATAAGAATTTTGTATAGATTTCGTTAACGTCGATATAATTTTTTTTTTATTAAATAATCGTAGTTGGCAAACATGTTATTCATATATTTTGTTTGCAGACTCCAGTTATTCGTGAAAGGCGTCGTTTTACAGACATAATGGATGAAGAAATTGATGATGAACGTAAGACTAGAATCAGCCGATATGGTTCAGGTGATACTGGCTACACAATTCGCCGTTTACGACATGAAATTGGCACTAGATTAGACACGTATGCGGAAGCCGAGGCCTTTTTGGAGAGCAAAATGGAAGGCAGATTGCCGTTCTTCAGGGAAAAACCTCAGATATGTGCAATGCAAGAGGGCAAAGATTTGGAAATGAGTTGCTTGGCTGTAGGGGATCCTGAACCAGTCGTACAATGGTTCAAGTAAGTTACTAATACCATAAATGAAAATATATAAACGTGAATTCACCTCTTAGCAATCTACAGATCTAGATTTAGATCTTATTAGATATGGGTGTGCATTGTTAATTAATATGATTGCCGCCAGATGGTGTTAAACTTTTTCTATATTGACCTATAGAATTGCCACTGCGACGGCCCGAAATGGTGCAAAGGTGACATATACTTTTGGCGCCAAGTTTTCGTTATTGAATCATTTAAATTCCCGTTGATTGTGTGTTGTAAGAGTATTGTTTTCTTATAGTATGGACTTAATATGTAAGAATCCACTACCATAAACTCTGATGGTTTATTTACTTCATTGGTAATTAAATTTGCATTACAAATGAAAACGTTTGCTGGACAAACGTTGACAAACGAAGAACATTAATTTTTACCAACAACACAGAACTGGTTATTTCTTACAACAAATTAATCAAAGCAACCAATTACACAAAACATAAACAGACGATTAGCTTCATTTAATCACATGTACCTCTTTCATTAATTGTAATATTAAAAAATAAATTCGTAGGTATTGATGGACTCGCGAATTAAAGGTAGCCATATTACCTTTAATTCGCGAGTCCATCAATACCTACGAATTTATTTTTTAATATTACAATTAATGTTTAGTTAACATTTTACTAACTATATATGTTTTCAGAAATGATGCCATAATCGCCGATTCGCACCGCATTAAAATCGAAACAGACGCAGATGGTCGTTCCCACTTCAAACTATGCCCAGCACTAGGTTTCGATCTGGGCACCTACAAGGTAGTAGCGCGTAACAAAATTGGGCAGACAATAGCAAGAACTCGAGTTGTATTGGGCACAGTGCCCGATGCACCCGACTCCCCTGAAGCCACACAAGTGTCAGACAATGAAATCCTATTGAGTTGGAAACAACCCCGTCATGATGGGCACTCGCCTGTTATTTGTTATAGTGTACAGTTTAAACTGGCTGATGATATGGAATGGACCGATAAGGCTGACAATATTGATCACGAGTTTTATTTGGTGCGTGATTTGGAGGCTGGTAAGAATTATATCTTCCGGCTAGCGGCCAAGAATTTGATGGGTTGGAGTGATTATGGGGTGGCCTCGCCGGTTATAATGACTCAGCCGACTGGAGCTGCGCGCGTGCAGATGAGTCGCGCGATGTCACACCTGCAGCAGATTACTGATAGCGGGTTGGAAGCGACTTTGGAGAAGGGCAATAATTTGGATTATGGTGTTGAAACTGTTCCGGTTGAATGGGTGAAGGGGGATCCGTTGGAGAAGTACAGTTTTATTTCAGAGATTTCAAAGGGACGATTCTCGTTGGTAACGAAGGCTTTGAGAAAGAGTGATGATGAGATTGTGGTGACAAAGATTATTGATACGAAAGCGCAGGGTGAGGATAATGTAGAGGGCGAGTTCGCGGCGTTGAGGTCTTTACGACATGAACGCATAGCGACGCTTTTGGAAGCGTTTAAGAGCAATGATGGCTCGTCCATTTTCGTTATGGAGAAGTTACAGGGGGCTGATGTTCTTACGTATTTGGCTAGTCGACATGAGTATAGTGAACAGACTGTTGCTACGATTGTATCACAGGTGAGTGACTAAATAAAATTAAAATTCACTGCTACTCTAAAAACACCTCACTAATAACTTCTATTTGAGACATAAAATTATATATAATTACCGGCCACTCTAATAATCTAATCGAATAATAAATTCATTATCAAGTTCGGTCAATAATGAAAGTCATGGTGATCTTGTTTACTGAGTCACGTGACTTGAGGCTAAAAAAAATCTTGATTAGGGATAGCCAACTCACAATTCAAACATATTCCCTGTACGATTGCCAACTGCATCAATGACAGCTTCGCTCTCATTGCATGAGCATTGCCAACTGCATGAATGACAGTTGGCAATGCCTGTACAAATCATTTTAAACCAATATGTTCGTGTTTGGTTATATCACTATAATTGTTTGACAAATAACCTCAAATTATATCGTGTGATGCCTTTGAGGATATCTGACAAACAACACACTGAGCAATATCATTGACTAATCATCACCTAGATGTTCAACGTGCGCCAACGCCATGGCGATGATGATTAATCAATGACTTTATAACCAAACACTTTGACAGGTAACCGTGTATTTGAGGTTATCTGTCGAAGTGTTTGGGAAAGATATTGAATACATTGTTTGTTAATTTTGCGTTTCATACTCCCATTCACCTTTGATTAGATATAGCAACGTCGTAAGTTGTCAAAGTTATCAAAAGTAACGGTTCATTTGAAGCTGAATCGGAGTTAATCTCCTTTTATAGAACCCAATTCTAATTTTATAATTATAATTAGAGTAGTATGTGAGATTAACTCTTGGGAACCGGTGAAGACTAACGAAATTCCTTTTATAATAAATTAATTTAATGCATATGCAACATATTTACTGCAGCAATATCCCTCCCTATTATGCATATTATGAATTGCCCTTTATCCTTTTATTTTTGTAGGTATTGGATGGTCTTCAATACCTCCACTGGCGTGGACTTTGCCACTTGGACTTGGAACCCGACAATGTCGTGATGTGCGGCGTCCGGTCAGTTCAAGTAAAACTGGTGGACTTGGGCTGTGCCCATAGAGTCACCAAATTGGGTAACAGAGTTCCTAAAGTTGGTCATCCTGACTATATTTGTAAGTATTGATCAATTACCCAAATAGATCAATTGTTTGGACCATTAAGGATGGGTTGTACAAATGCAGATTACTTCTATAAATTAATGTCAATAATGTAATATACAGCTCAATGGCTCGATCAAACCCCATCCTGGGTAAATTATTGTGCACCACCTTTCACAAATTTTCATTTAGGGCCAAGAACTGCAAAGTTCACAACAACTTATGCAACATATATCAATCTAAACTTATCTCGGACTAATGGTAACTTGACTTTATACAATCTAGCCTTAAGGCAATAAAATCATGAACTTTATAATTCTTGTGAGTGTTGCAATTGCAATTTATATTGTAACAGGAAAGAATACTATGTCATGAAACCAAATTTTCAATTATATTTCACAGCCCCTGAAGTGTTGAATGATGAGCCAGCCTACCCCCAATCGGACATTTGGAGTTTGGGTGTTCTAACCTACGTGATGCTTTCGGGTACACTGCCCTTCAAAGCAGATGATGAGAACGAAACACGCCAAAACATCACCTTTGTACGATACCGGTTCGAACACCTTTACAAGGAAGTCTCGCAAGAGGGCGTTCGTTTCGTTATGCTTCTCTTCAAGAGACACGCAAAGTAAGTTTAACTTAAGGGTGCAATCAGACTACACTTTTCATCAATTCAAGGCACTAATTGTGGAACTGTATTGAGATTTTAGCAAATATTATTCACCGAAATGATAGACAATTTAATAAACACAAGTTAATAAAAACATATTGTTGCTGGGCCTGAAACTTATTTTGAAAAAATTGACGACAACAATTTGTAGTTATAGATCATACAATCTCATGAAATATTATAAAACAAGTTTAGGAGACAACAATGAAGTGATTTTATGAACCTGTATAAATGCTATGACATTTCATTAGATAATTTTTGGTAAAAGCTCAATAAAATTTCACAATAATCAAGTCAGAAGAAAAGTTAGACATGATTTCACCCTTAAATAAAATTAATTTGTTATTATTAAATAAATATATATCAAGCAACCATTAAATTTAATTTTTTGTTTTTATTTTCAACGTCTACTTGATTATTTTGTGGACATTCAGGATAAAAACAAATAATTTTAATGCTTGCTTGATATACTAAACACAACCATGGTATTGTTTTTATAGCCGACATCATTACTTTTATACTTAGTTATACTTTATACGAGGGTCGATCAATAAACACCGGTGTTTAAAGGCAGCAGTTGTTTATTTGGTTGCCAACAGACTCCCAGGCTATATGAGTTATTATTATCTATTTTAAGAACGCGCACTTTTGTATGATTAAATTCTGCGAATATGGGAAAAAAAGTTTGTTTCTCAAACATTTTATATTTTTTCTAGCAAACGTCCAACCGCAGAAGAGTGCCACGAAAACCGCTGGTTACTCCCCACAGATTTCATGATCAAAAAACGCGAACGCGCCGTGTTTTTGGGCAACCGCCTGAAGGAATACTCAGAGGCGTACCATACGGAAAAGGCGGAGGCACCTACCCAACTAGGAAGCAAATCGACGCGGTCGATGAGCATGCAAGAGGAATTGGACACAGCGCCCTTTTAATTTACTTTAGTTAGTTTTATTTGATTTCATATTCTTTATTTTTCTCTTTTATTTATTGTAAATATCTAGAAGATAGCGCTGTTAACATGACTAAAGATGGTACGAGCAGATGAGTTGATTGAAGAAGGTTCATTTATTGTTTTATTTTTGTTGAGTTATATCATTTGCCATGTAATATATTGTTTAAAAAAATAAACCTAATAAATTATTGTTATAATGAATGCGTTTTGAAGGCTTTTTATGTAGAAAATATGCTGCATTTTTTTTGGAATTTACATTGCTACTGTACACACTTTTTAAAGTATTCATCAACATCCCATAAACGTTATAAGTCCAATAAGTTATTGAATGGACAAATTAAAATCGTCATTGTGACAGAAACTGCCAACATAAATGTCAAATGGCTTGAATAGTGCTTGTGATTGGAGGTTTTATGACACCTTTTGTTTAATTATTCAGTATTTCCAATAGAGGGAATCTAAAGGAACTACATTCCCTAGATAATGTATTTATTGTTGCTATAACAACGAATACTTATGAGTTCCTAGCATACTGAGTGAAGCTATCAAACTAGACCTACTCATAGATGGCAAGTGCGACAGAATTGTACCCAAATACAGTTTTGTCAAACATTTTCAGACCATCATCACACTGGATGGTATCTCACAAGGCGCCAACATAACCATGTATACTGATGGATCCAAAACTAAGACGAGAGCTGGCTATGGAATATTCTCACCAGAACTCGGTCTCAAGATAAGTGCATCACTTAGAAGACTCACGTCAGTCTTCCAAGCTGAATTAACAGGAATACTAAAGTGTGTTCAAATTTTAGCTAAACGGAATATTAAGGATAAACATATCCAAATACTCACCGACAGCAAAGCAGCTCTAAACGCACTAAATGCCAACATATTTGTGTCGAAAGAGCTATATTCATGTCTACACACCCTGGAGGAGCTAGCTAAATATAACAAACTAGAACTCTGCTGGATTAAAGGACATAGTGGCATCAAGGGGAACGAAATATCAGATGAACTTGCCAGGAAGGGATCCTTATATCCTCTAACAACCCAAGAGGATGAAATACTTTCTGCAGGAAAAAATTAATAGAGCATAGGGCACATGCTCTTCACAAGGTAAAATTGCGAGAAACGCCGGGCTGCAAGCAATCAAAGGTAGCAATTAGGCAACCTTGTAAAATTGCAGCCACGGCCCGCCTTAACTTATCTAGAACTAATCTGAAATTATTGACCAACATCCTAACTGGCCACTGCCGGCTAAACAAACACCTACACACGATGGGTCTGGTGAACAGCCCATTATGTAGAGGGTGCAATGAAGAACTAGAAACAACAGAGCATATTAGGCCTCTGCCCAGCTATAATAAACACTAGGCATCTAATACTAGCTGAGTGTTGGCCTAGTATGGTCAGCATTGGCAACTCCTCACCCGCCAGAGTTTTGCAGCTCGCACGCAAAATTGACTGGTGGCACTTAAAGGAAGGTTTCACAATGGGCCCATTTTGAGACCTACGTGTCTGTAGCTATGCTACCCTCCAGCCAATTATCCAGAACTATGGGTTCAATAGCTATTGATATATTTATGTAACGTTGGTGAATGCGGGGGTATTCATCAACATATGATAGCATAATCTTACGTCGCATGTATGTAATAGCCACACAAAAGTAATATCAAGAAAAATTACAAAACAATAATAAAATTTATTTTAAAATCCCTTTCTAAAAAGTTTAAGTTATTAAGCGGGGTTGCTAACCACTGCACTACATCGGCGTGTGTTATTAATTAATAAACTAACCTTGTTACAATAATCGTCTCCTTCGTTGCGATTGCATTTTTTTACCCATGATGCAACAGTCAATTACCAATTTCATTTTCCAAAAAATGCATCTTTGTATTATTCTCTGATTATGCACGCCGATAACACATATGGTACCCCATCGGAAGCCGCTTTAAATTCTTCACGTTTTGTCATAACTTGCAGAATTGTAACACATTTTTTCACAAAAATATTTCACTAAACGCCGCACACAACAACCAAACGGCGTCCATTTTGGACGATCGGGGATGAACTGTGCGTGCTCATCGGCTGTAATAGGTGAGGGTGCCGGGACGAACTCCTAATGACGTCACAGCTTATGCCATATTTAAAATTGATATTTTTCATATTTACCGTGCAATTAGACCAATACAAATGATCAGAATTGTTATATTTATGATTATTACGTTTATTAATTAATATCCCCACGATGAATAATTAATATTAGTCTATGCTATTTTTTTATTAATACACGTGACGTCATTAGCGCTTCGCTTCAGCCCAAATTTTGTCTTCACCTATTACAGCCGGCACAGTTACACATGGCGGTTGTTTATGGGTTGCATTTAATAAAATGTTGGTGTACAAAAAAGTGTAGTGATGATAAAACGTGATTTGGATTTACAGCGGCTTCGTATACAATTAGATTTGGATTACCGGCGTGCTTTATTGCAGCAGAAAACGTAACACAAATATATGTTTGTAAATGGAAAATTCTGGAAATTGCATCATGGGAAAAAAATTGCATCACGGGAAAAAAAATTGCAATGGCAACGAAGGAGGCGATTATTGTAACAAGGTTAGTTTATTATTTAATTAATAACTTGACTGTATTTGTTGCAATTCTGTAACTGGCTATCGACCTCTACCGTGTGTTATTGTATTAAACATTAAACAACGCATTAATTGTGTAATAAATACTGATATGTGGGGTACCGTATAATGCAGGGGTGCCTAAAGCGTGGACCGCGTAATTATTTCTAGTCACCCACTTTGATATGTTCACATCTTTAATGCTTGTCCTACACAACGATCACTTTATAGATATAATATTGGTAGACCGCCACTAATAATTTATAAACCAAGTCAGCTAAAGCCCATGGTATAATGTAACATACCAGTAAATAATGCATTGAAATTTTAAAATATGCACACATATTTCGTACTCGCGTGCCCATTTAACCCTGTGTGTATTAGTTTAAAAAACACGACCATGTAGTTTCAATAAATAAAACATAAACTAACCTTATTGTACGGGCGATGTTCCTTGAAGATGCTGATTTCCATGTTTGTCCATCATCTGTTTTATTTAGGCCAGCAACAGTATCACACTTGCACACACTAATAATCCAAATAGCACTAAACCAGAGCCCGCTTAAAATTCGTCAGCTTTTTACCACCATCGTTGCAACCACACAGCAATTGTTTCTATAATGCACACATCAATTTCCAGAGTTTTCCATCTTTGCATTACTGTTTCTCTGCAATAGTGGACGCCGGCAATCAATTCCTCACGTTCTATCACAGCCCGCACTGTTTTAAAAACCATTATCTCACTAAATGCACATCACAACAATCGAACTACTGCCGGCCATTTTGGACGTTCGAGACGGGCCGGCTGCGATGGCTCACCGGCTGTAATAGGTGAGGGTGCCGGGACGAACCGCGTGACGTCACGTAAATTAAAAATCGAATTATCCCCTTTTCCGTGCAATTAAACCAATTGAAACTATCAGAATCGTTATATTTATGCTTATTACGTTCAATAATTATGATGAATAGCGTGAAATATTGATGGTATTGCCTGTTGTTTTTTTGGCAAACACGCGTGACGTCATTTGCGTTTCGCTTCAGCCCAAATTTTGTCTTCACCTATTACAGCCGGCACAGTTCGACACGGCCGGTCAAAGTGCGCGATGTGTGATTGTTACGGGAGGCATTTAGTGAAATATTTGTGTGTGGAAAAGTGCTACGATGGTGCGGACTGTGATAAAACGTGAGGTAATTAGTGCGGGATGAGATACAGTACGATTTTGATTGCCGGCGGGCGTTATCGCGGAAGAAAACTTATCGCAAAAAGTGGACAATTCTGGAAATTGACGTGTGGTGCATTATGGGAACGGAACAATTGGTGCGTGATGCAACGAAGGAGGCGATTATTATAACAAGGTTAGTTGATTAATTTATTACTTTGTTACGATTTGTAACTTGTCATTAAGACGTGTGTTGATATATTTATATGTGGGTGTTAGGACGTTTTTTAATTGCATGTATTGAACAATACATGTGAGAAAATTAATCGTATAATACTAAAATTCAAACAGAGTATCGTATGATTTATATAACCTCGAATTTGATGGGAAATATAAAATATCCACACGTTTCATGTTATTAATTATTTGGGCAGGAGCAGGGCCGTCATAAGATATTCAGCGACGAAAATAATGAGCCCCTCTTAATGAGAAAATACACGGGTTAGATTGCAGCAGGGGTGACACCAATAAATATTGTGCTCTAAAAAGGTTTGCGCCCCAGTGCTATAACATATTTAGAACTATGGTTAGGGTTTCCTAGGGGCGAAGGTATAACACTGTGATTTGTATTTGATAAGTGCTGTGTATGATATATAAAAGGCACCTTACACGTTCAATAATACTGTCAATCCTAGCACTGTCAGTATTTGCTTGAATCTTTAATTTTTATGAAGTAATCAATTTTCCGGATAAACATGAGTATTCTTTTCTTTCTATTATTTCTATACCTTACACGATCAGTAATACTGTCAATATTTTGGAATAGTGAATGAACTTTTTAAACATATTATCTTACAGTAATACTGTCATAATTCTAAAATATTGACAGTATTATTGACCGTGTAAGGTGCCTTTAAGAGTCACGTAAAGGCACCTTACACGATCAATAATACTGTCAGTCCTAGTACTGTCAGTATTTGCTTCAAGCCTCCTTTTATATTTATCAAGTAATCAATTATCCGGATAAACATCAGTATTCTCTTCATTTAATCATTACTATACCTTACACGATAAGTAATACTGGCAATATTTTAGAATAATGGAACATTTTAAACAAGTTATCGTACAGTAATACTGTCATTATTCTAAAATATTAACAGTATTATTGATCGTGTAAAACGTAAGCATTAAGAAAATAATGCTCTACAAAAATCATATCTAATTTTGAGTTTCCGAATATAGCAGTTCAGCCTATTTATTTAATGCGTTCATTATAGTGTACTTGAATATATTTATTTAATATTCAGGGTATCAGATTACCCATAGTTTGAGGACATAAACTACCATAACAAACGTATCATTCCAGTCCAGGCTGATAATAATACTAATAATACTAGAACTCCACTAGTATCAGCTCTAACTTTTTTTTGCGAATATTATGTACCAGCATGAGAATCAAAAATATGATAAATTCCTGAACATTTGAGTTCAACATAAATCCACAAGAAGTCGGTTTTATTAGCTCGGTAACTATTTTTGTCTACGAAATCTGTGTACCGCGCTTCATAATTATGTGATTAAAAGATGTGCGAAAAAAAACATGATACTGATTTTTATAATTCTCTACTGCTCGTAGTCAATTTATCCATTCAATAGTTTATGGGACTTATACAGATTATGGGATGTTGGTCCATAATCCCATAATCTATATAAGTCCCATAAACTATTGAATGGATAAATTGACAACGTCATTGTGACAGAAATTGGCAAAACAAATTTAATAGCGCTTGTGATTGGAGCTTTTGTTTAATTATTCAGTGTTTCCAATAGAGAGAATCAAAAGTAACTACATTCCATAGATAATGTATTTATTGTTGCTATAACAATTAATATTTATGGGTTCAATAGCTATTGATAGAGTTATGGAACGTCGGTGAATACGGGGGATAATGTTATAAACGCTGCCCAAATATTAATTATTTTTCCCCCAGTAAATTATAGCTTTTCATATAAACTATACTCTGTTAAATTGGACAAAACTAATAATTCTAATTATTGTCATTTGTTTATTTACTAGGTACAAAAACATCAGTATATAAACTTATAAAAATATACTAATATATAATACTTGATACTAATGAATACACATAAAAACTATATTAACATATAAAGATTTTATTTGCAAATATTTACGTTGTGCTTGGGGTGAGTTTATGTGAATCCATACAAAAAATAATATTGAAGAAATTAATATGCTTTTATACAACCCAGACTAATTTTTTTTACTTGGGAAGTTTATTTAAAACAAAACAAGTATATTAATTTCTTATTTAATCCACATCAACTCGCCTTATGTCTGGTGTGACACTTTATATTTAATTTTCCTGCACAAACATATATTTGTGCTCTACCTCCACGCACAACACAACGTAAATATTTATAAATGTGGACTGGTCTTAAGAATGTGTGATAACTAATTATGACTATAAACTATTAATCGAATTCAAGTTTTCTGAAACTGCCCTGCAGTCCTTCAATATCGCCCTGTGAGACTTTGTCGCGTCTTCTCTGTATGCCCCTATCTGATAATAAGTTCATTCCATCGAATGATAGCAGTCGTTCGCGTTTTGCCATTAGTTCCTTCTTCCATAGGGCAATCATTTCTGCCATGGGCATTACACCGCCATACTCTTTGGGAAGAACTGAAGCTGGTATTGATTTGTGCATGTCCTTCAATGAATTGTGCATCTAAAACAAATAAAATATAATATTTCATACTTTTATAAGCGTTATTGGGAGCCATCTAGTTCCAGTTATATACAGGCTGTGTTTTATATTTACAAAATACGCCTCAAATTGTATTTTAAATAATGTTTTACCTATTTCGATCAACACAAAATTATTATTACAGATATTTTCCACTTTTCCACACAAATAAATGTTTTTAAGGCTGTTATCATAAAAACATTTATTTGTAAAACATATATAAGTGTGAATCCACACCGTAGCAATCTACATATCTGGATTTCGATCTTAAGAGATCTCTTCAGTGTATTTCAGCTAGTGAGGATGAATTCACACAATATCTCGAGTGATTATATACAAAAATTATACAACTAACCCCCTAGGAGGAAAGTTAAACGTTTAACTTTCCTCCTAGGGGGTTAGTATACAAATATATAAATACGTTTGATCTCTATTAAATTGAAGTTAATACCACATAAAAAATTTATTTCATTTGTTGACAACAATTTTCTATTAATATACAAATTAATGTACACGTTGCATAATTTTGTAAAATTATGAACCCTTTGTAATTTTATAAAATAACAATTTAAGATCTAGATAAACACCTGCATGATTAATGAAAACTATTTAGAACGAATATAAAAAGGTACATTTAATCAATTCCCATCTTGTTGATTGACGCATAGTTATTACATTTCAACATAATTTTCAATTTGTAGTATATAACGTACATACCATTACTCAAGACGTTATTAACGACTTTTTAAATTAAATCACTCTGCAATGCACTAAAAAAACATTAGTTAGGCACTTGATTTTCTTCTTTCTCTTTCATTCTGTATAAGGAAGCAACGACTAAAATTAATTAATTATATCACATTGCTAAAGGATATAACATAATTAACTACACTCCATTAGCTATAGTAGATTATAATTTACGATAGGCGTTTTAATTTTAAGTATTATAAGCGATTATTTCATAATATTTATTTGCGTTATATAAAACATTATTGTAGGTATTAAAACTATGTTTAATGATACGTTTCAATTAGTTTTGTTCAAACAGCTTGTTTATTTAGTAATACCTAACAGTTGTCTTACTGATTAAGATTAAATAAGCTGTTGTTCATTAATAATATAATTGTCTTAAATAAACGTTTTGGATCAAATATAAAACCAAAACACTTCGGTCAATAACCTTTTGTGTTGTATTATTTAATCCATCAGAATTTATTTTGTAAATACTTGTATACAAGGTGTGGAATTCATAACAAAAATATTATATCATAGGAGTAGTTAATACGATAATTATTATTACTTGCACCATACGAAGTATGGATCAAGTATTGTAATCATGCAAATTGTGTTTGTAATTAAAATGGAAACATTTTAGGACAGTAAAGACACTTTATGGCTCGGTTGTATAAAGGCGAGTTTAGCCTATGTTTATATTATTAGTTGTTGCATAAATTGTTGTTTACTTGTAATTTCAGTTCAGTAGTTTAATGTTTATATATGGCAACGTCGCAGCAAAAGTGACATTTGAATCACGGATTAGAAATTAACTCAAGAGTGATCTGTTTTGCACAATATTGTATAAATGTAATAAATAATAAGTGCAATCAATAAGCCATCTGCCTTTTTTATTGCCTTACGTTAGTCTCTTTATGAGTAAAATTGCAACAGCTATATCTCTGTAACCTTTAGTAATTGGACACATATTTATATGAACTTTTTGTAAATTTAAAATGGTCCATATTACCACCGCCTAAAACATTGGGCATTCTTCCTGAAACAGCCTGTATGTAGGTAGTTGATTTCAAGTAAAGTGAATTTATTCTAAAAAATATCGCTTTAGTTCAGAATTAAAAATTAGAATAATACAGATTTACATAGTAATCACGTAAATATTTCAAAAATAATTAAAAAATGTAATTAATTCCACATGTTATCTAAAAGTTTTCACAAAATTAATTCTGATCTAAACAACATTTATCTTCAAACATACCAGATATTCTATTCACGGTTACAAAACCGTGTTATTATTTTGAAGATTAATAACCGCCTCAATTAGTTTTCTGTAAAAAAGTGAACAGCGTTTGTAATGTAAAGCAATTAAGCGTCCCAAATCCCCTTAATAGCTCACGCGACTGATTTATAATTGCGCTTTATTTCATAATTTTTCAATTATGGTACTTTCACGTGAAATTCTAATTGCCCGTGTGCGGCAATTAAAATGGGGAAAAGCGCTGGGATTTTAGAAGATTTCGTAAATAATGTTGTGAAAATTCATTAAACACTATCTGCATCGAAAGAAACAACAAAATAAATAGAAAAAACAAAACGACAAATTAAATTGTAATGACAACATTGCACTGTGAAATTACAAATGTCAACTTCCTAAAACAGTTTTTCAGATAAATGCATTTTAAAGATTGCAATATAATAGTTCCAGTAGTTTCAGTATCTGTTATCTATTTTTTTTTTTAATTAATAATTTTGAATATTTTAAACGCAAAAAAGAATTAAATGAACGTTAAAATATACGTAAGATCTTAAACCTATCATAATTTATTTTTATATTTTATTAGGGATAGAATAAAAAATAAAAATAAATTATGATAATAATATGTCATGTTAATTTAATTCTTTTTTGCATTTAGAATATTCAAAATTATTATTTAAAGAAATTAGATAACATTATACTCAAACTACTGGAACTTTTGCAATCTTTAGAATGCATTTATCTGAAAAACTGTTTTTGGAAGTTATGAGATTTGTAATCTCACATTGCATTTAAATCTAACATTGCATTTATCTGAAAAACTAAATAAAACAATGTTTTGAAGCCGATCAGGTCATTTATGTTTTTGTGATATCAGTGCTGTCAGTTGTCAGTCGCTGGTTCGAATTCTCACCGAGACGTGTTTTCAATATTGTTTATTCATTATTTAATTGAATTATATAAGGCTCGGTTGTATATAACATTTAGCTCTCGAGTTAATTTCCAATCCGTTATTCTAAACTCACTTTAGACAACTTTGACACATAACGCGACGTTGCCATATATAAACAGAGGTACATGCAGCTTTGAGCAAATTTATATAAGAATAATTAAACAAAAATCAAAATCTGAAAATTAATTTTAAAAGTTTCGGCACTTGTCATCTCACAGTACGATATATAGATAGAAATCAATGTATATTGAACTTATAAGTCAAATTGCATTACATTCTTGTAATATAATCACTGGCAAAGTATATTACATTCAAACCAGTTGAAAATGTGCATGGACAATATGAACTTATCAGTTGCAATCTAACAGTGTGATATATCATAACCCATTTTTCTTACCTTTAATCTATCTCGCAATTTCTCGCTCACTCGATTCGCAGCGAATTCGACGACGTATTTAAAAGCTGGCTGCAGGTTGATGATGTGTAGGACTTTATGTCTAATTGGACAGGATTGCTATAAATAATTGTTGTTGTAAAGTTGAATTTATATTATGGTGTGAATTTGGTTTACCTCTCCCCATTTTATAAGTGTCGCGAATTCCGTTATAGACCAAATCGCAACGTGCGCCACGGTCACATTAATACCATCGCCAACATATGTGAATCCTAAAATCTGATTTTCCTCTTCATCGAGGAGAGTCTCGTAGGAAATCATATGTGCACGCGCCATATCAGAGCTGCTAAATTTGTGAGGATCCAATTTACCTACAAAAAAGGTGTTCAAGAATATTAAATCATCATAACTCAAGTTATATCATCTATTTAGTAAAATTTAAACTTGAGATGTTAATTATCGATAGTCGACAAAATTATGAGACTGTCTACAATTTAAACAATACATTTATTGTACAACTATGTTATATACGCTGGGGTTGGGTTCCCAATGCTCAGGACGGGCGACGCCTGTAGCCACTGGGCCACTAAGGGCCGGTTCTACAATTGACTTTTAACCGGAGAATAAGGCTATTCGTGGAATAAGTTTCAGATATTAATGCCAATATGTCATACTTATTCCACGAATAACCTTATTCTCCAGTTAAATATCAATTGTAGAACCGGCTCCAAGCTGGGTAAATTATTCCTACTTTTAACAGAAGAATAGAATGAGGTATCACCTAAAACTTTTTATTTCTCAAATGTAGATATAAAATAGATTTTTACTTTAAACTAAAATTATACCGCCCATTTTGACGATATAATTTTTAAATTTTAAAGTAAAACAGCTTCTGTATTGTAGAATAAAATATTATAATTAAATTTGAGAAAAAAAATATAATTAAATTTGAGAAATCATAAGTTTTTGGTGATACCTCCTATTATTCTTTTTCAATCCCTAATTAAACTATGGGAGTTATTTGCGCCACGTATAACTAACATCTATTACAATTTGAAGAAAAGATAAATTTTATTTCAAATTTTCGAAGATAAGGTAACTACTCGCCTTTTACAACAGAGTTTCTGTATTTTATGATACAGAGTTTATTTTTGGTTTCACACTTACTTGGTATAGTTAATATCACTCTACGCCCAAAATTATCCCGGAAAGGACTTGCAAAAATATATCTGTAAAAATAGTAGATATAAAAATAAATAAATTTCAAACACCCAGTATTACACTATTACCCATTCTCTATAAGTCGATCTATTTTGGCATCTTGGCAGTCCAAGTCATGAAAGATGTGCTTGAATTTCTTGCGGAGATTCAAGTATTTGAGTAGAGTCTGCTGTGCCATTGCCAATGAGAACTTCTTGGCGCGCAAGAAACGCAACAGAAAACTGTCATCTGTTTAAATAAATGAATAGTTATGAGTCGATTGCAATGAGAAATTGACGACACATTTAATGAAATGCTATAAAGCATCATATTATAAACTCGTTAACGATATATTTAAGTATACCTTTTACTTTGAACATCAGTTGTTGCAAAATAGATTGAAATAATTGAATGCAATTAAAATTATCCACACATAAACAAATGGATGTGGCAATAGTAAATAAACACCCGCGTTCCGGCGGTGACCGAAAATAGTAGATTTAATTAAAGACATTACCGCAAAGGTTGTCTGGCGGAATTATCAAATTGCAATTGTGTCGACAAGGTGCGTAAATGGCAATTATTTGCAATAATAAATTGGTGTCATTGCGACACGCGTGCAGGCGAGCGAGCGCCCATTTCTCCGCATTTCCGCGTTCGCGTGCGTCCAGATAGAATAATTAGCGGGCGCTGCGCGACTGCGTTGGGAAATTCAATTATGAAACTATTTGTTGTCATTACCGGTCAAGCAGTTCTCAATATCGCGATTGTTTTTGACCCACTCGCGGAATTGGCGCAGACACTGCCTCCGCGTTGCCTCATCCTCGCGCAGCTCGCTGATGGCTACGCGGGCGACTGCATCCTGGAGGTTCTCGTCTTCGAGTTTTTTGTCCGCCGCCTTCTGCGCCCAGGGACTGGCTAGGACCACTGCACTACTCATTTCTCAAATCTGAAACACATTCATAACAGTTATTATCATAATTTACTTTTACAATTTTTTATTCTATCACTATAAAAAAATTCCAATCCGTTATTCTAATCTCACTTTTGACAGCTTTTTACAATTATTTATTATGTTAAAAAATAAGGATTAACGAATAGAAATAATCAATAATGTTGTAAAATATTTTTTTCAAGGATGCCTTGTAAATCTGTTAAAACAATTGAATTTTGTTTTGTCATTAAGTGTCAATAAAAACCGTCACATTTATGTATACTTATTTTCTAGTAGGTAAAATCCGCATTCCTTGAGGAGGTTTGATTTTTCGATTATAAAAAAAACAAATTCTTGAGGGTGCCCTCCTCGGGGCTTTCACCATCGGTTTTACATAAATCGCATGCTTCTTAATAAATTGACTCACCCCTATATAATGATGTGTTATATTTGCTTTGCTGTTTCGCTTAAAAATATTAGTAAACAAAACAGTTAAACTTACTAAAATGGCTTTAAATGCATGAATATGGCTCTGTAAATTGGGAGAAACTAATGTATTATACAACTAACCCCCTAGGAGGAAAGTCTGGCGGCACCACATCGATTAGTGATATATTGTGTAAATTCATCCTCACTAGCTGAGCTACACTAATGAGATCTAATAAGATCGAAATCTAGATATGTAGATTGCTAAGGGATGGATTCACACTTATATATGTTTTGGAAAATAATGTGTTAATATGTTCACTCCCACGAGGACACCAGACTTAAAATGTTTACAATTAATTAAAAATAATGCAATTAAATTATGATTCGTTCATGTTGTACACATTATAACCTTATAATCTATCTATATTAACAATGTGTAACATTTAGAAAAAATGCTACTATTTATTCGCAAATACACTCAGTATACAAAAAAACAAATGTAATCACTTTAAATTTATTTATTTATGATTATGAAGCAACTGACCAATAAATCCATAACATAATGCAAAACTAGAATTTTTTAGTAGTGTACTACGCTGTATGCTGTCGCGAATGATTCGCGATTGCCATCTCAAAAGGGTTTCGCTAACAAGATTGACCTATACTACCGCAAATCGCGAACACGGTAGAAAGTAACAGCTGCGCTTATCTAATTTATATTTATGGCTCCACTATGGGCTTTTATGAAATGCGCTTTACGCTTTCTGCGAGATTATTTTTTCCTGACACACTATTACTGCTATTACTATTTCTTATGCCACACTTAAATAACCGAGATCAAACTTATGAGTACATTCATAATAGTTGCAGTCATATTTGTTATTGACAGCTCAATTTAAGTTCACTTGGAAAGTGGAAGTATTTCTTTAAAATCTCTTGTTTGTTTGTATTCAACAATTTTCATTGAACAAATATAGTGTAATGGAATGTTGTATAACGATTTCATAGAAGGAATTTTTTTATGGAATAAGATGTGTGACATTACATCACAAGTAAGGATATAAAAGTTATAGTGATAGCTACTAGCAATTAGGGACTTATAAGAAGGCGGAAGGCACAATAAATAAATTTCCGACTATTTTTATTACACGTGTGATATATACAGGGTGATTTTAAACTCACCATTTAAATGCCTGATAATAAATTAGACTTGAATATTATATTTTAGCGTTTGGATTGTGTATAACAGCACGTTAATTTTATAACTACAACTTAGACTCAGTCAAATAAAGCTAATAACTTAATAAGTTAATTTCCAATCTGTGATTCAAACGTCACTTTTGACAACTTTGGCACATAATTTTCTCAATTTTATACTACTACTAGATATTATTTTATTAACCCAATAATTTCAATAAGTTTATATTTTGAAAATATACCTTTATTAACTTTTACTAAAAATAATTAGTTAATTATTTTTAGTAAAAGTTAATAAATAATATCTAGTAGTAGTATAAAATTGTGAAAATGATGTGCCAACGTTGTCAAAAGTGACGTTTGAATGACAGATTGGAAATTAACTTAATAAATTATTTGCTTTATAGCTGATAGAAGAACAATAATTCTTTTCAGAATCCGCAATAAAAAAGGGTTGTCATTTAAAAAAACTGTCATTGTTCATTCTAAAATGGTGAAAAAAAATTGAAAAGTGTCGGAGCAATTTTTCCAAGAATCATAAATAAAGGTTTTATCGAATTTATTCCCACTTACAGAACACCCTGTATGTATTGAATCTTTATTAATTACTCTTTCTTTTTCGAATACAGTTCTAAATGGTTTTAATGGTCAAAAGTTCCAATTTTATTTTTTCTAATATATTTTCATTAATCTAATTGACCATTTGACAATTTTGTTTACAAGGATTAACAAATTAATATAGAAATGTGTTTGATGCAGCAAAGACAATCGTTATAGTTTAAAAATGTCCACAATGGTCTCATTTATTAAATTTCAATGCCTACATTCATATAATAAAAATAGCTTACTGGATTTAACTTTTAACTGGTATGGCCAAGAAAATATGCACTTAAAGTATTGCAGGGTTTTTCTTAACCCCTTTTTTAATTGTTTATAAAAAATAATTATTTATATATTTTCTTTTGACTATTTTAATTGTGTTAAAATGAAAAAAAAATCTAAAAGCCTATAGATAGAACATACATTTTTTTATGAAACAAGTAATAGCAATAATTTTAACAGCAGAATAAATAATGACAACTTTATAGAAAAAAATCTGTAGGGTTAAATTTGATTCTTCCATGCTAGTTAAAGGTTAAATTAGTTAATTATGAAAAAAATAGTTACTGTAGTTTTGCAGCCAAACGACGTGAGATTGTGTTAACACTACGTTTTAAATAAATATACATAATAATCAAACCTGCTTGATAAGTGTTAATTGTTTAAAATAAATACCCCATGAACAGCTTTATAAAAACAAACAACAATCTAAACTCGCAGTCGTAGTAATGAACCGCATTTTGTAAATATGTTTACATGCAGCAATACCCCACAATGAATCATAACAATACGCCCGGCTGCTCACCACGAGTCATTTGTTTTGTTTTTGTTTACAACGGAATAAGAAATAATAGATAACAAACTCGCTTACACAATTGAATGTTCTCGCACTGTCTGCCCAATCACAACTGCCTCTTTTTTCCTGCACTGGGGCTTCTTAACACATTTTCCAAACGTGGTGCGCTATGCGAGTGGCCTGGAGGGGAAGGCCCCACGAAAACGCCGTTACGCAACAAGCGCCGCCGCCGCCACCACCACCACCGCTTTTGGTTGTTTTGTCAACGAAAATTTTCTCTCTGCGCATTTGAAAGTCCGCACGCACGAAAATGCAATCGTTACGAGGGCAATTATTCGGCACGAAATTTTAAACGAAATTGTTATTAAAAACGCAAATTGCTCCTACTTTCCAATCATTTCTTAATTTCCGCCTAATGAATACTACAACTTATACTTTTTTTGTGTGTTATTTGTTACGCACTGTGTAAATGATAGGTTTGTGGGTTTATATCACCGTTTTTTTAATTCTTTTAACGCACATATAAAAATGTTAAAATTTTATTGCACGTAATCGAATCGTTACGAGCGTATAATAAATAATTTTGTGTGTGTGGATTGTTTCGTAAGGCTGGCGCTAAATTTTCAATTAGATATTTTATGTTAATTATGAAATATGTGAAAACACAGTGAAATTAATATTTACATCTGTCTCTCGATTTACACGGGAAATCCATTCCTGAGAATACCGTGCAAATCGAAATCTTGGATTTTGCTATGTAAAACCGTGTAAAAAGAAAAAAACACTGAAATGTATATCATTCAGTCATTTATTTACGCAAATCATCTTGAAAAATATAATAATTCACTTCATTCATAAAATAACAGCAACACCACACATCTAAAATTATATTCGAAGTTGACTGAGAGAAACATTGATTATAAAATGTTTATTAAAGTAATTAAATGAAACGATTATACGAGTGTAGTATGAAAGTTTCTGTCCTCACAATGATACAAAACATTTTCTTTCAAAATTTATTTTTATTTTACAACATACTCCCCTTGCACACTTCTCCCAGCGATGCTCCCACCTCATCAACCTGCCCAAATAGTAGTTGACGTCTTTGTCAGCAAAATAGTTGCTTACGAAGTTAATGGTCTCCTCGTTTGTCGAAAATCTTTGCCCCCGAGCACAACTTTTTGCTTGGGGTATAAAAGTCGCTCAAGACTAAATTTGGCGTCTGCTATGTCTTTCACATTAATTCGAAGGTTGTCCAGCACCATTTGGTGAACTTGAGCGATGTTATAGTTAGTGGTTGTAGTTTTTGAACATCTTGAACGTTCTTCGTCTTTCAAGCTGGAACCGACACGTATAAATTCAGCTGTCCAAAATGTAACGGTGGTAAATGATGGTGTAGAATCCCCGTACACGGCGTGCAACTCGTTTTAGATTTGAGTAGGCGTATTGCCTTTCGAAACCAAATATTTGATAACTGCTCTTATTGTTGTGCCTTATCCTCCACGGACGTCGGCAATCAGCAACATAATCTGCATCTTATCTGCTGCTTTTCGAGACAGCGATCTTGTAGATTGTCTGTACCCCGATGACTGCTCGATACTCGATTTTCTCCATTGCTCAAATCGACTTACTCAAACGCTTGCCAAACAGCAACAGTGCATCAAAAATATCCGAAACCAAAGTGAGCGATTAAGAAAAGAAGCACTAACAGATTGCATAGACTTAGTTGAATGAATGTTGCTGTATACATGGCGAGGTTGGAAATTTTTCAAACCATCCTCGTATATTTAGTTGATCTTAATTATTTTGAGAGACCTGTACCTGAAATAAATATTACAACACATGTTTCTCTTGCTACTAGGAACGTCTATAAATAAATTGAGTAATTATTTTATTTAAAAAATCGTCTTATAATTAATTAATTATTACAAATACTGTTTGAGTCTATTTCGCATATTTAATATCATTCGAAAATATCATCAGTAATATTTCAGTCAACAGTCGAGCATAGCTTCCGATTGTAATACACCGGCAATCTCCACCATAACACGTTCATTTTTATTAGCGTCTTTGCGCACTATCACAGAGTAACAACGGGATAGCATTCGCTTGTCCACAGCGATCTGCAGTAAGATTCGTAATTCGTTGAGTTGGAGTCGAGATGGGGGATCATTAGTAAATTGACCTAGAAGTAAATATAATAATAAAGTCGACTAAAATTTACTGTCAATTTCTCTTGTCTTATTTATTATAATAACACACCTTAAATCGTTTTTTAACACTGATGCCCGTTTTCATTATTTCTCCGTAAATCTAGGCGTTTCTTAACAATTTTGTATGGTTCCTAAAATATATATTAGAGCCATGCTAAATAACCCCCAATGGCAACCATGCTAACTTGCTAAGACACGCCTAGGTTTACAGAGAGTTTATGACGCGAGTTGCAAAATTGTATTTTATTTCGTATTGGCATCCAATTTTTTCAGGTTAATAAATTCATCTTTGTAAATAAACTTTTTGTCGTTTATTGCACATTAATGATGCGATCACATGTATAATTTTCTTATAACACGAATTGTGATATTTAAAATATTAAAACATTGGGCGCATAATTAACCATTTAATATGTTTCAAAATCAATAGAAATGAGGTTGATATAGTTAATATTATTTACCCATTACTCCTATTGTCAAAATATTATCGTTTAACGTCGGATTGCACTGTCTGCCCCATCCACAGCCCTCGTAAATCCTGCCATCGCCGCCAATGACAAAGTTATGACCGATATCAGGATTTTTCGCCATCCAAGTTTCTTGCAGTCTGCCCATTTCTGCTATGCACTGCAGTTTGTTTTTACAAGTAGTATTTTCTTGTGTTAGTAGCACCCCATTTACTGGAGTGCTCAGCATAGAGAGAGCTTCTTTTGCTGGTTCTGCGCTCCATTCGTTGCGTGACACCACCATGTACATGCCGGACATGTTCCATTCATTCCCTGAGGACAAAGCTAGATAAACGTTATATGATTGATGGATGTTTTTTCTTATACATTGTTTTCTTTTCTCTAATACAATTGTGAGCACGTCTGTTGGATTTAGTTGTATCTAGGGACTGGAAATTGAAATTGGTATTCATATAATTTATTCCACATTATTTTCCATTCTTATTTGATTTGCTCAAAACAGAATTATTGGAATTATTATCTTGGTCCTAATTAAAGCTGGGAGCTTTTTTATTAAACGAATTTAACGGACCATATTGCGTTATAGTTCGATTGATATACAAGGCTTTTTTTATAACTAGGGTACTTATACCAACCAAACTATATATTTTTGTTAATGAGACAATACTCTATCTGGAGTTGTACAACAATATAACTATATAACTTTTGTATTCATTGAAGAAAACTATGTCAGCATAGGTGGGATGAACGGGTGTCCTATACCATCTAGTATACCCGTTCATTTCAAGCGCCTTGAACTCTGAAGTACATTGTTATTCCTAACTTCTTTATCATTCAATTAATTTAGGCTTAATTTGTAACCATTTACGGAAAATGTAGTGCAGAGTTCAAATCGTTTGAAATAGTGAACGAGCAAAGTTTAATTGATA
This sequence comes from Lordithon lunulatus, assembly GCA_963942505.1. NCBI lineage: Eukaryota > Metazoa > Arthropoda > Insecta > Coleoptera > Staphylinidae > Lordithon > Lordithon lunulatus. The sequence continues at coordinate 73,195,194 of OZ012666.1, forward strand.
AGGGATAACCGTCCAACCCACTCTTGCTTTTGTTGAAAGGATTCAGAGATTTTAGACGGTTTAAACAACTCTAGAAGAGTGTTATCCCATTAACAAAACCATGAGAACGGAAAGGAGTAGGCACGTGATTCAAGACCAACCAAACTTATAACCATTCATCACTTTAAGTAACTTGAATTTGAATTCCGTATGTTCATTGATTCAATCAATTTACTTTTTATGAAATTAAGCGTCTTTTTTGTGTGGCCTGTGAATCTTTAAGGACGCCCGGGAGGTCATTAAGACATTATCCCCCGGGAAGTGCTGGATTCCACCTCGATTCTTAAACAAATATATTCTTAAATATGGAGTCCACATTTCTATATTACTTCATACTTAGGTGGCTATACATTTAATTTTTATTTTCTATTTACTCTTTTAAAATTTATAATTGTTTACGCTTCACCATTTCGAGAGCGCATTAAAGTAATGTGATGCTCTTATTAAACAGTTTTTATGTATAAGTTATATTGTGTGTACTAACTAACATGCGTAGATCATTACAAACGGTGCGTTGCATCGGAATCACGAAAGTGTAAAAATTATAAATTTTAATAGCTAGTTGTTTGTTTGAATTATATAGTAGTTCATTATTGACATATATGACGCTTATTTAATTAATTAACTGTCTTTATTAGTATACAATATTTCAATACGATTGTTAACAAATTAAACAATGGGATTTTTTTTTAAATGAGGAAAACAAAATTGAGCAAGCTATAGTTTCATTTTTGAACAATAGGAAATTATATCGAATTACCATTGGGAATTAATCAATTTTTTTGATTATCTTCATTAGCTGAAAAGTGTGTGCATGATTAATAAATTAATATTATTCTTACCTTCTGTAATGAGCAAATATCCACCCATGCAAATGCCAGTCAATAAAAAAATGCATAAACCACCTACTAGGAATAGATTTGGATAGAATTCTTCGTTGCCTATTATTACAGTGCGGTTTCTATCTAACAGCGGGCGCCTCTCGTCCGCATTTAGTGAAGCCGTGGCAGTAGCGTTAGAAATGCAAATACTGCAACTCTGGCAATCTAAACATAAAATAAAATAATTAGAATCGTTTTTATATAATTGTATTAAACTATAGCCGTAGTAATTAACAACTAGCTATAGTAGATTTCCATCATATCAAGTTCTAGAGAAAAACAAACAGTCTTTATCCGTTGATTGAAGTATATAAATACTTCAATCAATGCTTTACCTGATAAATATGATATTTAACCCTAGATGGGCACTGTGGGGTCTAAGATACCCAAGCTATGTATTGGAACGCAGAAATAAGAGTGAATGTTTTGCATTTTGCATATTTATGTGAATCATGCACTATTAATTGTATGTCCATTAATTTAATTAATTTATTCCAAATTGCCTATATATAATATCAAATCATAAAAGACAAATCAATACAAACACTTTACGAGACTGATAAAATAAGATAAGTTTGGGCTTCTCAGACCCCTGTGTGCAAATTAAATGATTTTAAATCAGTGTGCCCATCTAGGATTAAAATAAGTAGTTTAAACTACCGTACGCGTATTCGCGAAAACTGCACCTTCCTAATTAGTTTTAGCAAAATAAACTAGTCTAATAATAACATTGTTTCATTTTTTGGCACGTGATGATATCAATTTTTTCAATTATTAACATTAAACACAAATCAGGACACAGACACCAAAAATTTAAATTGCAAATAAATAAACTAATAATATTGTGAAATAGGTTAAAAAAACAACATAACAAATAATAACGTTATCACTGAATGATTAGAATTAGCACACATTAAATTTGCGTTATACACTGATATGAGGCAACAATTCTACCATAAATATGTTTCAGTTATATTTACCTCTTTCTTTGCGTTGCGAATCCATTATTATTATTGTTGTTGTCTTCACTCACATGTTCACAACTGCTCCTGATAACGCGGACGTAGTACTAGCTTCCGCTCCACCAGTCGAGTCGTTTGAATATATGCGTGTTCTGATAATGTGCTGAATTGGGCAAGATGTATACCCGACTAAAGTACAATGTTTATCAGCGGTTTTTGTGCGTTGAATAGATCCATGCGGGTCAATATTCCTCGGCGATTGTTTGCTCGAACTTCCTGGAGACACATCAGGGCGCCGATATTGCGTCTGGGAAATTGGTTAGGGGACATTTTGCGATGTGATAACGCGTTGTGATATTGTTTCTACTGTGTGTTGTTTGATAAGAAACGCCCACAGATATATGTGAAGTGATTAAAAAAGTATTGTTCTTAAAATAGTAGAGTTATTTGAGTTGTTTTTAATAATTCGTAAAACACATGATTTAAAAATAGATTAGATGCCGAAAGTAATCGAACATACGTGTCCAAATGACTGTCGTTTATATATACTTTTTACATATGAAAAATGCCAGAAAATCGCTTTCTAACTTATTATTTCGAAATATCAACATTTGAGGAAGAAATCCAATTAATTGTCAATGCAGCTGTTTTAATTATCCTTGTTTTGAGTGATTTAATAATAATAAATACAACATTTACGGATTTGTTAGGCTTTTCTGTTTCGTTAAAACAAATTATACATACATAGATATTTTTCAAACTTTGACATAATCTTAGATTTAATTATAGATAGTAGGTTTTCAACATCCAACATAGAGAGATGTCATTTGTTTATAAGCGTCTTATGCCCGTCTTACATTGAGCAACAGCGACACGCAATCCCAACTTGCAACAGATTGCCAGTTGAAATTGTACATGCAATTATTTCTATATTACATTCGACAAGAGAAACAAGCATAATAGCTGATATTAAACCTGCATATAGTATAAACAACCATGGAGTTTATCAGCCTCCATATTTTAATTAAATATAATGGCACGATATCGAATTCCATTTATAGTTACAGCTTCGCTCGATTCATTCTTAAAAATGAAGGGTCGAATTACACCACCAGCCCATAATCCGCAACAAACAATGACTCTTTGTGGGTGCATTGATTTTACATGAATAATACGAGGATTTGCATTGCCCAAAATATGACAATTTTGCTTATTAACAAAACTATCCAAATGAAAATTGGTTTGATCGCTTAAAACGATTTTTAAAATTGTTTTTCTTATTTGCTTGTTAAAAATATAAATCAAGACCCATTCTCACTATGTTTGGTGAAATGTTAATTAACAGTTAAGTACTAACGCTTAGTTAAAACGCATGAGCATAGTAATTTTAACCAGCCATTAGAACTTGAATCGTTTAACCGGACATCATGAGAATGGTCATTAGTAACTCATCTCTTTTATAAAACATTGATACAATAACGACTAGAGTTTCTTTACATTTATTAAATTATATTACAAACTACTAAATTCATACATTTATTATTAAACTAAAATTACATGACTAGATTTAAAAACTATGCCACTCGCCCACTACGCACCATTCTTGATATCCTCATCAATACGCTTCCACTTGGTCAAGTTCTCCTCGCACATATCCAGCAACCCCTTCGTCTGTGGTATCAGTTTATACAAAAGCTCGTAGCAGGGCGAGCAAATTCCCATCAAAAATCCCACCTGCGATGCCGGCTGTTGCTCCGGTTGATTTCTATCCATCATGGGTATCGGGGTGCGACCTGCTGCCCGTTCAGCGTCGCCCTGATCGTAAAACTCCTGGAAAATAATGTCCACCGTTTTGACCTGCACTTCCCACGGTTTGGCGCTGGCGGAAAGGTCGCTGCCGGTCATCGCGATCGCCTGTATGAGCAACCTATGCTCTTGGTTCGTCCAGGAGAACGCATCCGATTTCACGAGCTCATTGAGACGCGCCTTGTTGGGGAAGAACAGGGCTAAATCGGTGGCGAGAATGCAATGCTTTAGCAGGCTTAATACTTGTTTGTATTCCACACTTGATAGTTTGCTGAATATGTTGTGGCCTTGCTGTTGTGGGGAAAATAAATCACAATTAATAACAATTTGCTTTCTAACTAATTTTTCTTTGCAAAAACATTACACCTAAAGTGTCTGGGGATCTATTCTGTAAGTTCAGACTAGACTGGTAAACAATCAGACCGGTCTGGCAAATGATTAGACCGGTCTGGTGTCCATGGCAATGAAATAAACCACTGTTTTATTGGTGGTAGTGGTAGTGTAATACTGCCTTACATGAATTATTATAAGTTAGTGAATAGATAGGATTATTTCACTTTCTAGATATGATTCTTGACAAACTTATGACATTTGACATAAGGCAGTATTTTTTTTGTGACAAGAAAATAATTTTGTTATTGTTCTACAAACATTAACATTTTATTTGGTATATCTTGAATATCATAGTAAAAATAAAATCAGTGTGTGGGACACTGTGTACAGTAGTATACTAATAAAATAATTTGATACGTAGTTGACAATTATAATATGTTGTGAAAACTTCGAAATACAGGGTGATCTACTAGGTGGCAAACTCTGACAGGTGAAAGCTGATGCGATTTTAAAAAAACTTGTTTTATAAACATAGTTCCGATTCGTTTTTGTTATCACACTTTTACCAAAACTGCATCGTAATTCATAATCGTTCATATAATTTGTTTAGATTCAGCTTTCACCTGTTAGTATTTGTCACCGATCTGGTTGATCACCCCGTATATTTAGTACACATAATACCAAGCCTCGGCGTATAAAGCAGACAACTAGAGTTAATTTCCAATCCGTGATTCTAAAATCACATTTGACATCTTTGACACTTAATGCGACGTTGCCTTATATAAACAGAGATACAGGAGGTTATGAAATGGAATGTTAAGAACAGTGTATGCAATATCTAGCAATATAATCACGGGTTATAGTAACTTCGTCTTTATACAACCGAGCCCTGTACGGGAGCACATGGTATACACTTGTGTAATACCTTCTATAAAAGGGATCTCTGTACCTTTTTATAGAAGGGATCTCTGTACCCTTTTATAGAAGGGATTGTTTTGACGCAGATGTCCAAGTGATATTCATGCTGGAAATTTACGAACTAATATTGCCTTTTCTTGCTGTGTTACATATATTCTGAGGTTTGATTTAAAACATTACTATATTAATCTTATTTATTAAAATTACGCTTCCCATCATCCACCCTGCTCGACGAATTAGTACCTTGACGTTGGTGAGCAGGCTTAATCACATGTGCATTGAGAATTTCGTCTCGTTTTTAAATATGAAAAAGTTATTTTTGAATTACCTTTCAATGGTCAACTTCGATTGTTTTGTCTGTTCAGAATAAACCAAATTATTTCAAAAAATTAGATAACATTATACTCAATGGTAAAACTACTGAAACTATTGCAATCTTTAAAATGCATTTATCTCAAAATTTGTTTACGACATTTGTCATCACACAGTGCGATATAGTCAACATATTCATGCAACCAGGAGCACCGAGTAGTGTCCTCTATTTTCATATTTCAAGTGTTTGAGGTATCAACACAAATTCAATCTTATAAAATCTTATAAAATATACAAATATGAGTTCACTTCTTAGTTGTAGATTACTAAGAGGATCGCACACTTAATATTAAATCTTGAGTTTTATTTACTCACAGAGTTATTAGATAGAATTTTGTATTAATTCACCAAATCCTTTGATTTTTTATAATTCTCAAACCGATTTCTGAATGTACATGTGAGACCAAAACTAATTCTGCTTCATTCGATGCCATTTAAACTTTTTTGCAGTTAAATTGCCATGTCTTAATATTCTTGCATGGATCGTTTGGAGCAAAACGTAATAATGGATTACTAAATGTAGTTACTTTATTTATAATAATAATAATATCAGCTTTATTTGCTCCAATTACAGATAGTAACCACAGATAATACATACGTACATAATAAAAAAAAATCAAAACATTCTCAATTAATTAATTTAATTTATATATGTAATTTATAAAACAAATTGATATACAAAAGTACTTCCAGCTAATTTTTAAAAACATTTAAATTACTTTTAATTTGACGAGTAACCACAAAATTGATTTGACTTTAATTTAAATTCTTGGCTGTTACTCGATTTTATAAAGCACTAATACTCTTTTTTAATACTTTTTTCCTACCGAATTTCGACGTGTCGCGTTCGGTTTTTTGATTCAATCACGTTCGGAAATTTGAATCAATCGCGTTCGAAAACTTGAATCAATCTCGTGCGGTAATTTGATTCAACCGCGTTCCGAAACTTAAACCATCCGCGATCCGAAACTTAAACCATCCGCGTTCCGAAACTTAACCATCCGCGTTGGCGATTTGCACCCTGGAACGAATGCAGTTCCACTCTACAACTATGAAGGAAGATAGAGGCGGAGTCGTTACAGGGGCAATGTAAGTATTTTCAACCAACCAAACATACATATTTAGGCGTTGTTGTATAAAGCTGACGAATAGTACAATCGAGCCTTTGTATGTTAAAACTTTTTCAAAGCAATATAACTGATATCAATTTTCTGTTGTTACAGGTGTTGCAGTGCGAGTTTTAGCTTTTTATTTGCAAACCTTAATTAAAAGTGTTATTAGTTCGCGTTCTTTAGCCACGTTAGGGTTTCTCGTGAGTGAGTGTTGATAATATCAAATTAGGATGTTGGTTTTTATACGAATTAAAGTCAGTGCTTTACATGGGCTGGAGATGGAATGGAGGAGCACCGCGCAAGTAAATTGAAGACATCAACGGGGTGTTCTCCTAACGTGAGTGATCCCCGCAACAAGTAGTAAGTGCTTTTTGAATCACGGGTCGCGATCGCGTTGCTCCAGTAGGTCGAACGGGAGTTTAGTTGAGCAAAAAATTAATTAATATTACGCAAATAACACCTTAGATTTCAACATTTGTTTGTTCAATTTCAATTTTTTAGGCGGATTATATAAGGGTGTCGTCGCTATTATTTTATGTTATGTGTTTTTAATGTGTTGGTATTTTACTAACTTTGGCAAAATTAGCAACAATGTTATATTTAATCAGCATTTTTTAACAACCTGTATATATAAATTATCATATACTGTAGTGAATATTTCGTATATCGTTAGTATGTTTAAATTATTCATCACCCTAAATACTTGCCTGTTGTAAAATCGTGACCGTTTGGTTGAAATGGTGGTGTTCCATTGTCGAAGTGGAATAAATGTTGGCCAGCGGTGATTCCGTGTCCAGCATGAACTTGTTGTTCTTGCCGCGGTGGTCCAGGTCGTGACACAGTGCCCCTATGTACAGGGCCAGGCACTGGAATGCACAGTTATGCTCGTTACCATCCATACAAGGCGATTCACGACGTCAATAAGTTGTGCAAATAAAATTTATTGTTATTATTGTGGGAAACCGTGCCAGCAATTTATAGTGTGAGAGAAAAATAAGAAGATATACTACAAATACAAATAAATAATAGTTCTGCTGCCCTCACTATGTGGTTTATAAACAGAAAAAGAATTGAATTTCACAATTAACTTTTTAGTGTAAATAAAATACTTTCTTTCAAGCTCTAACTTGATTAACTAGATACTCTTTCCAGTACATCTATTTAGTTACGACTTATTTGTCTTTGTTTTATATCACTAATCGTTTGTGTTACTTTTCTAGTAGACAAGAAAATATCAGTGGTATTAAACAATAAGTTCCTTTGCGAATGTTTACTCATAAAAATGGTATTAACATTAATATTCAAAATGGTCAACATACACTCACAATTGAAGGACAAAAAGGAAATAACATATACAGCTGGAAACTTGAAATAACGTGTATTTTCGACGTTTCACTAATTTACGAGATACTTAAGATCTACGAAAAATTGTAGAGAAATTTGAAACTGGTTTTGCAAAAATCTTTTTATAAATTTATAATTTAATTATCTGTCAAATAAATCCTCTCAACTGTCTAAAACGGATACGTAAATATTTTAACTTTATAAAAAAAATTAATTGCATTTTCACTCGCTATGATTTTTGTTCAGTTTAGAAGAACTAATAAATTATGAATGAAATCTTTATGCATAACAATTTTGCAAATACGGTAGATTCTGCTTTATCGGCACCAAAATATTTTGTCCGAATTAGGAGGCTGTCTCGTATATCCCACATTATTTTTGTTTTGATTGAATGGATCCGAGTCGTTTAAGGTTTGTCCTAAATGGGTGGCAGTACCAGTGAACATGAATTCACTATAATCAGTGTAATTAATAAACTTACCTCATTAGGTCTAAAGACATCTTTGGCCTGTTTGATCATTGCATACATACAATGCGCCACTGAGAATCCATGCGTCCAATTATGATAGGGCACCCTCCGGTAATTCTTTCGCACCGTTAACGTAAACCTGAGTAGACTATTTTTGTCGAATCGATTCAATCCGAACAAGTCGATGAACATTGAGATGGCATAACGCGCTTTCTCGGCGTCGCGTAACTCAAACGGATTGAAATAGTAATCATCCAAACCAATCGGTTCTGCGGGAACGCCCACCTGAAGTGCATCTTGAAATTCCTCTTCAGTACACGTGTTGTGATAGCTTAATACTTCCAGAGCGACACGGTACTTTTGCTCAGATTTTTTAATTGTATCGTAGAGTTTGGCGTGATGTAGAGCCAGTCCGCAGTAAACAGCGAACATTTCAAAGGCCTCTTCATCATCTTTTGTGAAGTTACCGAAGCGCTTGTTCACCATTTGAACAACACCTAAAAGTTACACTTATAAATTAATTTTGTCCACTACTATTAAATAATATATGTATTATTTATGTGTTTTCTAATGTATAACGCTATACATTCTTCACGCAGTGATTAATCAGGTTGATTATTCACACCCTGTTTGTTATGCGTCAATCAAAAGCAGCTATTGTAATATTAACCAATCAAGGTGTTCCTAAAGTATGAAATAAATTTGATAAAACCTTTATATATGATTTTTACAAAAATTGCTGGTCAAACACGATTAATATCTCCAGATATTATTAAAATGTTGAAAATAAATTTGTTCTTCTATTAGCTCATTGTCAGACTGTAAATGGTGCACAGTTTGAGCATACACTTTAGCACTTTAGCTTTATATATGTATATAGTTTGTAAAAATCACATACTTACCAATTATAGATCCTTTCCCTTTAAATATCGGCATACAAAGTATAGTATGTGTTTTATATCCTGTGATTTGGTCCACGGCTCTATTAAACCTCGAGTCTGCATAGGCATCGGCGATATTAAGAATTTCCCCAGTGAGCGCCACTTGGCCAGCAATCCCCGTTCCCAAAGCGAACCTAATCTCTTTAGCATCCTCCCCTTCCATTACTTGCTCCTTGTGTTGTGAATCCTTTCCGACATCAAAAATCGTAGCGTACAACTCTTGAGATCGGGTATCGACTAGAAAAAGTGAAGCCCGATCCGCGTCCACTAGCTCTTGAGCGAAATTCATGATTTTCATCACGAGCGCATCCATGCTGACCATATCTTGAAAAATACACCTAAATATTTTGTTAGTATCCTGAATAATGCATTTGTTGTGTTTGATTACTTTACTACAGCCAGAAGAAAATCATTGAGTTTCCTTTGTTGATTCATGTTGCCGTAGAGGTGAGCGTAATGCAGTGCAATGCCTCCCCAAACTAGATAGCTCAGTGTGATTTCCTCGTCTTCTTCGTGAAATTTTTCGTGCGGTTCTCTTCGTCGTAGCTCTAAAATTGCTGTTAGGTCTCCGTTTGATTGGATTACGGGCTGACAAAGGATGTGGTCCACGTTCCCCTAATTATTACCTTTAGTATCAATTTGATCTAATTCATAAATGAAAAATGATTGACGTTTTGTTGTATTTATGTTTATAAATATAAATAAGGCGAGTATATAAAGTTCATTATGCTGATATAAAATAAGAAATCCTGAAATAATTTCATAGTGTAGTGGTTATTGTGACTAAATAAGTAATAAGAAGTAATGCAACTTTCTCTCTACGGAGAAAATTTAACGCCATCTAGCAACATCACATCAAATAACAACACATCCATATGGTAATATCCGCCAATTTGCTAATGCTATCAGGGTCATCGAGTAGGACAATTCACGATATAAACTTATTTAATAATGGAATGACTGTATGTATATTAATTGTGTGAAAGCAATAATTTGAGTTTACAATAATCGCTAGAGTATTGTACAGTTCACGTTCGAAATGTGATGGTTAGTACGAACCCGTGCTTACTACAATAACTAGTAAATGTATACATTTAGGCTCAATTTTACGATTGACATTTAACAGGAGAATAATGGTATCGTGGAATAAGTTTAAGTTATTGACTGACAATATCTTATTCCTTATTCTTTGATTAACCACCAATTGTAGAACGGGCCCTTAGTAAGTTGTTACTGAGATAAATGTATCAAATTAAAAGATTATTATTACCTTCTGAGTTGAAAATCTTTGCGACACTCTCACGGGTTCCTTCGTCCTGCAGACGCGCTCCGCTATCTGTCGACTGACGTCGTTCTCCTCTGAAAGATCATCATCGACGGTGGTCTCGCCATCAGGAGTCCCCCCCTTGTAATAAACGAGTTCATCGCGTTCGACCAAATACAATCTGTGAGCGCCACATAAAATAAAAATCACATTAAATTTTTAACAGCCAGATAAAATTAATCCAACCTAAACTCATCCGCGTCCACCGCGGAGCAAACACACCGCGCCAACTCCCACAGCACTCGATCCCTCGTGGGGTCCTGCTGCAGACTGCGCGTCAACTCCTGCAGCATCTTCCGCTTGTCCGCGTGCACGCAAAACTTCCATTTCGAGAGACTTGTTTTGCGTTGCACCGCGTCCTGTTGCTTAACCCGCTGCGACCGCCGGATAATCCACCGCTCCAGCCGCTCTGGGTCAACTTCCTCGGTGACAAACCGTTCTAGGAAGTCCGGATGGGCGCGGAGATACCGCGCGACGGTTTCTTCTAAACAAACTTAATACTTGTAACAACTCAAATCGGATCACAAACACCGCGTGGTTACCTTGTGTGGACGGCATGCCCGACTGGCAGCCGTCAACGTCATACTTCCTTATCGGCGACCCTGGAAATTAGAAATGTATTTTTATATCAACACGCAATATTATATTGGCAGTGTGTTTGTGTGTATGTGTGTTACCCATTCGCATTGAAGTCTCATTAACACCTAGGCGAGCATCGCGGATTTATATCGCACGTGCTGAACAAATTTACACACGGAGATGATGTTTTCGGTTGGTGGCGCGTAGGCGCCGCGGCACTTTATGTGCTCGTATATGTACTTGATAATCGTTCCGGTGATAAGATCTTTTTGTGGGAGTGCGGCATCAGTATTTACTGGAGATAAGAATCTGAATATAATAAACAGCCACCGGATAACATAAAAAGTAGGGCGCATTTTGTTTCACTAACACTAACGTTTTTTAAACTGATATATAATCGGTTTGCTATCAGTCAGAATCTTCTTAATTAAATTACTTTATTTAAGGTACGAATCAGAAGAAAATCGTTATTTTTATACCTGTACCAGCTGTACAATTCTATATATTGTTTTATGTTGTTTATTGGCAAGTTTCTAACATTAACAACATAAATTAAAGATCTTCTACATTTTGTATCTATGGGTTAGGTTAAAGTTTCATCTGAGATGTCTATATCCGTAATAATTTCTGAGACCTTTAATCGACTATCCTATATAACCAGATCGTGGACTTGTTCGACGATTTTAGGCGTTCTGACAGTTTTTGGTCGTCCATTGCGCGAATCATCTTCTAGGCTCGTAACGACCATGTTAAAAATCCGTTACCCACTTATACACAATCGTAAATGATGGAGCACTCTCCTAACGTATCTTGAATATCTTTAAACATTTCTGTTTCCTTCCAACCTTTTTTCACTAAATATTTGACAAGAGTAGGCGTTTCATTTTGCCAAAACTCGCAAAGCTAGCTTTACTCAAAGGAGCACCAAATGAATACTACTTGACAAAACAATGTAAAATTGGACATTTGTGCACAATACAGTTGGTGCCATCTATTACATATATTTTATTCGAACTATGTGCTTCATTTCGCGAACTTTTTAAAGCAACCTCGTATATAACACTGTGTAGTTGCTTATATCATTTTAACGCTAAGGCTTCTTTCACACGGACGGTTCTTTTTGTCTCCATTTGCCAAACAATAATAAAATGTTTGTCACATGCACTGATAACACAAAAGTCATAAATGACAGGTCGGTCGGCTTCAAAATATTGTCATTGTTTTTATATTATAGGGATTATTGCTTTACTTACATTTACGTGACTTAGTACGACATAGCGATGGCCACATTCTCCTTTTGCTTTTTTCAATAACACTCAGCCCGTCTCACAAAATGTCATTTGTCTTGCATATAATTTTGTTTTACCAATAACAAAGCACTGCAATCGTTATTATATAAAGTTAAAATATTGATTCACAGCTTTTTCTAATCTCGATATAATTTTTAGTAAAAACAACAGTACAATTAATTTTTACTGTTACTATTTGAGCTAAAGCCCCAACAATGTCTGCCTGATATATAATGATTAGTTTATACATGGAATAGAATTCGGCACCTTTTCTAATTTCGCGCAGTGCAAACAGCGCTCGTATGCGTTCCACTTTTCGTTTATTATCTGCGGCCATCCGTTCGTAATATATGCGCGATGCGGTTCATTAATAATCGCAGCGGGTTTAATTGGTATCGTGCGACCATCTGCTTCATTAAACTCGTCGATTGTCAATAAATACATAGGATGGCAATTTAGGTTTTATTTGGGTTACCGGGAAATCTAGTTCTGTTAAACGTGAAACAATAAATGATGCTCAAATTCAAATATTAAATGAAATATTGTTATTGCTAATAACGTTACTATTACAGTTTTTATTTATTTATTTATTAATGCATTAATATACGGGAACTTCATTTATACATCTACATACAAAAATATATATAATATTTTGTGTTCTCAAATTTACTTTTCGAACAATTGCTATCGATTCGATAATTTTGTTCATAATTAATATAGTCGAAATAGATTATATTTGGAAAATGTCTGTATGTATGTGTATGAGAAAATTTCAAATATGGATAAAATGTGAAAACGTGAAAGAACGTTTAAACTTGAATCAAATTGAAATATCTTAAATTTTGATTTAATATTAATTACGTAATTAATTCAGAAAGTCGTGTGGTGCCCATCATCAGATATATGTTAATAATACGCTATTCAAAATGTGTTTAGATTATTTAGGCATAAAAGGTATCTTTAAACATTGTAAAAATGCATCCCTGTGTGTATTAACATGTCAATTCACTTAATTTCTATTAAAACATATTTAAGTGTGAACCCACCTCTTAGCAATCTACATATCTAGATTTCGATCTTATTAGATCTCGTCAGTGTAGCTCAGCTAGTGAGGATGAATTCACCCAAAATCTCGAGTGGTTATATACAAAAACAGTACAACTTACCCTCGTAGAGGGAAGTTAAACGCCATCTGGCGGCACCACATCAATTAGCAATGCACACCCATATGGTAATAACCGTCAACATACTCATGTTATCAGGATCACCGGGTAGTGCCCTCTAGAGAATATGAATAATATTCCAATAGAGTGCTTGAGATATCAGCACAAAGCCAATCGTATAAAACATATTTAAGTGTAGGGGGCACTACCCGGTGATCCTGATAACATGAGCATGTTGACGGTTATTACCATATGGGTGTGCATTGCTAATTGATGTGGTGCCGCCAGATGGCGTTTAACTTCCCTGTACGAGGGTAAGTTGTACTGTTTTTAATTTCTATTGTTTTTATTACTTACTGTTCGTTTTGTTTCGACTGGGACTATGCTTTTGTTGGTTGCATGCGATTCTCGCTCCCAATAACTGGTCATTAGAGGTAACTCTCTCAATTCTACGAGTAATCCATTGGGTTTCTAAAAAAAAAGTAATGTATGCAAATATTCGTGAATTAGTTCTTATTTTTTAAGAATCGGAGAAGGAATAGTTTGATTGACAGATTTCCATTTTATCTTTGTATAATTTTATTAACCTGCAGTTAAAATTAATCCGATTTCTACGATGTCTCTGTATATGTATGGCTGTCTGTCTATGAACAGAATTCCGGGAAAACAAATTGCGACCAACCCTTACTTAAAACATTACTATTACTTCAAAACACTTAATATTTCAGTTAAATATTGGATGAAAAATATAAAAAATACCACCATCGATGGGATTCGAACCCGCCACCCCTTCTTCTACACTGACAGCACAAAAGTCATAACTGACAGTCGGCTTCAAAACATTGTTTTTATATTATAGGAATACAAAAATAAATTTAGAAACCATGATTAAAATATAGAGCTAAAAAAAAGATTATATTTGTATAGTTTTTATTATTTATCGATAGAATGTTTGTGATTATTGCAATATAAACTATGCTTTTTAATTGTTTTAATCAAATTATTTAATCAGGTCTTGTCTTAAATGATGTTTTTAAATTTTTGATTACAAAATAACAAATGTTTGCCTTGCGTAGTCTTTACACATAGGGAAAATACTGTGTGTAGAAAGTGATAGCGGTATTATTTTGAGCTCGACTGAAATTTTATAAATCAATTACCTTGAAAGTTGTGAATTTGTGGCAGCTTCTCGACAGAGCCCCGAGATAAGTTTCCCCCGGAGACTGTAATCTCAGTGCCGCCCTCTTCACATTGCAAAGGTGTGACTAGAATTTGCACCTAATACAATGAAAATAAATCATCAGTAATAAGTAATAAATGTTTTAAAGTTACACAGATAATACGAAATACGTCTAGATGAAATCGAATCTATTTTTAGGTAGAATTTTTAAAACAGAATCTTTTTTTAATGACTAAAAGCACAATTTCTAGCTCGGTTGGATAACCAAAGGATAATTAATATTTGTATTTGCTCCGCGAACGCTAGTCTAATACTGCCTTACGTCAAATGTCACAGTGAAATAGATTAGAATTATAACCTATTTTGCTATCTAAACGTCACTTTTGACAAACTTATATAATATTTGTCATAAGTCAGTATTACACTAGCGTTCGCGGAGCGTGGGGCGGAAACAGTTGTTTATTTGGTTGTCGTGGGTAACAGACCAGTCGGATCATTTACCAAACTGTCTGAAATTACAGAATAGATCCTCAGGGTCTTAATACGGTTACCAATGGAGTGTTATTACACGTAGTTTAAAATATATGTGCACAACCAATTTTAGGAGCGATTTAGCAAGTTAGTATTGCAAAGTCACTAGTAAATTTTCGGAATGTTGCTCTAATTTTAAACAAAAACAAGTAATTTTAAATTTCACATATACTATATCATAAATAATATAGACATACATGTTTATGAGCTTAATCATGTTAATAATATGTTAGTTTTTTTTTTATACCTGAAAATTGTTTCTGCCACATAAGTGCTCATGGTCGTTTTCTATGTCTAGGATATCCGCGAATTTGTCGCCGGATATGGTGCTCATGTTTCAGCAGGTGATACACTGGCGCGATCAAATTCAATTCTAATTTCAGAAGAGTTATTCGTGACGTCTGCTGCGTGTTTAATTTGTGTCACAATGATGATAATAAAAAAAAGTGAATGGGCTATAGAAACGCGATAAAACCGATTAATGCGGCAGTTTGTAGGGAATATCCAATACGACTAAATTTATTATTATACAGTGTGATCATTAGAAATGAAAACAAGCTTATTTCTTCCGAATAATTTAAGCCTGGATTCTCTAAAAACAGATTAATTTTCTAACTTCATATCACTGTCGAATTACACGTTAGTGTGAGCACCTTGACAGATTTGCGACATTTGATATAAGTCAGTTTTACACTAGCGTACGCGGAAGACCGTTGTGAAGACCAAGAATGAGGTGGCGTGATAACTTGAGGGCCGATCTGCGTATTCTGGGAAACCAACTATACATTCACAATTAATTATAACTGGCATAGTTGTCAGTTATAATACAAATTTAAAAATAAATCATCAAACATCATTCCCTCTTCATAAATTTGATGACTCATTAATGTTTAGGCATTGTTGCTGTCCGAGCACAAAGCGTTGCGTGTTGGGGGGCCATCGAAAATCGCGTGTTAATAAAAAAAAAGGAGGGTTGTTCTCCCAGCGGGTGGTTGGTGTGGTGGTGTGTGCGCGATCGATTGCATATGCGCGCGACTAGCCAGGCGCGGCTCGTTCATGTTCGCCGCCGAAGTAGCAGCACCACCACCAGCAGCTGACCGCGTGCAGGAGTCGCTTACGTAAGTGAACCCGTTTCAGTTGCCTCGCGGATGTCGCGCCGCGAGTATCCGCTTGACTGATGTCTTCTCCGTCGTGGTGGTGTTATTGTTAATGTTGTGTGGGCGCCGCAGTAGCCCGTGATGGCGGTGGTGAATTTCGCGGTGACCCCGTTGCGGCGGCGCAACTGCCTCCTAGTGCTCGCCTTCGTTGTCTTCGTGCCCTTTTGCGTCTTCGTGCTCTTCTCTGTTCCAGGTAACGCACGTGGTATACACACCCTTATTAGGGTGTGATTTTACGTACTTTTCTCTTGTTACATAAGTTGGTCCGTTTTATTTTAATGAGGCTGCGAGTTATCAGGCTCAAGTTCATATCCTGTGGTTTGTTATTAATTCAACCGTAAATCACAAACTTGACCTATTTATGGAAATTTACACCTTTTATACAGAATGTTTTGGAAATTACCAACTGCAGTATCTGAGAAACCTTTAACTGTGAAAGAAATATACTTATATTCTTATGTTTTCTCCTACCTTAGTTATAATAATAATAATAAAGAGCTTTATTTGTCGAACAATGCGATGACACAAAACTAGATATCTATAATAATATCTACAGTGTGTTAAATTAATTATCTTCATGTGTTGTTGTGCTATAAATGGCCACCTTTCTGTAGAAAATAACCAATCCATCTACTGTTAAAGTTGAAAAACAGATTTATATATCTGCATTATCTATTCATTTCAGATTAATTTTGGAGTTCTCTAGCTTTAGAGCTATATATTTTTATTTCGTTAAATTAAATTGTTTACCTTGAGTATAAAGGTAAGAGTAACCAACATATTTTGTGAGTTGGTTCCTTTCTGCAGAAAGGCGTCCAATAGGCCAGCTAAAACCAGCCCAGAACAATTCCCGAACGATAAACGAAAGCCGTTTAAGTAAAGGAAGTCATATATAAACTAGACTCTTATACATTGTGGTTTATTTATGCTTCTAATCTCTTCTACTTTAGGCGTTTTTTAGTTAAACTATTAAATTGTTACGTATATCTGCGGTTGTGTAGGTGTTATGAACGTGAATTTAGTTTTCATGGTGTCTCTACATTCCCATAACATAAAAACGAAGACAATGTTTTGAAGCCGATCGACCTGTCATTTATGTATTTTGATGACAATTCAAACGTGAAGATCGCGGGTTCGAATCCCATCGAGGGTGGTATTTTTATGTATTTAATTCATTATTTAATTGAAGTATTAAGTGTTTTGAAATAAAAACAATGTTCTAAGGAAGGCTTTGTTGTATTACAATTAAATAATTAAGGTTGCAATATAATAAAAAAACTTTACACCATACAGTTTTTACTCATCAACTTTGTGTTATTGAAATCTCAATTATTGCCTAGATATATTATGGAGTCATGGCCCTAAATTGGTGTGAAAATCTATAATCTAGATTTAGTATTTATTCCGTAATTGTATAAATATCCATATTATTCGCAACCTTTTTAATACCATAGGAACCAGATAAATAGATAACACTCTTTCTAGAGATCAAGTCGCTTGAATTGGTGAACATGCATAATTTTGATTGGTACAAAAAAGACCAGGGGTTCTCACACTTTAGAAACGGTGTACCACTTAAATATACTGTTAAACATTCTGTACTCCCATAATGATATTTTGTACTTCTGATTAGTATAGCTGATACTAGGAGTGTTAGAGTAATTTGTCAATTTCCTCTTAGAAGTATCAACTATTTGACCATTGTTATAAAGTAGCATGGACTAAAAATGAACGCTTGGCGGAAGAACGAACAATTGCGATGCATCGCCGTGATTTAGATATAATTTACATTTTTGACAATGAAGCTCTATACATAAGAAATTACTTGAAAGTTTATTTGTACCCCCATCCAACACCAGTGGTACATATACCCCAGTTTAAGAACCTATAGTATAGACTATGTAACCGATATTTGTTGACCACTAATCTAGACACATATATTATTTGTAAATTGTATTTTACAGTATACAACTAACGTCGCAATATTTAAAATGTAGGAACAACATGCCACAGTTAACCGCTAAAGACATAACATCATCTAGTCATTTAATGTTTACGCCGCTTAAACCACGAGATAAGAATGCTCATAAAATGTATTATCCAATTATCTACGCAATAAATTTGCAGATGATATAATATTAATCTTCAAGGTCGTTGACTGAAGCTATTGTACGCAGTTTGAGAGGAGCCATTGTTAAAATCGCATTACCCGAATGTATTTTGCTTAGGTAATAGTCTTTTGAGTGTTCACGATTTATAAATCGCAATTTACGGCAATAAACCATGTCCACAGACAATGCGGGTAATTGTATATATTAAAACTCGCAATATAAATGAATGATGGAACTGATTGCATTGGTGATTATACGAAATGCAGATTTTTCCGCAATAAATTGAATTGACAATAAATATAATAACTGTGCGGATATAATGGAATTATTAACAGAATAATTTATTGATGAATCAGATAGACACACACAAACTCGTCGGTGTTCATACCATACCGTATATTTATTTAACGATTTTTATAATGTACAACAGTACCCTATTCCTCTTCAATTCTTTTTTTAATTTATATATGTATAAATATAGAGATAGATATATCATCCTGAATTTCGAATTTCAGAATCTGGTCACCTTAATTTTCGAATATATTGCTGCAGGGCCGTATCTAGGTTTGGGGCAACAGGGTTACATGACCAGGGCTCAGCCCACAGAAAGATTGGCAAAAATCGCATTATATTAAAAAACTGTGACACCTGTCCAAAAATAGTAGCCCACCTTATTTGTTTTTCTGGTTCTACTACTGACTAAAACTATTTTTATTATTTTAGGAAAATAATTAGCTTTATTTAATTCATAAAAATGAGTGTCAGGAGTGCCTAGTAATGTACTCTTAGCCAGGGTCTCAAAAAGCTAGTATAGGGAAGATTGAATTGAAGATTGTTTTCGCGAACAAATTCGAATTGCTAATTTTGACTTTTCTTGACGTTTTATGACTAATATAGTCGAAATTAACTCTACACCCCATAAACAGATTTGATCTAAACTACGATTTTGGAGTTATAGGGTTTTTCCTCTCATTGATTCAATTAATTTCCACTTCTGTATTGCTAACAAGTGTTAAAACTTCCTATATAAATAAATGTCCAATGGATAAAAATAATTACAACCTGTAAGAGAAAGTCTCAGTAGTAACAACTAACGCTTCCCATTATATTAATTACACATGCATTTCGATTGAAAACCGAGATCAGAGTCAGTGTGTGCAATCGATCGACTTTCACGTCGTAGTCGTCGCGTTTTGCAACGACGCCACGCGGGAATGCGTTTCAGACCTTGAGGAATTATTATAAAATCGGGCGCAGAGGAAATTGCCGCAACACGCATTAATATGAGTGTCAACAAAAAAAAATCACTTAAATATACACCGTGCGCGCGTAATTAATGTCCAAACAACGCGCTCGCTGTACTTCCTTATTTATAGAAAGTACTTAATTGGTATAATCAACGAAAATACGGTACGTGTGTGGGGTATAATTTTCCGAGGCTTCTTCACACTATAGAAGATATTATGAAGAAAAAAATATGTTGTATTGTATTGTATTGTATTATGGGATTATAGTAATATTATTAAGTTGTATTCCTTCCGGCCCAAATTATGATATTCAGGGTCTTCAAATTTTGAAAAATTGTACAATTCTTCTTTAAGTTCCAATAATCAAATAATCTTGAAGAAATGTATACCATAATTTGGGAGAGAGGGATTGTTATTACTAGGTAATATACTAAACATTATTATTGCTATATTATAAAACTGTCAATAATACCTTTCAATACATCTGTACCGCAGAAGTGATCCCAATGCAATGCACAACATTTTCTAGAAATTAAATTTCAAGACTTTCGTCACCGGTTTAATTGTGTATAACAAGAACCCTTTGATGCTATCTTGACTGCAACTAAATTATTGTTTAGGTACTTGTACCTTTTGTCGTAGGGGGACTACGCAGAATTTGGTAGTTACGACAGTTTACTTCTAAGGTACAGATATTTAAAACGCACTATTTACAATCTCTTTTCATAACTGATATATTTATAAAACTATTACTACAGCCATTCACCCACCACAAGCGTATTTTTGTAGGTGCTCGCACTACACTATTAATAGCCAACTCTAATTAAAAGCCTACTCAGTGTCACCTACTTCCGGAAATTATTTTAGGGGGTGAGCAACACAACATTGACGGAATTGTAAATATTTATATCAATTGATTAACTTGCTAACATTATTATTATTATTTTTTTTAAATGAATTATTAAATCGTGTAATTCATAACAGAAAAACTTAAATATAATGTGATATTTGTCAGACATACATACATACATTTTTTCGACTATATTTTAATGTGAAATGACGATAGATGAGAAAAAAGAATTAAAAAAAAATATATAACTATACCATTAATACATACATTTATATTTAAGTTATTGAGCTTATTTGTAAAATAAAAATAAAACTTAAATGGTAAACAAAACCATTAATAATAGTAATAAGAATTGGATTTTATATTAGACATGAAATGCTTGCCGTTTGGCGGAGTTGATTTTTAGTTACAAAAATATCATCTCTTCCGAATGGCAAGTATTTCACCTAGTCTAATATAAAATTGAATTCTTAATACTATTATTAATAGTTTTGTTTGCCATTTAAATATATTTTTTTCCATTCCACTAAAAGAAGCTTTCAACCCTATCCTCTGGAACGCGATTTCGCACTTTATTTTATTCCGGTCTTCCACTCTATGCGGCATAATATATAGGACTTCGTTTGCGCCCTTCTCGTAAAGCCTCCAGTAATTTGCATGTAAATTGGTCGGACGGCTTGATGTACTACCAAGAAACTCATCAGCAGGTTAATTACATCCTACCCAGCTATAATAAGAGATGTTTAAACGGTAGTATGGTAATAGTATGAACAAATAAATGTTAGTTATTATACTTCTAGAAGATGACAGTCGGTTGTTTTATATGGAATTTTAATTAAGAAGAATTCTTCTATTTGCTATATAACAGTTATTATGTTCATATGTAAGATTGAAATCAAATTGAACTTGAATTAAATTAAATTAATTTCAATCTACTTTCAATGCATACATACAACATACGTACTCTCTTATATTCAATTATTTGTTTAAATTCTCATTTTCTCCCTCCAACAAGGCGTTACTTTGGCAAACAACGTTATGTATGTGTGTACGCTAGAGTTAATGACAAGATAGATTAGTGGACTATCAATTCCACGGGCAAGTCGCACCGTTACATTGCAAACTTGCTGTGCAATTAAAATAATCGCGAGTTGAAATGTAAAAGTGCTGTTGCAAACATGATACTAGATAGATAGTAATTAGTGCTTGTTATTTCTGCGGACTTACATATCACATACACAATAAAAATACTGATAAAGATGTCTAGTGATAAAAACCATATTGTGTGAAATATTCATCGGAGATCCTCACTTAATTAAGAGTGTCCAGTTTACATTACATCAACATAAATCGTCGATACGTTTCAGTACCGTAACGAGAACAACAAATCTAACATTAATAATTCCAAGAACCATTAATTTCCATGAATTTATGTTTATAAATAGCCATCGCTCGCAATTTGCAATCAAAACCATCGCAATAACAATAACAAACGTTGCGCAATCGTAGCGGTTTCCTGAGTAGCAGAGAAACGAAAAAGTAAAGAATCGTTTCGAACCGTGTACACACAACTGGGAGAGTTGCCATTATTTATTGAACCGCTAAATATTTAATAACTGTTC
Source organism: Lordithon lunulatus (assembly GCA_963942505.1). Lineage (NCBI taxonomy): Eukaryota > Metazoa > Arthropoda > Insecta > Coleoptera > Staphylinidae > Lordithon > Lordithon lunulatus. The sequence continues at coordinate 73,217,424 of OZ012666.1, forward strand.
CCGTGTGCGTGCCTCGTCCATCAGCAGAGCGCGCTCTTGGACATGGCGAAAAAATGACCGAACCGCCGCAGGGTCCGGCCTGCAAGAACTTCCTGTTACGGCGGCGCGGCGCGAGCTAACTGTAAAGTCGATATCACACACTGGAATTGAGTTTATTTGGCTGCTTTGACGCTGCTAATTTCACCACAAGCCTATTACCAGTTGACCACACTGCTTGGCTCTTCATTGTTTCTGTAAAACAACTATTTCTATAATAGCGTACATACCTTTTGAAATGTAAATTCAACTGGTCTAACTGTATTTGGAATAACTAACAAAGGCATTTTAATTTGGCTGAAATTAGTTATTAAATGTATTAGCATGCATGTTAAGTTTTATACAGATATCAACTTTTTTCATTATAAATTTCTCAATCAATCTATATCTGTATATATGTATGTATGTCTGTCTGTGAACAAAATTCCGGTGAAACGGCACACATTTTGCAACATTCACACAGATGTGGCAAAAATCGGGTTTATTTCGACTATTTTAAGCATAAAACTTAAAGAAAATTGTTATTTTTTATTTCTAAATGGTTCGCGATAACGATATCTTTCTTCTAGTGTAGGTTTTTCCCCGGAATGTTATTACATATTTTCAGAATCTTAATTAGAAAAACGTGAAGACGTTTTCGGTAAAACCTTCCTTTATATCAGTGATGTATTCGGAAAGTAAAAAAAAAGAGATTTTAATTGAAATATATTGACTAATATGCTACACTATTTAATTTCTGTTGCAGAATTTGATTAAAATTTAGATTTTAAAATTAGTACGTGCAAAGAGAGACTTTTCAGTGATAAGAAACGGCCACTATTTTTACAATTTCCATTAAATATAGTGCAGCTAACTGAAAAGCGATTTGTGGCGAGTCGATTCGAGGTGGCAAAGAACCACGGGGCGGAAAAATGGGGGTCACGTCCATGGAGGATGCCGCGCCGGATTGATTTAACCGTTCGAAGAGCACGGGAGTGCTCGGGTGCGGGTCAGATGTCACGGGTTAACGGCGTCTCGGGCCCCACATCTCGCACATCCATGCATGCACACACATACATACTCACATATATATATAGACATACACACATAAACACGTCCTCCATGACGGAACGAAATCCATCCGGATTTATGGCAACGCTCCACTGAATCCACACGAGTGCAATCCGTTGATAAAAACTCTTTAAATTCCAACACGACGTACGAATTTTTTGTTAATATTCTATTTGTAATAAATAACTGTATAATGGGAAGTATTAAAGCTGGTATTTGGTTTTTGCAGCAAGAGACACAGCATTATTATGGCTTTGTAAATGTTTTCAATTAAGTTGTTGGATTTTAGTTTAAAAAAAATATATCGGTTTACACTTATTAACAATCTTTTTCTTTCGTATTTTCCTACAAACTTAAATAAAATCGATCGTTACAGCTATCAGCCCGTGGGGCTTTCTGCTTACATTTGTTGCACTCTGTATATAATAATATCCCATCTGGTGTGGGCATTGCACGACTTTCCGAATTAATTTAATTAATATTAAGTATAATATCTTAATTGAATCGAAATAAATAAATGTGTGCGTAATTAAATTTTAAACTGTTTATAAAACATTCACAGGTTTTGTTGCTTACTTTCTGATTCCGAAAATGAAAATATCGTCGTTTAAGGCCCAATAAGACATAACTGAATTTTATGGGAAATTGAATTTACAGATATCGTTTGATTTTTCTAATTTAAAAAAAATGCAGTTCTGTCATGTTGCAGGGCGACATGCTTTAATAACCGTCTTTCGAAAATTAACGAAACATATAATTTCATGAAATTGATTGCATATATGCAACGAGAAGAGGAGGTCGCCAAAGTGGTACAAAATCCCACATCCTCTTCCAATTAAACGACGGCTAAGTTTCTAATCCGCCGCAAATTGTAAAATTCGCTTCCAGCATCTCTCCCTCTTACTCTTGCGCAGGCGAGCAATTACCTCGTAATTTTCCCGACGCGTGGGAAACACGACGAAGAGGAATTAAAAACGGCTAATTAAATTACAACTTTGTAGGAACGATTACAGTTACATCAGTAAACTATAAACGTTATAACGTATATTATATACAAAATTAGATGGGTCATGTAATTCGGAAAGACGTATGGTGCCCATACCAGATATTTTTTGTGATATTTTGATGGCGTTCTTGTTTGAAGTTTGAACTGTGATATCTCGAAAACAAAGGCCGATCGGAAGAAAAGTTATTCTCAATTTTCGTCTTATAATTAATTAATTGTATGCCTTAATTTTCATTTGTGTCCTTTTGCTGTGGAATGCCCTGTATATGTCGGCGTCAGCTTAATTTCGATGCTCAAAAAAGGTTTTATCTTCTCGAACATACTTACTAATTTCTTTTCCATAATCTTACTTCGCTCCCTCGCACCTACAATCTTTTTGTTACTCCTCACTGTATTTTTTTAAACATTAGGTACTACATAATAATAATTAATTTAATTGCAAAAAATAAACATAAATACAATATTAAATAATAATAATCAATCATGTGTTTTAATCGCGAAATGATTCTTATTCTAGATGTAAGTTCTGAGCAAATGTTAATCCAGCGGCTGGCCGAGCTGCAGGTGAAAATACAGTACCTGGACACGATGTACCGTGCCCGTCAGGAGGACCTGCAGCAACTCAGCCAGCATATCGATCAAATGACTCTGCCGCTCGACGGCAACGCCTCTGCCATCTTTCCCGCACCCACCCTGAAACCGGCGGTGCGGCATTTGTTGCGGAACATGTCGGGGATGAATGCAGCACACGGGCTAAACCCGCCGGTGATGCTTCGTCTGCCCTCCTCGTTCCACTTCCTGCCGCACCTGTTGGACGACCCTGGGAGCCTCCGACTGGGTTATTTGCTTTCCAAGGGCCGCACTGGAGTATCCGTAGTGCTGGGTATCCCAACGGTGCGACGGGAGAAACATAGTTATCTAATGGAAACGCTTCAGAGTTTATTAGATGGGATGAGTATGGATGAGAGGGATAATGCACTGGTTGTTATCTTTGTGGCTGAGGTGAGTTGTTTAATATGATAATTAAATTCGGACGTTGGTGTCAGTGGGGTTTTCCTTACTGACCTTACACCATTTATATGATTTTAACCTTGATATTATATATCTTTAAATGATACAACAAATAATCATTAATTACACGGTCACGCGTTTACTCACAACTCGTACATCTTGTTATTGTTAAATTATAATCGAACAAATTTACAAAAATTAGTAATGCGTATGACTTATTCATATAATCATTAATTAATAATACTGGTGTATTATTAGTCTGTGCTATAATCAGTGACGGCTCATGAATTTCGTAACGATGAGTGCACACACTGAAGGGACGCACAAAGTGAAATTAAAACAAATTGTGTCATATCCCTCAAATTGTCTGAACAATAGAATAGAAAGAGCAGTAATAAAACCAATTAATTTTTTTTAATGGGAAATAAACCACCTTATTACTACTTTTTCTATACTATTGTTTACATAATTTGAGGGATATGACACAATTTATTTTAATTTCACTTTTTGCCTCCCTTCAATGTGTACTACAAACTACGCGACAGCCTAATTATTTGTATATTACGTGAAATAACTGCAGTATTAGTTTAATTGTAGAACCACGGAGTTTCACAACTTCAAGATTTGAGGGAAAACTTGTACAAGTTTAAAAATGTTTATTGTATAATGGTTAACAACGGTGTCCGTTTTATAATATCGGTCCTATCGAAGGGCGATAATGGGTTCGGGTTACAGACTTACGAATGGGGTTGTTATTGTATATGCCCTAATAGGGTTGTAAATGCGCAGATTCCTACAGTGGTGCATCATTAGCTTAAGTCGACAACAACGTAAACCGATTGCCTACAGGGATAATCGAATGACAATTAAGTATGTTATGTTAAGACAAAGATTATGGAGGGAGAACCTATTTATATCTATTTAGATTTGAATGAATTTCTAAACATTTAGAACAGAATTAAATATTATTGATTGAATTAATTAATTGTCTGCCTGTGTACTCATTGGTAAAAACCATTGAGTTTACAGACAGAAAATCTGCTACTATTTATAATATCGTATATGTATGGCTAGTCGATCGATGAACGCGTCTGAATCACCCAAAGCTCTACAGGTCTTTCTTGACCTTGCAAGGTTAATTACACCACCCATTATGTACTCCTTCAGCAAATACCTCTTAATGCCATTATTACGGCATCTGCGAAGCGCTACGACGTTACATAAAGATAACAAAGGGAAATCGTATAAATTTCAAAAGCCCGTGAATGCATTTGCTGTCGCCATTAACGCATGCGTTTGTAAAGTTTGTTTTATATATTATTCTATTCATCTGTGTGTGTCTGCATTAATATGCCTGCCTTTTATGCGTCGCAACCATCCCGTAAACGACGCGTTTCCGTGTCTTTTGCGGAACACAATGCGGGATCGCGGGGCGTGTCTGCTCACCGTGGCTTGAAGCCGGAACGTATTTATTTACGAGAGTCGCGGAATGTGGGTCAGAGACTGCACGCTCGTAAAACAACAGCACGTCCCCGTTTATTGTTTATTATTTAAGCGAAACGGGCGCACTCGCGTACTCTATGTATGTGTGGTATTCCCTGGTGGGATGGCTCCCGGGGATATGCATGTCTGAAAATTTCAGTGTGAACCGAAGCGAACTAGATGTATCCAAGGATGAAATGACTGACAAGATGTATTTTGTACTTTCGTTTTGAATTATTTACGTTTCGTCTGGTTGGGATATTAGTAGGTTGAGAAATGGGAAAGTTTGAGCGTATTAGTTATTTATACAATGTATGAAAAGGCTTTTTACTAGGTTTTTATTCGTATACAAGATGTTTAACGTTGAAGTAAATACCATAAATTATGTTTTTGAAGTCTTGTGGGAAGAGAGGGAAACAGCAGCTGATGAGAAGTGGAATGAAGAAAATGAAAATATTGAATTGACGACTATTGTATGAAACGATTGCAGCAGAACATTTGGGAATGAATTAATAAATGTAACTTGTGTAAATAACAAATGTTTAGCACCAATAAATTATGAATTAAAGTTATAATTTGCTATATGTAAACATATATTTTTACTTACAAATTCGGAAAGTACGTCAAAAATAGAGCAAAATGATATAAGCAGTAAAGAATCATTATTGCTTATATCATTTTGCACTATTTTTTGACGTATTTTCAGAATTTATAAGTAAAAATATATGCAATAGTTTTTTAAATAACGTCACTTGAAACGAAAAATATTCGAGTTTTTTGAAATTTTATAGAAAAATGTTGCACATACATATAAAGATGACTACAAATATTTCCCATGTTTTCTCTCGAAATCCAATCATTTTTATTTTTTTGTTTATATTTTTTAAATTTTAAATCTATACAATAAAGATTAAAATGGTATAGTGGTAGATAATATCAATCTCATAATTATATCGTATTCAAAAATATATTATTTGTTTCAGACTGATTTGGAATACGTATTACAAATAGCAAAAGAAATAGAACTTCGGTAAGTAAATTTAGACAGTCATATTAGAAACTAACAGGATCAATTAAAACTCGTTACATTGAAAATCTTTATATTTATATTATTTTTATTTTTTATATACTTACCTTACTACATTTGACATGCGACAACTTTTCACTAATTCTTTTCTTCTCTGTTATTAAACCAATTTTGCTCAAATTTTCACTGGATCCTCCCATTTAGGGTTCTTAGTTCATTTCCAAATCTGGCCGCAATGTATTGTACCGTTTTCCCAGAATTTTGTTCACAGACAGACACCCTGCCATACATACACACACACACACACATTGCAAAAATTGGGTATATTTCGACTATTTTAGACATAAAACAAAAGGTTAGACATCGACATTAAAATCAAACTTTCTATATTACTAATTGAAAACTTGCTATAATTTGATACCGGCCGGATAAAACAGTTTCGTATTTCTTCTCTAGATTTTATAACCAGGTAGAATCAGGCTTAATCGAAGTCATTGCACCCTCAACAACTTACTACCCCGATCTGACCAAGCTACGGCGCACTCTGGGAGACTCCCACGAACGCGTCCGTTGGCGCTCTAAACAGAATCTCGACTTTGCTTTTCTGATGTCCTACTGCCAGCCGAAGGGCACTTTTTACGTGCAGCTGGAGGACGACATTCTGGCGAAACCTTATTACATCACAGAGATGAAAAAGTTTGCGCTCCAAAAGACTGCTAATAAGGAGCCCTGGTTTGTTTTGGACTTTTGTCAACTGGGGTTCATAGGTATGAATAATACAATAACAAATAAAATGTGCGAGGATTAGATCATTAGATTATTATTTTTAGGAAAAATGTTTAAAAGTGCTGAGCTACCTTGGCTGATACAATTTTTCCAAATGTTTTACAACGACAAGCCGGTGGACTGGCTGCTGGACGATTTGATTTACACAAAAGTCTGCAATACTGAGAAAAATAAGGTTGGTAATTATTACTTGCTATTTTATTCCTTTGTCGTTTATACACTGTAGTATATCTTCTATAATTTTAACGTAGAGGTGATTACGGTACGAAATTATAGCGGAAAGTATTGTTCAATTATTCAAAAAAAATTCTAATTCCTTATTTTTATGAATGATGTAAACCACCATATCGTAGAGGTAATATCAATATTTTTAACACTTTCGGGATTTTATTATTTTAAGACGGAAAGACCTATGTATGGGTCGATAGTACCTGTTTACATGTACGTTTGATACGATACGGTACGATCTCGGAAATAGGGAAATCACCTTGAAATTCGATTCGATTTCAATTCGGTTGTTTACATGGACAAGTTTTAAACTAGAATAGTATTCAGTTCAATTTTTTTATATTCTACATGTGAACAGTGCTATTCTGTAACAGCATAAAAATCTTGCATTTTTCCCTCTCACGTTTGTCAGTTGATAAAATCACGTAATAGCGTTCTTATAATGAGAAAATTATAAATTAAATCGAAACGTGCCTTTGCACCCCTGCAAGCGCTCTCTCGGAGATGAAATTTTAACGAGCATGTAATTTTAAAAACTTTCTCATCAGAGCACAACGCAATTTTTATCTCTCCGGCACACTCCTGAATTCACGACCCGTTTCTGCCGGCTGGTCCTCATGAATGATGCACGCGCGCTCGCCCTCGCATTCAAACAAATTAATTCAGGGCGGCAATTGTTTTTCTGTGCAGGACTACAAACGAGACAAGGCGAAAATGTGGATCCACTACAAGCCGTCGCTATTCCAGCATATTGGGATGCATTCGTCGTTAAAAGGCAAGGTGCAACGGCTGAAAGTAAGTTGAAAAACGATAACAAATATAGTTTTGAAGGAGGTGGCTGTATATAAGAATATAAGAAATATATACAGAGTGCAGCATAAGTCAATTGGACTAAATTTTGACCTAATAAGGTGGTTAAAATTTAATGATTTATTATTTTAATTTATTATAAATAAATCACGCAATGTGATATTTTATTTATATGATTTAAGGATAAACAATTTGCAAAAGTAGCACTATTCTTCCCACACGTCAATCCAGAAGCGGAAGTAATCTCCGGCATCAAGTGTTACAAACTGTACAGTTTGTCTAGGGCCTACACGGGTGACTCGTTTTTCTGGGGCTTGTTGCCGCAGCCGGGCGATCAGCTACTTTTTAAATTCAAATCCCCGACGAGTGTTAAAAGGTTTGTTTGTTGTTGTGCTTGTTGCGCGGTGGTTTTAGGTGTCACGCTACGATCGCTTTGTTTTTGTGTGCGCAGATTTTTCTTCCGCAGCGGAAACGCCGAGCATCCGACTGATAAGTTTTACAATACGACTGTGGAGGTGCTTCCGGTGGAGACGAACCCATTCCTGAGTTCGCTGAATGTCACAGCAGACGGCTACGTTATCGTCGGTACGGATAGTGACGGGATGGGAACATTTGTGGCCGGTGGTAATTTGAGGTTTTATTGCAGGCAAATTTGATAGCGTCGGCATCGCGACTGGCAATCCTGATGATCGTATTGGAAAGGTATCTGCGCTGAGGTTGTATGTTCATAGCGAAAGCGACAATTGGGCCATTCTCAGTGAGGTAATTTACAGCTTTTATATTCTATATTCATTATTCATTGCTTGTGTGTGTGTATGTCTGTCTGTCTGCTGTGTGAAGATATTAATTTATCTGTGAACAACATTTTGAGAATACGTCTGAATGGATCGCAACCAGATTTTTTTAATCTAAATTACAAACCCTGAGATGAATAATGATATTCCATTTTCAGAACAAATTCTGACTTTATTTAAACAGCCGGTGGCCGTTATTTTTCCCAAATGTGACGACAGAACTGGATTCATTCTATATCTTGTGTTAATTAAATTTCAAGATTTTGGAATGTAGTAATTGGTTTTTAAAAATTTTAGATACATATCCAGGACGAATTTTCCACTGCGAGGTGACCTGAAACTGGCGGTCGAGTCTTCATGTCCTTCCCCCACGTCCGCCATCGCTACACACTCGACCGCACCCTCCCCGCATCCTCTGTGATATAACCACGCACACGCACGCGCCCCCCCTCGTGCGGTACGTGTTTACGAAAACAAAAACAAACAAAAAAAAACACCATTTTACTTTTGTACATGGGCCTAAAAAAATTGAGACGCAAGGCGCAGATTTTACCAATATTTTAATACTCACCTCTATCCTACAAAAACCTACCCCAGCCCCCCTAAAACGAAAATACATTACGCGCCCTACACACACACGCCGAATTTGATATCAACTTTTATCAAGCTGCGCACTAGGGAATTGCTGTGTCATGGGCCTCAATACCCTGTTATTGTTTTTATTTCATAATTTATTAATATATAAATTGAATGTTTAGAATTTGTTTACCCGTTTCCACAACCCATTTTGATCCAAAATTAAAACAAAAACTATTTTTGGGCAGTTGTGTGTGCAGAAAACAGGATACGAATTATTTTATAATGGTAATGACATTAATGATTATTATATTTAATCACCTACATACTATATGAGCCTGTGAGAATGAGTGTTGTAAGTCACATTTGAATTATTTTGAAAAGGAGAAGATTTTGCATTAGGTATTTATTTATTGACATGCGCATTTACAGACTTGAAATCAATTTATTCATAAATAAATTTGTAACTGCGTATGTTAATTTACATAAATACTAAACGCAAAATCTTCTCATTTTCAAAATAATTCAAATGTACTTACACCACTTTCATTTACACAGGCAGGATTTGATATAAGGCAGTGTAACACTAAGGTTCGTAAATCGTGGGGCAACCAACGCATGCCAACATTGGTTTAGTTGGTTGCTATGGGTAACAGGCCAGTATGAATATACAGTATATACCATCTGATAGCAGTGATATTTAAATTTACCGCCAAATATCGCTGTCAGATTACAGTTCGATGACGTCACATGTTTTTCTTCTCCGGATTCGTAGACGGAACATGTGACGTTCTCTAGTATAGGATCCTTGACCAACATACTATTCTTTATATTAAAAATACTGGGAAGAATCTTCTATTGTCGAGGCGAGTTCGGTTTTTATGTTTGCCTTTTGATTGTTCATGTCGAATTAGGCATTTGTTGCACGTCGACTAGGACACCGTGTATGTATAAAGGTGGCTGATAACCAAGGCTGCTAATTGCTACATACTCCCAAGGACTGTATACAAAAAGACACCGCATCGCATTGTCAAAGGAAATCTTGTGTCGTTATGTAATTGTGTTCTGGCAGGAATATTTGCCGGTAAATTTGCTCATTTACTGCGCAGCAACATAGGTGTAAAGAAAGTTGTCTATATCGGAACAAACATGTGGATGACAACACGGTAGTGTTGTGGCGTGCTTTCCAATATACAAGCTCGATCCCAATAATATTTAAATTTACCGCCAAATATGTCAGCCAATTACAGCCCGATGACGACACATGATTTCCTTTGACAATGCGATGCGGAGTCCTCTTGATATACTCCGACATGTAAACGCCTAAAGAGTGAATAAATTGAGACATTAACATATTTTAGTAAAAATATATATTTATTAAAAATGTAACCTAATAATTGAACAATAACAAAATATCACGCTCTAGGGGTAACCAAACCTTTAAAAGGTCGCGGTGCCGCTGTAACTCCATCCAATGCTACGGTAGACGGAGGCATTTCCCCGTCAGGGGTTTTAAAATCGAAATTCTGCAGTAGACTTGCCACGAAAATAAACAAATTGGCACGAGCCAGAGTCTCACCGAGACATCGGCGTTTCCCCAAACCGAAGGGAAAGAAATTTTCAAAGCTCTTGACGCAGTCGCCATCAAGGAAACGTTCCGGCCGGAACGCATCCCGATCGGCCCAGTCGCACTCCTGTCCCATTAGAACGCCATTGAAACTGGTGATTACCATTGTGTTCTAGAATTTTGAAGTTTTAATGGTATATTTTAAATATTAGGATAGGCTCGAATTATTTCGCTATCTATTTCATCTATTTTCAATAAATCGAATGAAGATAGAAAACATAAAAATTCCGTGACTGTTATGAGTATTGTGTAACGTATAAAACTAATACAATACCTTTGGGATGTTGTAGCCACACAGGGTGGTGTCTTTAAGTGCTCTGTGTGGCACGCCGAAAGTTCTACCCATGAAGTGTCGTAGGGTTTCCAGCACTAACGCTTCTACGAATGGCATTCTGTATAACAATAAACTTATTATTAATCCGTTGGTTAAAGCTATGGCTTATTTTGTAATAGCATTCGCTCTAAAGACCTTCCATATAGCATAGGAAATTCTTGGATGGATATATGTATAATAGCTTGCTACCTTGCACTTACTTGGGTCTATCGGCGAGTGAAGGAGTCCGTTCGCGTCCAACAACGCGGTCAACTTCCTCTTGCGCTTTCTTCTGTATATCAGGATTCAAAATAAGATACAGGAAAGCGAATCCCAATGATTTTGTAGTAGTCTCCGAACCGGCCATAAAAAGATCTAAACAAATAGCTAGTAGTTGGTCCTTGGAAAAACTCTCCGGTTTATCAGGAACATCCAACATTTGCAGATACACATCAATAAGATCACGTGGATTATCCGGCTCGTACGTAGCCTTATGATTCTCGATCTCCTTATTAATAAAATCCCAAATCGGTATATGCGTTTTCATATACAAATTATAACCGGAAAACTCCGGCGCAACGTATCTCAAAATAGGAAAGTGACTAAAAACAGTCCCAATCATATCAATATTTTTAAACAACGTATTGAGTATGCTCTGCAGGTGCTTCAGATCCTTATCCTCGGGACTGTATTTCGTACCCGCCAGCATCGACCAAATCGTGTTCAAAACGTGCACACCGAACATCGCATCCATCTGCACCGTAACCGATCCGGTTTGACCCATTTGATGTCTCAAATGCGCCACCATCACCTCCGCCTCCTGCTCGATCAGCTCCGACATGTTCCTCTTACCGAAACCAAACTCCCGCAGGTGGCGCAGAATAAACCGTCGCTGTTCCACCCAAAAATCCTCATCCGTCAACAAAATCCCCTTCCTCCCAAACGTCCGCAGCTCATAAAACGGACCAGTTGGTCGCCCATTCAAGTTCTCATTCATCAGAAACTCTTTAATACTCTGACTTCCATCGCAAATTACGATTTTCTCGTTTCCAATCTTCAAGCCGATTACAGGCCCGTACTTTTCGTACAGGGCCGCTGTTGCGTATGCTAGCGAACCATTCACTTTGCGTAATCTGGAGACTTCTAATGCGCTGCCCAGTACGGGCAACCATTTTGGACCTGGTGGGAATTTGCGGGGTTTTACAGAGTCCAGGTACAGGAGGAGGTAGACGATGGACAGTAGCAGGATCAGTGCGATAATCATGATCTAAAAAATAATGGTTTTTTTTAGGAATTTAAAGACAATATTTGGCGATGGGGTGAGGTGACGTCTTTTATTGCACGAGCTGTTTTAAACTAATTAATTGAGTAATAAATAAAAAATCATAGATTTAAGAAATTTATATTTTTGATATTATTTTACATTCTATATTTAATTAAGCTCAAAATAAGCTATTTTTTAGTAATTTTCATCCAAAAATAAAGTCTCCAGGAAGGTTTTTAGGAGCCCGATCACACCTTCCATTTTAAAATTGTAAAATAAAAGTTTATCCCTATACTCAATTAAATATTCCTTTTTGTAGTCATTTCTTGTGAGAGCCCGGCAGGGGAAAATGTCTAGGGTCTTAAACTCGTTTAATCCGTTCCTGGCCCTTAGTAAAATTGTACTGAACAGTAGCACACAGATTGCTATTTCAATTCGCTTGCTGTTAATGAAGTTTCGATTACATAAGAACAGTCGGAAAGAATGTGTGTCAGCGGGATTCACGATAATCATTGTGTGCTCTTCATTAACCATTGCATAACATTTAAAGAGAAAGCTCTCTGATCTGTGGCGTTTCAATTAAAACTTCCCGGAGTGAAAGTGTTTCACACAACGATACAGCGTAAGACTTATGCAACAATCGCCGGTCAATACAGTTTTAAGATTTATCAGAAAATATTCAGTTTGGAAAAATTAATCCAAAAAAATAATTAATTAAATTACACAAATGCTTATATTTAATTTAGAATTTATATTCAATTAACACGATTATTATTATATTAAATCAGCACTTCACCTGTGTCTTATTGTGCACAACACGCACCACACACACACTTTCACTGCACACAGACTTCGCGTTTTATCATACCTCCTCATATAATATTTCTCCCACTTTTTTTGGCGAAAAATTATTCAATGGCATTTTGGGATTTTTAAACAGCTATTGGGAGGTGAAATTATTTCATTGATTGCCACATTTTGGATGATGTAAATTCGACAATACAGAGAAATTACTTTATATAGTTCTTGTTATTTTAGCATGCTATTTGTATAACTTATTTTATAATCTAGAAAGTTTACTATGGTTCGATAATAATTAACAATTCAAAATTATTATTTATACGCATTTTACTTGTTCGTCAGTGGACGTATTTTAAATGCAATTAAGGCTATTACTGGCAAAGGAAATTGTCTGGATTTTAATTCAATTGCTTTTAATCGTCTTCAATCAAAATAAATAAATTTATAAGAAATGTATTCTAATATATATTTTTATTATCTATCGTCAACTGCTGGGTATAGGCCTCTCCTATCTTGTGCTCTTCTTTATCCATTGCCTTACGGCTACTACTACATTTTTTATTACATTACATTATTAAGAACCTTGTTATATTAAAATAGGTCTATTTTAAAAAATTAATGATTTTAGTTTTATCACTTTTCCATCAATGGAGCGATATGTGTATACATTTTGCATCACAATCATTATATTTTTAAGTATTAAAACGTTTAACAGATGTAGAATTTTTATATCAGGACTGAATAATTAGAAAAATAATGATTCAGTCCTGATATAAATATTCTACATCTGATAAACGTTTTAATACTTTAAAAAATAATGATTGTGGTGTAAAATGTATACACATATCGCTCCATTGATGAAAAAGTGACAAAACTAAAATCATTAATTTTTTAAGGAAGACCTATTTTAATATAACAAGATTCTTTTTAATACTTAAAAAAATAATGATTGTGGTGTAAAATGTATACTCATATCGCTCCATTGATGGAAAAGTGACAAAACTATCATTAGAAAATTTCTTCACAATAATTCACACCGCGAATTGTTAATGATTCTTCACTCACTTAGTACTTATAACTTAGTTAATGATTGAAATCATATGATTCTTATGATGATATGATTTTAATAATTAACTAATAATTATATAATAACACTTTTGTTTACCAAATTGTTTACAAAGTTTCTGTATTTGAATAACATATTCATTTAGTATGGTTGTTTTTACACCCTGTCGCCACAGACGCTCAACCTTGTTCTGTTTGTTTAATTCCGGTATTATTTGTATACTAGTTTGGTGTTATTGTTGTGTGTCGCGATGGTTCGTTGAGATTTTCCCTATTTTTAGAAGTAGATGACAAAAGGAGGTTAAAGGTTTGGTGCCCTTTCGGTGTATAAAACCGGGCTGCGTTCGAAAACCGGTACCAGAAAACTAATTTCGGGAGTGAGACATGTTTGTGGTCGTGTGTTTGGTCATCCTCGTGGCCGCTCTTATTGTTTATTTGGACGTTAAGAAACCTAGAAATTATCCAAAAGGTAATTATTATTATATATATACAAATATTATTTTAGTCATAAAATCAGGGCTGTATTAAATGTATACCTTCTGGTTTGTCTCGAAAAAATAACGTATACCCTATGCTATTTAATGAATTTGTTTAATTTTAATATAACGTAAAAATGAAAAAAAAATCGTATTTTCAGAAAAATTAAAAATTTCTATTTATTTTCTATATTTTAATCTGAGTTATCTTAAATTTCAACTACTTAAACATATATCCTCTCATTTATTTGATTTGTATTCAGTATACCTATGGTGACCATCTTTTTTTGGAGGGAAAATAAAGTACAATCAAAATAAAAATAAAAAAATATAAACATATCAAATATAATTATAAATGTATAACATTTATTACAAAAATAGTAGCATACAAAAATGCATACATTAAAATTTTAAACAATGTTAATTATTACACATACTCAGAGAGAAGGAGTATACTATAAAGAGAAAGGACACTCAACAGTAAAAAAAAAATAGATTTGTATCTATGTTGTCAATATTTTTATTTACAAAACTCGTATATTTGGTTTTATTGTTTTCGGTTACTCACTCTTTGATGGACGTAATAAAATTCGAATAATTAATACAGATCTTAGGCCCCTTGATGGATAATATAAATTATTGTAGGACCTGGATGGCTACCAATCGTAGGCAATTATAATCACTACAAAAAACGACTTGCTCGACTCGGATTCCACCATTTAGTGTGGCAAGAGCTATCTAAACAATATGGTAACGTGGTAGGTCTTCGCTTGGGCCGCACTTTGGTTGTCACTGTATTCGGCCCGGAGGCTGTTAAAGAAGTGCTTACCAGAGAGGAGTTCGACGGGCGGCCTGATGGATTTTTCTTCAGGTTTAGAACATTTGGGAAACGATTGGGTGAGAAGTTATCAGACATTCGATAATTATTATTATTACTAGATAAAATTACTGTCGTTCGACGGGTGATGATAAATCAATATCGCTAAGCAACTTGGAGAAAAGATAGGATTCCGGTGTTATGGAGGTGTTAAATTAAACATACTAATTAGTGTAATTGTACAATTTTAGGTATTGTTTTCTCTGATGGTCCTCTCTGGCAAAAACAGCGTAAATTCTCTTTACACCACCTGCGCAATTTAGGCTTCGGCCGTAAAGAAATGGAGTTGAAAATCGAACAGGAGGCCAGAGATTTAATTGAACTATTCAAAAAGAAACAGGGCGAATCGGTGGAGATGCAGCATGCGTTTGATATAAGTGTACTCAACGTCCTCTGGGCGATGATTGCTGGTGAACGGTTTGAGTTGCACGACGAGAAACTTACTGCATTGATGCAGATAATTCATGATGCTTTCAAACTGTTTGATATGTCTGGTGGATTACTTAATCAAATGCCTGTACTGAGGTACGTGGCACCTGAGACTTGTGGATTTACGCAGATGTGCGATATTTTGTCGAGGTTGTTTGTATTTTTAGAGGTGAGTTTTCAAATATTTCATAGATTATGTTTTTAAATTATATTTACAAAAATTACACCTGCATGTCGTAATCGTAATGTTGGATTAAAGAAATGTAGTTCATAGTATAAAAAATTAAATTAATTGCGAATTTGGTTGTTTTATATTAGGAATAGCCAAACTTTTGATCACTTCAGGTTTTTAAATTATAGGCGGCGGTGTACCAATATCATATGTATTAAGAGATCATAAGGAAATTAGTAATTTAAAGACAAATATAATTTTTAAATAATACCAGTACTATGACAACCCTTGCTTTAACGCAACGGAGAATAGTTTTGGCAATTTTACCGAATTTCATCACTTTTCAAATTAAATTTGTTACGGGTATATCTTTCGGTTTAGGGAAAAATTGTATGAAGACTTTTTGTTTGGGTGAAAATTGTCTATACAAAGGACTAACGCTGGTTTTTATTGGACAATTTTCATTTTATTTGTATTCACTTCCTCGACTTTACCGCCAAACCGATATACTTTTTATGACAATAATTTTTCGTAATTTTGGAATTTGACTTTCGCCGATTTTCAGTTTAATTATACAGAGAGAGAGAGGAGGAATTTTTACTTAGGTCTTTCTATCTTTATTTCTACAATGTTCAAAGTTTTCAAATTTAATTCCTATTAGGTAATCAAACGATGATTGTCTATTTTAGATGGCCAATTGTAGTACTTTGTGCTTCATAATTTATAAAAGTCATAATAAGACGTTTTATTTTATCCTAAAACACCAAAAAAAATCCATAAATTGATACTAGTTAAATTTATGGAATTTTTTGGAGTTTTAGGATAAAATAAAACGTCTTATTCAGATACGTAGCGTTATCAAGTTTTATATTACTTGGGAATTTCATATTATAAACACCTATATAATGTAAAAACCTTATTATGTAAACTACTATTATCTTAGTAAATTAAGAAATCATTAATAAGAACTAACGCCATGATTTTAGGAAGCTATGTAATTAAAATGTTATTGATTGCAGGAAACTATCGAAGAGCATAAAAAGACACGTTGCGATTCACATTCTCGTGACCTTATCGATGCGTTTCTGCACATGATGCATTCGGATGAAAAAGAAAGCGATACTTTTACAGGTCAATATGAAGTAATTTTAAATTTAAACCCAATAATTAACACCGGTTTTTTTTGTTATTGTATTTTTAAAGATGAACAATTGTACTCCCTCTGTTTGGATCTCTTCATGGCCGGTTCAGAAACCACGAGCAATACACTAGCATTCTCAATGTTGTATATGATGAAGTTTCCTGATGTACAAGCAAAGGTACAGAACGAGATGGACGAAGTGGTTGGACTAAATCGATGGCCTACATTGCAGGATAGATTAAGGTTGTCATTAAGAAAATATCAATTTTTTTAATAAGATCGTCAGCATGTATAACATTTTTATAATTCGGTTTTAAGATTTATAAACTACAAAAGGTAAAGACTACTTTCACAAAAATACGCTAGTATGATCACTTAACATTGGACACTATTAGCACGCGAGCTTTTGATTATACAATGTATAACAGAAATTAGCAACTTTTTTCACAACGGGCTAGCTACAAATTTTAAAATGGGCTAGCTACAAATTAAACATGTGCAGACCCATGTAAGAAACTTATGATAATACAAATACTGAATAATAAACTTAAATTATCTATTTATTAACTAGTATAAAAAAAATACAAAAACCTATCTATAATATGAGCATCATTTCCAAAAATTAACTTTTAGACTGTACGCCCAAAATTCCACATTTATCATCATTTAGTTAGCACGTTTAGGGTATAATGAGGCTGCGGGAAACTGTAGGACTAAAAATCGAAATGTAAAATCTCAGATATATCAATTTTAAATTAATTATTGCTCAAATATTCATTTTTCGAGTTCCACCGGAGAATGAATTTTTGAGCAATAATTATTAAAACTATTATATTTCACACATCCACCATGTTAAACCTCTTGAACATAATTTTTGTATCGTCTTTTATTACATTTGCAATTCAGCACATACGCTCTTATTATAGTATCCATTGTCTTAATCGTGTAACTGTAGCAACAACAGTGGCTAGCACTATGTACGGATTGCATTGTTTTTATGGCTGGGAGATATTTTTTAATCATAAATGAAATTATTTAATGTGTTTAAAGGTCATGCACATAAATTAACACTCGACACCGTTATCAACTTGTTTGATTATTTTATTCGTAGTAGAGAATCATAACTATACCGATAAATTCGATTAATATAAATGTTAAATCTTATCGCAACGATTTAGTTGATGTAATTAGCCGGAGTGCGTATTACTAGTGGTGTATTGCATCAATTTGAAATTAATTATACGCGTCCGATAGAGATACAAATTTGTTTTTTTTATTAACGTTAAAAAATATAATCTTTTTGTGCTGTAAAGATCCTAGATATATTATTTATAAATCAGCTAGACACATTACTACCATGCTAGTTAATTCAATAATAATAAATATTAAAAATAAGTATGTTTACGACCTCTAAGATGCTAAAAATATTACATTTGTGTCGTAAATATATTAAAATAGTAAGTTATCTCTTATCAAACCCAATACATAACAAAAACTGTAAACGTTAATTGAAATATTGTACTTCAGTCGCCGCTTTTAATTGATGAAATCCACCAACCGTATAACACATTACATTATCAACGCGTTGCGATAAGATTTAATTTCATTATATGAATCGAATTTATCGCTAATATATTTACTTTCCTTATACAGCTGTGCGTGTAATATAGTCAATTTCCCTTTGAATTATTTTACTTACTTTTTAGATTGCCCTACACAGAAGCTGTGATGATGGAAATTCAACGTGTCGCAAACATCCCGCCATTAGGGATTGCACACAGAGCAACCAAAGATGCTGATATTTTAGGGCATGCTATACCAGAAGGAACGATTGTACTCACAAGTCTCTACAGTGTTCATATGGATACAGACTTTTGGGGTGATCCACAGGTTTTTCGACCAGAGCGTTTTTTGAATGATCACGGGAAAATATCGATACCTGAAAAATATTTTGCACCATTTGGATATGGTAATATTTCAAACTAACAATATAAAAAATATCTTTATTATGCATGGCCAACACAAAAATTTAAATCAATTATATATTTAAAAAAACGAAAACATTTTTGTTTGATTGGGCGGGTTCAGATATTTTGAATAATCAATTCAGTCGAACCGGTTGAATTACATAATATCAACTCAATAATTCAACAAATAAAAATAAATCACATCAATTTTAGAATCTGTATATTTGAGAGAAATAAAATACATGTATATAATATGCAGGATCGTTCCTAGCGGGCGGAAAAACTATGCGCGAGCGGCCAAAGTTAGGGGCAGCCAAATTCAGCCCGGCGTCTCGGTGATAAAAAATCTCGGTATTTTCACAGATTCGTGTTTATAAATGATTTATTAATTTATTCACTTATCGACTGTGTAGCGCAATAAAGGCCATTCTTCTTTTTTAATAAAATGTATAAACTTATTTAAAGGATTTAATAAACAAAACTAAAATGGCTATAATCTATAAGGGCTCTCTCTCAAATCTCATTTCGCATTAGTTAAAAATTAGCCATTAGTATTAAGTCCTTGAAATCAGTTTTCTCCTTTTGTTAAAAACAAAAGCAGATTGGCCCTTATTGCGCTACACAGTCGTTATGTCCCTACACTAATATTCTATATAATGTTAATTATAAAGTACAGCATGTGAACGGCCAAATTAGTTAACCCGCGGGCGACCGACTACCCACGACCGGCCATAATATTATGAATCAGACAATATCCAAGATATGCAATTTTAAATATTATTACCACATTTATTATTTATCTTAATCAAATATTGTAAGTACATTCCTAAACTGTTATCTCTTTAGGTAAACGCCGCTGTTTGGGCGAATCTCTAGCTAAATCCAACTACTTCCTGTTCTTCACATCTTTACTGCACAACTTTCGCATCGAGGTGGACCGGCGGACGTCAGAGCCGGACCTAAAGGGTCGCGACGGCGTCACCCTTTCGCCGGGTCCGTTTAGCGCCATCATGACGTCGCGCACTGATTGATTTAATTGACCGGCCGCTTTATTCCCCACCAGTTACTTATCTAGCAAACGCGCGCTCTGCCCAAAGTGTGAACCTTGAATTCCTCGGATTGCCGCTCGTAAATAGATTAATCGAGTTGTACGCGATGATGCTCGTGGTCGCGTTTCTTTTCGTCGTGGCCGCACTCTGGCTCTTCTACACCGGCACCAAACGACCCCATAAATTCCCCCCAGGTGAGGCTGCAATCTATATTGGTTCTTTTGATTGAATAACGTTTGTTAAATAATTGAATATACGGGTTTGAATTAATTATATAACTTAATTAAATCGTTTTTAATAGGAATTGAATGTGCTAACTCGGGAATTTAGAGAATAATTACTTTTATTAGTTCGCATTGTTAATTAATGCATGTTGCATATATAATATTTTAACTGAATTTATATGTTTTTTACTATTTATTATATTATATACATGTACATGAAATTATCACTAAATATTTAATAATAATAATAATAACCCTTCTCTAAATTCCTGCATAGTTTTCAATCTATGGCTTTTCCATGTTGTTCCCGTTAGTTTATTTTATTATAGATATTTATTTATATTTAAAATACTACATTCCATAAAGGCGATGGAAAGACGACCTCAAAGCGTCGTCTTTTCATCGCCTTTGAGGAATATAGCATTTTAAATATAAATAAAAATTAAGGATACAATAAAACTTAAAGAAGTAAGAACAATAACCAAGGCCACAGATGTTACCTATATGATAAAAAATAAACATGTCATATGGCCAGAAACAAAAAGGGAAAATCGGCAAAAGATGTTACATTTTGGTACCACAGAGAAGGTTTTTTTCCATATCTGTAATTTTTTGCCCGTTTCTCCGTTTTGTTTCCGGCCATATGACGTATTTATTTTTTATCATATAGGTAACATCTGTAGCCTTGGCTTTTTGTTCGTACTTCTTTGAGTTTTATTTATCCTTAATTTTTATTTATATTTAAAAAGCTATATTCCATACCATATTTCAGCTTCTTAATATCTTTTTTTGTGTCCGGGTTTTTCATATTTTACTTTAATGACTTAATATTAATGAGATTCGAACCCGCACTGACAGCAGAAAAGTCACAATTGGTCGATTTCAAAACATTGTGTTTGTTTTTACATTATAGGGGTGCAAATAAATTGTAATTCTAAATTTATTAGACCATTTTGCAAATATTTTCAGGGGGATTGTATTTTTTTTTCTTAAATAGTTTTCATTTAAACATTTGTATTTAAACTTTTTTTTTCATTTAAACTTTTCCTTTTCATTTAAACATTTTTATTTAAACTTTTTTTTAAAACATTGATTCTTCATACCTAGTTGTAGAATACAATTTAATTACAAACCACATTATTTACTCCTTTATTGTATTCAATAAATGACCGTCAATATTTATAATATAATATTGTATTCAATTATAAATATCTTTTTTTAAACGATCATGTGGAATTGTACATTTCGCATATCACATGACAAAGTTTATATGATAAATATTTTATTTATATAGTAATTTTATATTCTTTAGATTACATATGTTGCTGTATAAAAGATTGTGCATGTTTCTGTAAAGAAACAATGATGTGACACATTACTTATCACATTAATTAAAATATAAACGAGTTAATATTATATTATAAAAATCAATGTAATCAAATAATTTGCATTGCAATTATTAATTTCAGGACCAGCATGGGCACCGTTCGTCGGAAACGTGCCAGTATTAAAAAAATTATCCAAAAAACTGGGAGGCCAACATGTTGCACTTGCTGAACTGGGCAGACAATATAATACAGATATACTCGGTTTGAAATTGGGGGGCGATTATGTGGTTACCGTTCTTTCATATCCATTAATCAAACAAGTGCTAAGAGGTGAAGAGTTTGAAGGTCGGCCGGATTCGTTTTTTATTAGATTACGATCGATGGGTTTGCGAAACGGTGAGTAAATTAACATAATGACATACAACCGAATAGAGTGATTTTATAAATCAAATATTTATTCAAATTTTAATGAAACGAAAAAACCAGGGCCATAGAATATTCGGCGCCTGTGAGCTACTAAAAATAATGCGTCCTTCTTCATAAGAATATACACGAGATAGCTAGTGCGAGCGGAATGGCACTAATATAAATTGCGCCCCCAAAAGACTTGTTTGTGCCTCAGGGCTATTAGCCTGTAAATCATATTATTTGCTTGTTTATATCCCTGATTTCGAGAGTAAGAATCAACTGATAAGCTATAAACTTTTCAATTAGAATCATTTAAACTGGAAATATACATGCATTTATTCTTTATTAGGTGTAACCTGTACTGATGGTGAATTCTGGGCTGTACAACGCAACTTTATTGTCCGTCATTTCCGCAATTTAGGCTTCGCTAAGCGTCCAATGGACGTAATGATAACCGAAGAATTGCAAGATATCCTAAGCATTTTACAAATACAAGGCGCAGGAGGTCTTAGCGCTGGCCGTTTTCTAGCACCTTCCGTTATTAACATTCTATGGGCCCTCACCGCAGGGCGTAGAATATCCCGACAAGACCCACGTTTAAATAAACTGCTAACTCTATTCGCACTGAGATCCAAAGCATTTGATATGTCTGGAGGTATTCTATCTCAGTTCCCCTGGACTCGATTTTTGTTCCCTGAAGCAACAGGGTATAATCTTATGGTGGGGCTCAATAAACAACTCCAAGCGTTTTTCATGGAAACCATTGAGGAGCATAAAAAGCTATGGGTTGAGGGACGAGAGGATGATTTAATTTATTCATTCATTACCGAAATGAAAAAGAATGAAGACCCAACATTTACAGGTAAATTGGTATATATCTTACGAATCCTATTCTGACCCCTACCTATGTATATGAAATTATTTTTATTTTTAAATATTATATTTTTTACTAATTTTATTTATTCTAATTTCATATACATAGGTGAGGATAACCAGAATTGGTTATGTGGAAGGAAGCTCTATATTACGTATTATATTTACTGTAATTTCACATATATATATTTGACCGTTATATTTGATAAATTGCTATATATTTATGGCGATTATATATATTAACCAGTAATTATGCATAATCACCGGACTTTTCTAATATATATTTATAAAATGAATTAATAATTAATTTTACGCTTGAAAGATAAGTGTTAATTTAAATATCGCGCTAAAATGGCGTTTACCTTAATTGCCTCAGACTGATAAATTATTTATTTATTAATTGCATTTAATACGAACGGTGCACTCAGTGTTCATTCAATTGCTTCGATGCGCGAAATTTCGTTAATATATTTACAACTTGTATATTAAATAATTTCACATAACTTTAGTAGTTCGAATAGCAATCTGTATATATAACTAGTAGTAGTTCAAGTGATAAAGTAGGCGGATACAATTCGATGTATATATTCACATCGGATTCATGCGGTTGTATAACTTCACATTGTCGTAGTAGTTCAAAAGCGCTATCGTTATGAACTACTAATATTAATGAGGCTATTTGAACTACTGGAATTATGTGAAGTTATACAATTGAATGCATCCGGCGTTAAGTTATACAACAAAATGCATCTAGTGTTAAGTTATACCACCGCATGCATCTAACGTTAAGCTATACAGCTGTATACATCTAGCGCAAAGTTATACAACCGAATGTATATGGCATTAAGTTATATGTGCCACATCCATAGAACATATAACTATATGCATCTCCCCCCATATTTTCACTTTTGAACATATCGCCATCCTAGTCCAAAATTTTCGATATTTTTATATACATAATTTGGAACCAATTTTTAAAGGATTATAAATAGTTATGACCGAGATGAACAAATGCATCAAACCGCAACCTTCTATATGGTTATATAAGCGTTTTATAGCAAAAATCGAAACTAAGCCAGATATCAATTGTTTTAGGATTGTGCGTTGTTTTGTATCTTAGGCCACTTTCGTTTATCGTTTGGGAACTGTCCTATGTTGTTTTTAGATAGCTTAGAACAGCCTGAAACAACTGAAAACGGTTTTAATAAAAGTTAAGGGCCCTAAATATTTATTTTTTATATGAACTGTCTCATTTTATAAATGAATACTCTAATTTTCCATCATCCCACAAGATCTAGTGGATATTTCTCTACTAGAACTTCTTTAAGATCTTTTACCTGTATGCAATACACAGATTATATACTGTTCATAGGAAATGACTAATAGCCGAATAAATATGATTTCTTTTTTTAATGAATTTAAATTTTAGATGAACAGTTGGTGATGGTTTGCATGGATATATTTATAGCTGGTGCACAGACAACTAGTAACACTATAGATTTTGCATTACTTATGATGATTTTACATCCAGATGTACAAGCTAAAGTGCATAATGTGCTTGACGCAGCATTTGGTAACAAAAGTGTGTTAGAATACCAAGATAGAAATGTGTAAGTTATACAATTTTATATTGAAATGACTACTTTGATATGTATTTCTTTAATTTGTTGCAGAGTTCCCTATGTTGAAGCAGTACTTTCCGAAGTAGAACGCTTCTGCCATGTGGCACCCACAACAGGCCCGCGACGAGTACTCAGAAATACGGAATTGGATGGCTATTTAATACCAAAAGTAATAACTTAAAATTGTTTGATGTTTTTTAAATTAATTTTTATAATTTACAATGTTTAAGAATTCGACAGTACTTGTGAGTAATTATGCATTGCACAACGATCCCGCGATATGGGGAGATCCTGAAAAATTTAGACCTGAACGGTTTTTAGATGCAAATGGAGCCATTATTAATGATGAACATCTAATGCCATTTAATTTAGGTAAGACAATTTGCTATTATTGTATCTTGTTGAATCAGTAGCATATTATATGTATATTGTTTTATTTCTAATGCCCGAAACTTATTACATCTGTTTTTAGGAAAACGTCGATGTTTAGGTGAAGCCCTCGCCCGGAATTGCATTTTTACCTTCTTTGCAGGCATCTTAAAATCATATTCAGTCAGCCAAAAACCTAACACACCACCCCTAACCGGCATTCCCGTGCCAGGCATCACACTATCCCCCGAAACCTACACAGCCATCTTCACAAAAAGACTACAATAAACAACTCGACGTTTTTACTTTATTTTCTTAAGCATAATAATAAAAATAATAAATTACAAGTGAGTGTGTGAGTGTATTTGTATGTGTGGGAGTGTCTTTTTATTAAACTGAGTAGAGCAGACTCTCAAACTTCGATTTGGGCGTGGGGCGCGCAAACGGCGAGAACCATCCGACCGAGAAGCGGCCAAACACCGCCTGAATGCTTTTCCAACGCGATTTCTTCACCCAGCGCGCTTCTTCTTTCTTTAGCTGCTCAATGCCCGTCTCGTCGTTCCAAATCGCTTGCACCTGTGTTCCCAGCATAACTGCCGTGAAAATTGCAAAGAGCAGCGCTTCAAAGGATAAAAATAGCAGGAACACAGCGGTCGCAGGCGGACTGTATGCCGAGCATTCCTTCCAGTCGCATCGAATGCATACCAGGAAGTGGTTCACTGCCAGGAATAAGGAATGTATTGACATCAACGCGATGTAAAACTAGAAAATTACATAATGTAAGAAACATATAGTTAACAATGTTTACAGATCTAGTTACCGTAAATAATACAAAGTATTTTTGATTATTCTCACCAACGCAGTTATTCACCCAGGGGCAATGATGATCCATTTTTCGAATACATCTAAAACAAATTTAGCTGATAAATTAGGCAACCAAATATAAAATACTACACAAGTTATTAAAAGAAAATATTTTAATACCATTAATTAATCATCACCTAGATGTTCAATGTCTGTCAACATCATATAATTTGCACAGAAATATGTAGAGATATGAAACTAATTATGGTGGTCTAACAAGATCATATATATTAGGTGATCATAAGAAAATTAGTAATTTAAAACCAAAAATAAGCTTAAATTTTAAATATACATAGGTAATACTACTACATATTCAATAGCAAGTTATTGTTATAAAAGAAAATAATTTCTTCTCACAAAGTAGTTAGTATATCAATAAAACAATATGTAATATGTGACATTTTAGACAAACAGGTGTCTAGAAATAGTTACGATGCTTTGGCCTGATCTATATAATGATTAATCAATGGTATGTGTTACTGGCTCTCAAACTTTGAGTACTTTTGCTTAAATTTTCTTTTTCAACTACCAACAGTGTAATTTATTAGCAAGTTTTAAAAATATTACTATGTGGTTTCAATATATACAATTAATATGATTACCTTTGACAAACTGAACAATGATGTGCTCTCTCTGGTTTGATACTGCAACATTTTGGACACTTAAAAATTACTTGCCCCTCTCTGAAACCCATCTGTTTAATCATCTCCTTGGTGGCATTTCCTTTCGGTACAGCCCCCTAAAACCCAATAAAACATTATAACATATCTCCACTTGTATATGAAACTACCCACTGGATCAGTAAACATAGTTCGCAAGTGAGAAGCAAACGCTAGAAAGGCGCACGTCTGAAAGATGACTGAATTCACTACACCATAAAATGGGTAGACACCTGTTCCAGGCAACAGTATCACATTCATCACTACAAACTCTGCATACAGAATTAACAGCCAAGTCATCACGGCGCATATGATACCGCAAATGTCCCGAATGCACCACACCGAGCCCCCACAGCACCGGTTGTGCATGTCGATCTCCTTGCGGAACGCCGTGTACTCGTACTCCATCATCGGACGAGGGGGCGCGCACCCATACTCGGGGGCCACCGCCCCTTTTAGTTAACTACAACACGCACTGGGAGTGATATGTGCGCTCATTTTTAATTCACACGGGAATATGAGTATTTTACAAGGCAAAACAGTGTGAAACTCTTTGACACTAGACAGAAACGTCAAAATTGACAGATTTTTGGTTGCGTTGCATTGAATAAGTACAGATGACAGCTGGGTAATTACAGGGTTGCACAATGTGACATCCAGCGTTAATTTAGCTGAAATTTTAATGTTACTAACAGAAATGCACATTAAACGCAATGTACAATTTAAAAATCAATATTGAGCAATAATAAAACGATACATTTACAGCCATTAAAACTGTGCTTCTAATTTTGAATGTAATAAAGGATTCTACTTTGTACATCCCTGATAATTTTTCAGCTGCTAATTTCACAGAACGCAACCAATATAAATTAGTTCGTGGAACCAACAAAAGATGGCGCTATAAATAATTAATTAAAAAATAGTGATTTTATTAATTAAATTTAAATTTACAGTCATATTATAATATTAATGGTGTGTTACGTTTCTAATTACTGTGAGACCTTGTTGAAACGTGGATTTTGTGAATGTGGTTTTATAGGTTATGTGTAAAGTCAAAAAAGTGACAACTCAGAGCCCTAATTATTAACATATTGGATGAACAAAATTATACAGAAACATTAATTGCAATTATGGCTGTAAGTAAAATACTTTTATATTTTATAAATATAAATAAAGTACAATAATGATACAGTGAAGATGTAAAATAATTTTTTATAGAAATTAATTATTTACTATATTATTATTTTCAGCCAACACAAAAAGGAAAAGTAGGCACAAAAGGTGCCAAGCAGATTGTTGAAGAAAATGTCTCCACCCTTGTCTTCTATAGGAATATGGCAATGATTGCAAATGCTCTTTCATTAACTATATTAATATTTTATAACTCAACGATTAACATTGTAAGTAATTTGCATGGGTAATTTGAATTATTTATTATTGTGTAATTTACAGATTTTATTCCTATTTGCATGTGCTATTTATATAGCAGCATATCAATTCATGGTGTACATGTCTAAAACGGAATATTCTGAGACAGGACAAATTTTGAACAGTGGAGTTGACCTTAATATGGAAGGAGGTATTGCAGAGTAAGTTTACTAAATTCATTCAATAGGCATTAATTACAATTCCATATAAATCCTAAAATTTAAGATTATGTATTTTTATAATATACTGGATTCTATTCAACTTTTGTTTAAATCAGTAGGTGAAATTTTTGTCATTCAGTGGCTAAGCCACTTTCATTTATTATTTGAGAGCTATTCTAAGTCAACTAAAGGTGCTTTCACTTGACCATCCTGTGTTGCTCTCATGGTCATTTCATTAATTTTCATTTGCAATGACAAATATATGATATAGCTACCCACCTCAGTGGTCGAGTGGTTAGAGGTATTGTCCATCTCGTACTGAGCATTGGGGAGCCAGAGTTCAATCCCCAGAGGGGAAAGAACTTGAGCACCCAACTTGATTATTGAAGGTTTGATCTGCTACACTATGTTTCCATGTTTATACAAATATTATTTATTATTATTAATATTTATTTTTAGGTATGTCAAAGATATTATCATTCTAACGGCAATTTGCCAAGTGTTGTCCTCTTTAATATCCAACTACTTTTGGTTGTTGTGGTTCCTAGTGCCAATAATGTGTGCATGGCTGGTGTGGAAGAACATTTTGGGGCCATATTTCTTCCAGCCAGGTGCACCTGAGCCTGAAAACAATGAGAAGAAGCAAAAGAAGCGGGAACGTAAAATGCTCAAGAGTCAATCAAGATTTTAAGTTACATTGTTGTGTGTATGTGTGTTTGTGACTGATAATTTTTATAATTATGTTTTCCTAAATTGAGATGAAAATAAACAAAAATCAACATATAAATCACAATACGAATCTGAGACTTATATATGCCATTTACAGGGTATATTAATAATTGTTACAATCCCCAGTGGCACTCAGTAGATGAGTATTCTTTGAAGAATAATATCTGTTATACATAGCTAAAGTGTAAAGGAGGGGCAAATATCGAGAACCTGGTTACACAGGGCACTATTATTAACAACATTGCTTCCACAACCCTTCTGTGCTACATATTGTTTCTGTATTCTGTTTGTGTTATCACTGTGACTTTACATTAATTAGTAGTAGTACTGCTACGGGTTTTCAACTTGAGTTCTGATTTTTTTTAAATTGAATCACTTAAATATCACACTAAAATTGCGTTTACCTTAATTACATTCAATAATACGGACAATGTAAGCAGTATTCGCGTGATTGCTTCGTTACGCAAAATATAAACGATATATTCACAACTTATAAATGCGATCATTGAAAATCCGCGAGGCTATTCGAATTACTAGAAATATTTTAGTATTCAAACTACTTTAAAAAATAGTAGTTCGAATAACCTCACCAATAGTAGTTCAGTTGAACGCTTGTACATTTGAACTACTGTTACTATGTGAAGTTATACAACCGCACGGATCCGGTGTAAATATATACATCGAATTGTATCCGCCCACGTTATCATTTGAACTACTACACGTAATGTTATTCCAACTACTAAAATAATCTGGAATTTACAATCGCATTTATAAGTTTTGAATATAAAGATTTGGAATAATTTTTTAAAGGGTTATGAACAAATCGCAACCATCTATTTTTCTAGTTATATAGACGTTTTGAAAACGATCATTTTATAACAACCGTATCTTAAGTTATTTTGGATTGGTCTTAGCTGGCTTAGAACAGCTCGGAATAGCTCCCGAAGGAAAAACGAAATCGGGTTTAATAGAAATTAATTGAGCCTAAAAATATATATATTTTAAATTTAATATTTATATATTTTACTATATGCAACCCACGTTACGATTCTTTATATTAAGAAACATACAGTTGGCTATCGTATGTACAATTAATTTTCGCGCCTAAAAAATTACGTTATAACCTTGAAATTTTGTCTGGTCTTGCGTCTTGAGGAAGTATTAACGAATATCTAGCAAAATGTTTGGAAATTCAGGTAAACAATATCCATTCTAACTGTTATATAACGAATTAACTAAACATTATTTACAGCAAATGAAAGTGGTATGGGATTTTACACTGATGGAAATGAAACCCTAACAACAAAAGACAAAGGAGGGGTTAGTGATTAATTCTATACCATTTTACAGTATTTTAATGAGAATTTTCTGTTCTTTAGCCTAAGCGCTCGCAGAATGTGATCCCTCTTTGTATTACACAGTTATTGAACAGTAAAGGAGAAGATTTACTGATGTTTGGATTCAAGCCAGCGATTGTAAGTAACTTATTTGTTGAAATATGTTCCTAATATATTTCATAATAAATTAACATGTTGACTGCAATTTACAAGATAACTAGAATTTGAACTATGAGTTATCTAGTATTTCAGTGCAAATATGAATAGAACTTATATCTATTTAATCAGGTTAATCCTTCTACCTTCCTTAGATATCTCATTTCACTAGCCTGTATTTTGCTTTTATTTCATGAATATTTGATGTACATTATATAAATTAATATTAATATACATCTAGCTTACAATGGTATGCATTTTGCGTGACATTGATATCTCGTCCACAAAAGCCACCTACAAAGTGAGTGATCATACTGGCAGCATGCAAGCAATATTATGGTTGGAAAATGATAATGTAAGAACAACAGATACATGTTTCGTTATTTATTTACAATAATTTTTAATAATTTATCTATAGAATGGCTCTGTAAATATTCCACCTGTCAAGGAGGGCCGATATGTGCGCCTGTATGGCAACATGCGCATAACAGATGGTGTTAAAACATTCCTCATACTTAGAATGATGCCTGTTGAAAATATAAATGAAATCACTACACATCTGCTGGAAGTGATTCATGTGCGATATGCAATAGAGAAAATGTCCAAGGATTCAGTATGTTGATTATGCATTAATTATGGATGTTGTGACTGAATTAATTCTTAAATTACAGGGATCAATGAGTAGAATTGTGCAGAATAATCCAAATGCTGATCTGGCTAATTCAATGAACAGTATGTATGACCAGTCTGCAAGCAATGATGGGTTTACACCTATGCAGAAGAAAGTATTTGATATTGTTTTGGAGGCTATTGAAGACAAAGGGTTTTCACGGGATGAAATTGTTAAGAGGTTCCCAGCAAATCAGCATAAAGATGTTCAGTAAGTCTATTTTGGTCATATATGTAGGGTAATTAATAACTAGAAGCCAAATGAAATGTTAGATAACAGAATTAAATTGCTGAGAACACAAATGTTCAGCTCAGAATTCAATGCTGTATATGACTTTTGTCCACTCGTTTTCAATCATGCTATATAGATATTGCTAAATTCTCACCAGTTTAATATTGTTTCAATATGT
Organism: Lordithon lunulatus; assembly: GCA_963942505.1. Taxonomy (NCBI): domain Eukaryota; kingdom Metazoa; phylum Arthropoda; class Insecta; order Coleoptera; family Staphylinidae; genus Lordithon; species Lordithon lunulatus. The sequence goes on from OZ012666.1 coordinate 73,248,648, forward strand.
ATCACTTATTTGTTACAGTAATGCACTGGAGTATCTCACATCAGAGGGACATATTTATACTACAGTTGACGAGAACCATTTTAAAGCAACTGATTTAAACTAAAGTTATTTCATAATATTCATGAACTATATTCTAACTTATGGTAAAAAATAACACTGTTGTGAAAAAGATACTGTTAATTGAGGGTAACTTATTTTTGTATTGTAATCTATGTTTAAGCATTAAAATTTTTTGTTCTAATATTAATGTTAATTTTATTTGACTTTTCCAACACAAAAGGAAAGAGATTTCCACAAACGGGTGTCGCATTTTCAATTAGTACCCTAAGCAGTATTGATTAGTAACATAAAATGAATTTTTAATTTTATGATTTTTTTTTGTAAAATTTTTACCTCAAACCATAGAATGATTTCTCGGTTTTTCGTATGTCACGTTGTCAAGTAATCCAAGCAGATTGGGGATAATAGTGTTTTTGTGTGGAAAGCCACCTTCTGAATCTAAAAACACAAACTAGAAGTCGGCACGTCAAACATTTACTGAGATACAGCACGATTAGGGCGTTTTTGAAATGATAATTTCTTGCAATTTTTACGACTTGTGAAGGGTTGTGACGCGAAAACGGAAAGAGATATCCACAAACGAGGTTCGCATTCTTAACTAGCACCTCAAGGATTATTAATTGGTAGCGTAAAATGAATTTTTAAATATTGGATATTTTTTGGTAAAAATTTCACCTCTAACTACAGGATGATTTCTCGGGTTTTCCCATGTCACATTAAAAGTAATCCAAGCAGATTGGGAATAATGGTGTTTTCGTATGGAAAGCCACCCCCTGAATCCAAAAACATAAACTAGAAGTCGGCACGTCAAACAGAAATAGCTCTAAAAATTCATTTCTGAAATGGTAATTTTGTGATGTTTTGTACATAAAATTTAATTTAATAAAATATAATTTTTTTGGACTTTCATTCGGGTATAAACCAACGTGCAACACGAAAAATTTTGCAATGCATACTTAAAATAATATCTTCCAGTATGTTTTGGGAAGTAGAATTCAGAATCCAATATAAAACAATACCGTCCTTTAACAGTAGTTCTCTATTGGGAAAGTAAAAATATAATGTTCGTCATATAAATAACATTTCTCGAACCCCTCTAGACATGAATTCAAATGCCCCTATCTTCTAATGGTTCCGATTACCGTCACGAGATGGCGCCCGTTTCAAATAGCCATTTTTAAAGAATATATGATTGAGCGATACGTAAATTTAAATGCAATAGAGCTTTCTGAAATTACTAAACTTAAGTCGAGCAATACACTCCGGAATTCAGCAAAGAAACAGTCTATTTATTATGAATACAAATGTCCGCCATTTTATTTCAATTTATCACTAAAAGATGGCGATTGTTTTTTTATTGGCCGTCAAATTGAACAACTCACTTCCATTGCAGTGAACGCTTGGCAGTCGTTTTTGTTCCATCAGCGATGGGTCTCTAAATCGTCGCGATTTAACCAAAGCTGGAGTGAAATCTATCGTTCGGACGTGTGTTGTCGTACGTGCGCAAATGTCTTCGAGTCAACCGTGCGGTGGTGGTGGGCCGATAGTGACGCGGGCCCGGGTGTACGCGGACGTGCTGGCCGATCGGGGCCCGGAGTTTTGGAACTACGACAACTTTGATCCGGAGTTCCAGGATGGCGACGATTACGAGTTGATGCAGAAGGTGGGTCGTGGGAAGTACAGTGATGTGTTTGAGGCGTTGCAGCGGTCTAGTGACCAGAAGGTGATTGTGAAGGTGCTCAAGCCGGTCAAGCCGCGGAAAATTAAGAGGGAGATCAAGATCCTGCAGGAGCTGCGAGGTGGTGTTAATATTATCCGACTGCTGGGTGTTGTCGGGATCAATTTGAACAACACCGCGCTGGTGTTCGAGCAGGTGAAACAGGCCGATTTTAAGCATTTGTATTTTAATTTATCAGAGTTTGACACACGTTTCTATTTGTATGAGCTGCTCAAAGCACTCAACTACTGCCACAGTAAGGGTATAATGCACAGAGATGTGAAACCGCATAATATTATGGTTGATCACAGTGTGCGCAAGTTGAGATTAATAGATTGGGGCCTAGCCGAGTTCTATAAGCCGGGACAGGAGTTTAATGTACGTGTGGCATCCAGATACTTCAAAGGACCCGAATTGTTGGTGGAATATGGATATTACGATTACTCGCTGGATATGTGGTCGTTGGGGTGTATGTTTGCTTCAATGATATTCAGGAAAGAGCCCTTTTTCAGTGGGACTGATAATTACGACCAGTTGGTGCGCATCGTTAAGGTGCTCGGCACGTCGGATCTAGAAAATTATATCGATAAGTATAAGATCAATTTGAATCAACAATTTAAGAACAACTTGGGACATCACAGCAGGAAGAAATGGGACAGGTTTATCAAGTCGGAGAATGAATACTTGATTAGTGAACATGCACTCAACTTTCTAGATAAATTACTTAGGTGAGTTGAATATATGAAATTTCAAATTTAACACATTTATTATGTTTTATTTTCGTGTAGATATGACCATATGGAACGAATCACAGCTCGAGAAGCATTAGAGCATCCTTATTTTCTCCCAGTGATCAGGGCTCAAAAGGCAGGTATTACATCAGACAGTGCTGATACCAGTCATAACTAACTATTTCATACCATTTGAATTTTCGTATTAATACATAAATATTTCTATTCTTAAAAATAAATTACCATATATGTTTTTGAATTTTTATGTTTTTCATTTATATTTAGTTTCCGAATATACCGGCGGTAACTACGTCAGTCGCGCGGGGAATTATCGAGTTGATTAACAGTTTTGTGGTTTCTATACGCGAAGCAACAGTTGTTGAGGAAAAACACGTTAGATTTTGCGTGGTTGAATGAAAATGATTTTTACCACCTATGATGACTAGACGCCCATCTAGCTCTTACCTTGATACCTTGTTTTGAAAACGCCTATGTTGCACTGTATCTCGATAGAGATACTGATTCGGAGTCGTAGATATTTTTGAAATGAAATTGTTGGTGGGGAGTTATAGGTTTAATTTTATATAAAAAATATAACACAATGAGAATAAGAAAATACATTAAAAAAATATTAGTTGACGTGAATTTATTTCTACAAACAAATCAATGTATCCACATAAATTATAATATGTACAACCTCTTTTTATTTTGCAATCACACTGTTTATATATATAATAATATATAAATAATAAAATATGTACGTATTGTG